>JAXQQM020061014.1:0-474492 GCA_034641835.2 Pinus albicaulis | reverse complement strand
ATTATACACACATTGTGTTGAGGAATTTCTTCTCTCTTGATGGCGATGGAGCTGCGTTCTTGGTGCTGCGTATTTTTGGAGTGTTCTTTGTTTGGGTTGTTCTGGGGTTATGTGTGACACGCTTGGCTGAATGACCTATTGGAGACTTTGCTGGTAGAAGCATCCTGCTAATCGTTGTAACGCCACCATTCATTATCCCTGTTTTGGCTTGTCTTCCATCGATCTATTAGTATGTTCTATCTGCTTCAGTATTGTGTGCCCTAATCTGAAATGGCATAGAACATGTTCTAAAATTAACATGGTATTAGAGCCTGAGAAGAAGACAAAGCCCAAAATCATGTTGAAAAGCAATCTCCAGTCACACGAGGAAAGAGCTGGAATGCTGAAATGTTTGTGGCCTTGTTTGAAAGTCAAACAGAAGTTTCAAGAGGCTGTTTTAAGGGCTGTTAGGGAGCCGCAGAAATCTGTATGGGGCCGCAGCAACAAAAGAACAGAATAGCGAAGGGTTTAGGGCTGTTTGAAGTCTATTCTGGGTAACCGAGTGCAAGAAGAGAGGTCGAGGTTCCTGTGGAAGAAGACCGCAGGAGATGGGCTACCACAAGGGTTGCGTGGTGCCTTCCAACACTTGGTTGTGTGGCTGTTTCACCTGGCAGCGGAGCCGAGTAATAGTGGATGATTTGAGGACTTTTTGGGCATGTTATGGGTCCGGTTCTAAAGCTTTTTTGTGTGGGCAGATCATTCGTAAGAAGGCCCCAGTCCTGTACTGAAGCCAGAAGGAGGGTTGAGCCCTAGATCTCTGTTTGTGAAGGGTCGTGAGTCTGAACAGAGGGCTAGAAGTATCCCTACCTGCCAAAGAAGTATAGAGAAGACTCATTAGGAGGTAGTCGCAGTTTTAGAAGAATACTTCAGCAGAAGATTAGGGATGGAGATGATTGATGATTAGCCCTAACCAGACCGAGTTCAATAACAGAAGGAGCAGACCTAAATCAGTGAAGCAAAAATATATGATTCCAGGTGTTAGGTCTAGTGATGGAGGTCCTCTCTAGACAGTGATTTTGCCATCCTCATCTTCAGTAAAGAAGCCTACATAAAGGTAAGGAGAAGTGACAACAAGATGCTGAGATAGGCCGCAAACCCTATCAACCTAAAACAGGGGCAGCGTGGGAGTGTTTGGGGCTGCAAAGTGCCCAGAACTTCAGCCTACATCCGCAAGCCTCTGAAGCCTCACAAATGTTTGTCACAAAAAAAAAGTCTGTTTTGGTGGGCCGAGTCCCTTGGACAAGAGGCTGAGCATTTTAGAGGAATTTTGGTCCTATTTCTCTTTCTATTGCAGTTCCGAAACTGACCGGAGGCATCATGAATATTTGGGTGTAAGACTATGGCATGGGACCCCTCTTCCAGGTGAGCCGCATTCCATGGATACCTATCTCAGGCAGAACGTAGGCATTGACTTGCTAAACAGAGGACCGTGAGGGTTGTTATCTGCTTAAGTAGAATGAAGACTTGTTTTGATGAAGGCAGATTATGTTTGAGGGCTGAAAGAAGCCCTGTCTTGTAAATAGATAAAGGGTTGACTACTTGGAAAATAGCCGCAGCAAAAGGAAGCATAATGGGCCAGATTTGAGGACTGTGATGTGTGCCCTAACCTGTCAGAAATCAATAGCAGAGGAGCCGAACAAACAGCGAGCAATCAAGGTATGTCTTCTGTGCTATTTTTGCATGAAAATTCTCTGTAAGGGGTTGCAAAAAGAAGGCTGCTATAGCAGCAGCATGGGATATCAGTTTGAAGACGTGAGGCCTTGAAGAACTTAGACAGGAGTATAACGCTGTAATAAAGGTTCTCTGTTTTGGGCCTGGCATCTCGGAAGTAGGCCGGAGATAGTTCATGAAAAGAACAGTCACATAAAGTGTCTGCTATCTAGGGTTGAAGGGATCTTACCGCAAGGAGTAAGAAATTGCCAAGTGTGCAAAAGAGAGACTAAACCAGTCTCTGTCTTGATCTCAGATATTTTCAGAAAGAGACCGAAAATAAACAGTGTGAAGGAAGGTTTCTGCAGTAAGAAAGAAACCTTGAAATTGTGCTTCAATTGTGTACAAAGAAGGGCCGAGAAGGGATCTCCAGGAGGCAAAGGACAATTCAAGAAAAAGCGAAAGGCAGAACACTAGGAACCAAGCTTTCCTAGTCCTGATGCAATTTAGTGACATTTAGAAGATGACACACTGTGGCATTTAAGCCCACCACGCTTCCGCTGCGCTTATGATTGTGCTAGATCTGCAAACAGAAAGGTACCACATCAGGTATGGACTAACATGTAGAAAGGGTAAATTATGTGTTTGGAATATCTGTATGATTGGTTCCTAGATCTGTGCAATTTAGGAGACAAATTGCAGAACTGAGATCTGAAGACTTGAAGCCCCAGATCAGTCAACTATTAACTGTAGTTGGGCAGATCTGAAAATAAGAAGCAGTGCAGGATGAAATCCCTGATGTAGTAGGTGAAGCCCTCAAGTGCAGAATCATGAGAGAAGGAATCATGATTGGATCCCTAGTTCTGTAAGTTGCAGTATGAAAATCTTAGAGGGTTGGTTGAGGAAGCTACAGCAGATCTCCACAGAACATCAGGTAATTGCTGTAAGCTTGAAATCCTCAGTACTGTTAATGATGAAGAAAACAGTGATGACAGTTTAGAAGGTATCTCTGTAACCGCCATTTTGAGGAGCTAAATCTGTGATTCTATGTCACTGTCATTATGTTTACGAGATTCATAATAGCAGTAAGCTTGTGAAAGTATCAGTCTTAAATTACAGCATAATGATAAACTTGAAGTGTGAACTGAGAAGTTTTTTGCAGCCTTCAGTCACGTTGTTGGAGTCTTGAACCATGATCAGCAAAGCCTATTTGGATGGCTTTGACTGTGGGAGAATAAGACCCCTTTTCCAAGTTGGTGTCTGGGATGCCCTCATTTAAATTAGATGTCTTCTCCCGAGAGGGAAGTTGGCATTAAGAGGGAGAATACATCTGTATATGAACCTGACCTAATATCATTGTTGGACGAAAGAAGATCCTCATGGCTCAAAAACATATGACTTCAGAGGGGGAAATTCCGGAAGAAAACCAAGAAGCCATATAAATACCAGGGGTATTTAGCTGCCATGAGTACAATATGAGCTGGATCATTTGAAGAAACTGTAAAGCATCAAAGTCTGCAAGGATGCAAGGGTGATGTCTAGGATATGGTTCCTAGACCACAGATCAAAGCTAGTGTCACCTCGATATAAGATCAAGCATGGATTTGATGGGAAAATGTGTTGCCTGAGACTTCTCTAGGAAGGCACTGATTATTATTGCACCTATAATCTATTATTTCCCTTGCTGCTACGCAAGGACGGAATCTTCATCAGATGGATGTAAAGACTACTTTTTGTGGCATGGTGCGATAAAGGAAGAGGTGTATGTAGAGCAACCTTTGGGGTTCGAAATCCAAGATCGGGACACCCATGTCTGCAGGTTGAAGAAAGCCCTCTATGGCTGAAGCAAGCACCCAGAGCTTGGTACGAGAGGATAGATAGCTACCCGATGAAGTTGGGCCTCACTCGTAGTAATGTTGATTCGAACCTTTACTTCAAGGTTGATAGAGAAAAGCCTCTCATTTTGGTGTTGTATGTGGTCGACCTCTTTCTGACAAGTGCTGACCCTCTCATTCATTAGTGTAAGAGGGAGCTCGCTGCTAAGTTCGAAATGAAGGACCTAGGACTGATGCCTAGGCCCGGAGGTCTGGCAGAGACCTGGCGAGATTTTCCTTTCTCAAGGAAAATACATTATGAAGCTTCCGGTATGGTGGACTATAAGTCTATGTTGACACCGATGGAACTCAACTTTAAGAAGTTGAGTAGCAGCGTTGTTGTGCCCATGTTAGCAAATCCTACTGAGTATCGCCAACTCGTAAGGGCTCTGATGTTCTTAGTGAACACCCGTCTGGACGTACGTTGTGCAGTGAACACTTTGAATCAACACATGGTTGATCATAAAATTCACTGGATTGGTGCCAAGAAACTCTTAAGATATCTCTATGGCATGATAGACCATGGAGATCGAATACATTGCAGCATGTATGGACTGTTGTGAAGTCACTTGGTTGCGAAAGACTCTTCGGTGAGTTGTTCAAGCATGTGCTAGATGCCACCGTTATCCTTTGTGATAACCAGAGGGGGATTCATTTGTCATAGAATCCCGTGTTCCACGATTGATCCAAGCATGTTGATGGCTGGTACCACTTTATCCGGGATATGGTACAGCAAGGCGCCGTAAGGCTCGATCATATAGGAACTGATGAGCAGGTCGCAGATATTCTCACAATGCCCTTGGGGAAGGTCATGTTCCTAACCTTCCGTGAGAATCTTGGAATCATGGAACAACCCTATTCTGAGAGTCTTATTGGACGATAAGCTCTGGGAGCTCTAAGGGGGTTTTGGGGATAGCTTTGGTGCTATAAGCAACCTCGGGACTAGGCCTGCCGAACCTAGTTGGTGTGCTTCTACCCCACCGTGATGATATTGAGATGGTTTACCTCTCTCTGATCTATGCCCCGTATGCATCCTACCCATGGAGTTTCGAACTCATGGGAAGTACCTCTCATTTGGCCAATGAGGTGGAAAATGTGAATAGAGACCATAGCAAGACCGATGGACGCATCGGAGATTTTTGTACTCTCTATGTCTAGGATGGCACGTGTCCAACCACTTGATCTGGGATCAAGTTTAGTGAGGTTTCGGACCTCCAACTGGCTTCGGCTCAGTGAGACTAACTTCGAGTTAGTATATATGACTCTCTTGAGTCCAAGTGAGGTTTCGGACCTCCTACTGACTTCGGGTCAGATAACCAACTTCGGGTTGGCATGAGACTCTTTGTGAGTCCTATAGAGGTTTTTGTTGAAATTTGGTACCGGAGGACAGGTGGTTCCCTAAGGCTTTGACCTTTGGCCTAGGGAAAAGTGTCCAAAAGAATTTAATTTTTCTCCTAAAGTAACTTTATAATTTTTTATAAAGTTAAATCTAATTTAAAAGTGACTTAAGTGATAAAATTACTAAAGTGACTTTATAAAGTTATAAAGTCAAGTCTAATTTTAAAGTGACTTTAATAAAGTCAATATAAAATTAGAAAGGAAAAAAGTGACTTTGGAAATAAAATACTAAGTGGGTCTTTATTAAAGTGGGGTGAATTAAAAAATAGAAAGTGAGATTTAAATGAGCATTTAATCTCAGCCCTAGATCTCAATCTATCTCAGCCATTGGATTTAGGGATTCCCCAAAAGTCACTTAGGGTTAGGTTAAAGGAGAAAAAGGAGAAAAAGGTCATTCATTCTTTCATGAGCAGATTGGGAGAAGGAGAGAAAGAGAGCAAGGGAGATTTCTGGGCAGTGAGGAGAAGGAGGCAGCAGCTTGGCACGCATTCCAAGGCAGCATTTCAGCAAGACATTTTCAGCAAGACAGTTCAGTAGCTTTAGCACACAGCAAGGCAGATTTTTTTTGGCACGATTTTTGAGGAAGAAGGGCCGTACAGCTAGGCCGTACAGTAGGGCCGTACAGCAGGTCGTACAGCAGATTTGCACAGATTTCGAGGAGCAGATTTGAGGGATGTCGTACAGCAAGTGGTTGTACCTTTGGCACGCATTTCAAGGCAGAAATCGTACAGTAGATTTTTGGACAGCTTGCACGCTTTTCTAGGCAACCGTACAGCAGCATTTAAGGTTGTTATTTGGCACGAAAATCGAGAAATCCGTACAGCATTTATTGCTGTTCCTGTTTTGCTGTTTGTGCGTTTTCCGAGGCGGTGGTTAAGCACGGAAAAAGAGATAAGTTGTAAAAGTCTGTTTGCTGATTATTTATTTTGCTGAATATTTCTATCACTGTAAAAAGCATTTTTCCAGAAATAAGAAGGAGCTTTCGAACTGGTTTTCCCCAAGAGTTGTAGGGGGTTTTTCCAGGGTCACCTTGACCAAAAATTACTGAGTTATGATGTGTTGAATGACTGTTTGTTACTGCTGTTATTTTATTTCTGCATTTTCAGCATTCTGAAAAAATTTCCAGAATTTGTGTTTTCAGCAAATTTATTTTCCAGTTTATTAAATGTATGAATATGGGAAAGGGCATTTAATTATTTTGGAGTAATAAGGTGAAAACTGAAAACCGGGGTGGGAAATAGAATTTTCTACAGTTTTGGACCTCTGGGTTGAATCTGTCAGCCGGGAATGATGTCTTTGTGACTGACCCACCTCTGTTCTGAAATAAAGAAGCCAGCGAAGCAAGTTACGACGGGATGACGCACGATGTTTGGATTGCACTAGTGGATGGAGTTCTCCCTAGTTGAGAGGGAGTGTTAAAATTGGACAACTAGGTCCAAACTCCGGGTTGTGCTGCTCAGATGACGATCCCAATATTTTTATTGGATTCCTCTTTCGGAGAGGTGTAATATTGATCTAAAGATCATCTCGATCGGATAAGCAGAACATGGACTTTGAATTTATTCCACTTATGTGCTAGGTCGGCCTGGAATATAATATAGACTTAAATGTCTTAAAGAGCGTGTCACACACCCCCTAAGATGCCTATATAATAGAGAGACTTGGAGTTCATTATACACACATTGTGTGGAGGAATTTCTTCTCTTGATGGTGATGGAGCTGCGTTCTTGGTGCTGTGTATTTTTGGAGTGTTCTTTGTTTGGGTTGTTCTAGGGTTATGTGTGACACGCTTGGCTGAATGACCTATTGGAGACTTTGCTGGTAGAAGCATCATGTTGATCGCCGTAACGCCACCATTCATTATCCCTGTTTTGGCTTGTCTTCCATCGGTCTATTAGTATGTTCTATCTGCTTCAGTATTGTGTGCCCTAATCTGAAATGGCATAGAACATGTTCTAAAATTAACACAGACGGATCTGTAGAGGGCATAGAAATAGTGAAGTCTAGTACAGCCCTAGTCTGAGGGCTTCCTAATTGATTTAAACAGACCAAGCACTAAAATCCTGAAGTGGATGATTAATCTGAGCCACTAACTCCAAAATTCATTTCCTAACCGACGCCTTAGAGTTTTGTAGCAGACTAAGGTCTTGGAATAAGGACTGAAGTAGGCACTCATGTCTAGCGAGTAAACAAAGGCAAAAAAGACGGTTCCCACAGCAGGCTGAGGCCTTGAACAAACTTTGAACTCAGCATCCATATATGTGGAATAAACGGAGGGTAGAAAAAGACGAAATCCAGAAGAATGCAGATCCTATAGCCAAATAGGGTTCAAGTCAAATACAAAAATAGAGTACATAACTAAAGTTAAACTCAGTGATTGAACAAACCAAAATTGGGCATAAGGTTAGAGGATTGATATTTGAAGTCACTGGTTAGGGTTTACATCTCAAGTATCAAATTCAATTTTTGTATGAACAAACTATGGTATGGGATTTATAAACATTCTACTATATTGTTAAATCGGATTGTGATTGAAGTTTGGGTTCTATTGAAGGATGCATTCTATTGTTGTAGCTTGAAATCTTGATATTCTCCATTAAAGAATATAGTATTTGCAGCAAATTTATTGTGTCTACAAAAGCAATTTTGTCTGAAAACCCTAATCCCTTAAAATTTTAGGGAAAAATTAAACTAGCACCTTACAATGATATCAAAGCACAAGCATCCTTCCAGCTTGTGAGTTCATGAGCCTTGTATGCCCCGTATGCATCCTACGCATGGAGTTTCGAACTCATGGGAAGTACCTCTCATTTGGCCAATGAGGTGGGAAATGTGAATAGAGACCATAGCAAGACCGATGGACGCATCAGAGATTGTCGTACTCTCTATGTCTAGGATGGCAAGTGTCCAACCACTTGATCTGGGATCAATTTTAGTGAGGTTTCGGACCTCCAACTGACTTCGGGTCAGTGAGACTAACTTCAGGTTCGTATATATGACTCTCTTGAGTCCAAGTGAGGTTTTGGACCTCCTACTAACTTCAATTCAGATAACCAACTTCGGGTTGGCATGAGAATCTTTGTGAGTCCTATAGAGGTCTCGGACCTCTGGGCTGAATCTGTCAGCCGGGAATGATGTCTTTGTGACTGACCCACCTCCGTTCTGAAATAACGAAGCCAACGAAGCAAGTTACGGTGGGATGACGCACGATGTTTGGATTGCACTAGTGGACAGAGTTCTCCCTAGTTGAGAGGGAGTGTTAAAATTGGACAACTAGGTACAAACTTCGGGTTGTGCTGCTCAGATGACGATCCCAATATTTTTATTGGATTCCCCTTTCAGAGAGGTGTAAGATTGATCTAAAGATCATCTCAATCGGATAAGCAGAACATGGATTTTGAATTTATTCCACTTATGTGCTTAGTTGTCCTGGAATATAATATAGACTTAAATGTCTTAAAGAGCGTGTCACACACCCCCTAAGATGCCTATATAATAGAGAGACTTGGAGTTCATTATACACACATTGTGTGGAGGAATTTCTTCTCTCTTGATGGCGATGGAGCTGCATTCTTAGTGCTGCGTATTTTTGGAGTGTTCTTTGTTTGGGTTGTTCTAGGGTTATGTGTGACACGCTTGGCTGAATGACCTGTTGGAGACTTTGCTGGTAGAAGCATCCTGCTGATCGCCGTAACGCCACCATTCATTATCCCTGTTTCGGCTTGTCTTCCATCGATATATTAGTATGTTCTATCTAGTTCAGTATTGTGTGCCCTAATCTGAAATGGCATAGAACATGTTCTAAAATTAACACAGACGGATCTGTAGAGGGCATAGAAATAGTGAAGTCTAGTATAGCCCTAGTCTGAGGGCTTCCTAATTGATTTAAACAAACCAAGCACTAAAATCCTGAAGTGGATGATTAATCTAAGACACTAAATCCAAAATTCATTTCCTAAACCAAAGTCTTAGAGTTTTGTAGCAGACCAAGGTGTTGGAATAAGGACTGAAGTCGGCACTCATGTCTAGCGAGTAAACAGAGGCAAAAAAGACAGTTCCCACAGCAGGCTGAGGCCTTGAACAAACTTTGAACTCAGCATCCATATATGCGAAATAAACGGAGGGCAGAAAAAGACGAAATCCAGAAGAATGCAAATCCTATAGCCAAATAGGGTTCAAGTCAAATACAAAAATAGAGTACATAACTAAAGTTAAACTCAGTAATTGAACAAACCAAAATTGGGCATAAGGTTAGAGGATTGATATTTGAAGTCACTGGTTAGGGTTTGCATCTCAAGTATCAAATTCAATTTTTGTATGAACAAACTATGGTATGGGATTTATAAACATTCTACTCTATTATTAAATCGGATTGTGATTTTAGTTTGGGTTCTATTGAACGATGCATTCTATTGTTGTAGCTTGAAATCTTGATATTCTCCATTAAAGAATATAGTATTTGCAGCAAATTTATTGTGTCTACCAAGCAATTTTGTCTGAAAACCCTAATCCCTTAAAATTCTAGGGAAAAATTAAACTAGCACCTTACAGTGATATCAGTGCACAAGCATCCTGCCATCTTGTGAGTTCATGAGCCTTGTATGCTTCCAGAAGACACCAACAATGTCATAGTAAGAAAGAAAGGAAACACACAATGTTCAACCATGAGGGAATGAGCAGGGCAAGGAGAACAGGATCATGGCATCTTGTTAAATGCAATAATCCAAGAGCACTAGCAAATGGCAAGCATATTAATGCAAGGACAATAATTGATTCAAGACCAGCAGGAGATAGCTCGGGTAGTAACTAAAGGACAGCAATAGTTCAATCAACTAATGGCCCAACTCCTAGGTAACCAAAACATTGTTGGCAACAACATGCCCACCACTGAAGGTAGCAGTAACCATAATCCTGGTCCTCCTATACACACTAATGCTAGGGCGACCAGCAGCAAAAATTGAAGACCATGCCTTCCTCAATTTATAAATAATCAAGCAACGATAGCCCCAAAAGCATCAAAGCCAAATAAACTCTTTGATAACTATTTTTGGGAGTATGCAGCAATGGAAGAGAACACTCGAGCGGCCCTAACTTCCCGGGAGTATAGCAATATCAGATTCCAGAATAGACCGAGGAGCAACAAAATTTTGATCTAATGCGCAAGTAAACTTTCTCTCCCTTCATTTCATGGATCATCTAAATGTTCAGCACGGACTTGGGTGCAAAAATTGGAGACCTACTTTAGACTTAACCCTATGTTAGAAGCGGACACCATCCAATTCGCAGCACTACACTTAGAAGGAGACGCACATGATTGGTGGTATCATGGACAAGCCACTTTGGGACATGTAAACATCACTTCTTATGTAGACTTTACTCAAAGATTGATAGATAGATTTGATCAAAAGAGCTCGAACATACACTTCAAAGAATTGGCACAACTCAAACAAACCAGATCGCACGAAGAACTTATTGCAGAATTTGAACGAATTGCAATCATGGTGACAGACATATCGGAAGAAGGATTAGTCATGCTCTTTACAGAGGCATTAGTTGAGCCCCTACAAGGCTAGGTCAAGGTGTTCAATCCCGCAACCCTTCAAGATGCCATCAAGAAGACTCATGACATGGGCAATGCGACAACTAAAGCTAATGCTCCATCCAAGCCTCCCATACCTCAAAAAGATAAGGAGAAGAAACCCTTTCAAAGAGATTAGCCCAGAAGAGGCAGGTTGGATGAGGAAACTCGAAGCAAACTAAAGCGAAATAAGTTATGCCTCAATTGCAAGGAACCATGGGAACCAGGACATCGATGCCTATGTAGAAATTTCAACCCCCACTCCGGTTATCAGTTTTCCTTATCACTCCATGCATATAGTTTTAAATCCAAGCATGATATAAATACTAAAATCTGGAAATGACAGAAATTTCTGAAAACACAAATTTGGAGATTTCACTACTGTTGGAAAATGCAGAAATAAAACACAGCAAAATTATGATAGCCACACACAATAAATAACACAGTGATTTTTTGTCAATGTGACCCTGCAAAAACCCCCTACAACTCTTGGGGAAAACCAGTTTGAGAGCTCTTCTTTATTTCTGAAAATGCTTTTACAGAGAAACTGAAAAACAAAGTAAAAATTCTAGCAACCACAAATACAGACTTATCTCGATTTTCATGCTTGAACTCTGCCTTGGAAAATGTGCCAATCAGCAAACAGTGAAAACAGAAATTTTATAACAATAGATACTAGCATTAAATGTTGTACGAACTCCTCGAAATCCGTGCCCAGAAGTTCCGTACTGCTATAAGGAAATTACAACAATCACTTCAGCCTCGAAATCCATGCCCAACTCAGCCTTGGAATGTGTGCTGCTAGTTGTTCTTTCCCCTCGAAAACTGTGTTGTACGATCCTCGAAAATCATGCCCACTGATGTTGTACGGAATCTACCTTGAAAAGCGTGCCAATAAATGTTGTACGAATTTTTTGCCTTGAAAAGTGTGCAACCTTCAACTGTATAGATTTGCTGCAATGTCTCCTTGTTGCCCTCCTTCAACTTCTCATTGCTCAGAAATTTTCTCCTTGCTCTCTCTTCTCTTCTCTCAATAGCTCATCAAAGACTGAATTGATATTTTCCGATTCTCCTCTCCTTTTACCCTAAATGACATTTTGGGTAACCCTAAGATCTAATGGTTGAGATTCATTTAGATCTAGGGATGAGAATAAATGTGCATTTAATTCTCACTTTCTATTTTTTAACTCACCCACTTAAATAAAGACCCACCTAGCCTTTTATTTCCACAGTCACTTTTTCACTTTCTAATTTTTCATTGACTTTAATAAAGTCACTTTAAAATTAGAATGTAACTTTATCACTTATAAAGTCATTTTAAAATTAGATTTGACTTTACCACTTATAAAGTCACTTTAGGAGAAAAGTACAAATAAATTTGGACACTTTTCCCCCAGCCAAAGATTAAAGCCTTAGGTAACCACTTGTCCTCTGGTACCCAAATTTTAACACTCCTTACCGAGGAAAGTGTTCCTCTCCACTCCCATCTTGTCTCTGAAGTAGACATGTTTGCCCCATGGTAAGGCTTTGGTGAAAATGTTCGCTACCTACTCATCTGTGGAAATGTACTCAAGCTTGACTGCTCCCTTTTCGACGTAGTCTCGAATGAAGTGATACTTGATCCCGATGTGCTTTGGCCTGTCATGAAAAACTGGATACTCCGTGAGTTTTATGCAACTTTGATTATCACATGAAATCACTTAAGGTCTCAATGCCTAACCAAATAGACCAAACAACATCTTGCGAAGCCATATGGCCTCACAACTAGCCAAACAAGCAGCCATATACTCTGCCTCGGTTGAGCTCAATGCAACTCACTGTTGTTTCCGGCTGAACCACGACATAACTGCCGAACCCAACCCAAAACAACACCCTAAAGTACTCTTCCTATCAGAAGCACAACCTGCCCAATCTGAATCAATGTACCTTGCCAGTCTCACTCCATCACCCTGTCTATAATCCAAACCATAATCCACAGTACCCTGCAAGTAACGAAGAATGTGTTTTGCAGCCACCCAGTGCACTCTCTTGGGCTCACACATGAACTGACTCATAGTGTTAACTGCAAAATATATATATGGTCGAGTGTTGACCAAATACATCAATGAGCCAATCAATTGTTTGTATAAAGTAGGATCCACCAACTCGGAATTTGAAGCGTGAAGCTTCTTCCAGTTGGTGATCATAGGTGTAGACATGGGTTTGCAGTCCTCCATGTGAAATCTGCTAAGAATGTCCACATTGTACTTCCCCTATCCCAGGAAGAAATGCCCCTCCTCCTGCCACACCTCCAAACCCAGAAAATAATGCATCAAGCTGATATCCTTCATCTCAAACTCTGAAGCAAGATCTCTCTTGCAGCCCTCATTGAGTCTCTCTGCACCAGTGATGACCAAGTCATCAAAATACAACACTAGAATGAGAGACTCCTCACCCACCACAATGAAGTATAGTTTCGGATCAGCCTTACTCTTTATGAAACCCAACTGCTGCAAGTATGTATCAATCCTCGAGTACCAAGCTCTAGGAGCTTGCTTCAGGCCATAGAGTGCCTTTTTCAATCTGCATACATGGGACTCCTTCCCATGCACCTCAAAGCCCTGTGGCTGCTCAATATAAACCTCCTCCTGTATGAAGCCATTGAGAAATGCAGTCTTCACATCCATCTGGTGGATCTTCCAACCCATCTTTGCTGCTATCAATATAATGGAGCGGATAGATGTATACCTAGCTACGGGAGCGAAAGTTTCCTCATAGTCAACTCACTCTACCTGTGAGAACTCTCTCGCCACAAATCGAGCCTTGAACTTCTCAATGCTGCCATCTGCAACATGGTTTATCTTGTAAAGCCATCTAAAAGTAACAACTGATTTCCCTTCAGGCCTCAGCACTACCTCCCAAACATCTTTCTTCATAATAGAAGAATACTCCTCCATCATGGCTCTCTCGTGACCTGCTGACTAGTTGCCTCCTCATAACTAGAAGGCTCGGAGTCAACAATGCTAGTTACCAATGTCATGTAACTACAGAACCGCTCAGGTGGTTTACTCTCTCTAACATGTCTCTTTGGCCCACTAACTGATGTGGCCTCGCGAAAGGTATCTTGAATCCACTTGGGCTTCCTCTTCCCTGAGCATAATTCTCCCACCGGAGTGAAAGAATCCTCATCATCATCAGAAGCCTGAACTCCCGAAGGCCTACCAACTGACCTCATGCCTGAACCTGTGCCTGTAGAAGCTGAAGCACCGTGCGAACTATCCATCAGTGGACTACCATGTGAACTGCTCTGCATACTGCCTGAAGCACCACCCACCTGACTCTGAGAGCTACTACTCGCTGATGGTCCTGACACTGTAATCGATGTACCTCCTGATCCCTGACCACTGGACCCTTGTGACTGACTCAGCTACTCCTGAGGATCTGGTTACTCCAAATACTCTAACTCCTGTGACCTCCTGAAATCTCTCTCCTCCTCGAACTTCACATCCCGCTTGACAACCACTTTCCTCTTCACAGGAATATAAATTCAATAAGCTTCCGAGGTCTCGCTATAACCCACAAAGATGCCCTTGTCTGCAGTGGGCTCTAGCTTGGTCTGCCTCTCCTTGGGGACATACAAGTATGTAATGCACCCAAAGATACGAAAGTGACCAACATCAGGCTTCTTCCCAGAAAAAGCCTCCTCCGGAGTCACATTGCCCAAGGCATGATGTGGACTCCTGTTCTGTAAGTACACAGCAGTGTTGCAGGCCTCTGCCCACAAAAATCAAGGTAACCCCTGATCATGAAGCATGGTTATGGCAGCCCCTACAATGGATATGTTCTTGTTCTCCACCACCCCATTCTGCTAGGGGTTGGAAGGAACAGTGAACTCCCTCCTAATGCCTACCTCAGCACAAAAATCAACAAAATCACCAAGGGTATACTCCCCTCCATTGTCCGACCTAAGGACCTTGATCTTCCTACCTGTCTGGGTCTCCACAAGAGCTTTGAACTCTTGAAACTGCTTGAAGACCTCACTCTTGATCTTCAAGAAATAAATCACGTCTTCCTGGAGTGGTCATCAATGAATAAAACATAATACTCATAGCCACTCAAGGATACATGAGACATCCGACCACTCACATCGGTATGAATCAAATCAAGGATCCTTGTCGCTCTATTGTCACTGTTGGGAAAAGGGAATTTGGCAAACTTCCCATAGCACATCCTCTGCACACATCAAGGTGATCAGAACTGAAATCTGGCACACCAGTGGTGGTCTCCCGCAATGTCCTCAAGGCCCCATGATACATGTGCCCCATCCTGCGGTGTCAAATCTCACACAACTCTGAACTGCTAGATCTGTTATCGGTCCTGTCTCCGGTGCTACTACTCAATGCCATCAAGGGCTGGAATAAGAACTTGTACACCTTAGCATGGCGTACACCAATCACTCTAGCTGAAGAAGCTGGAGTTCCCCTAGGATATATAAGCACCTATCCTCTCCTAAATAACACCTCATACCCTCTGTCCTCAAGCGCTGAGACGAATATTAGGTTCTTCTTCATACCAGGCACATATAGAACATCTGACACTTTCAAGGGAAGTTTGGGTTCCATATCAAATGTCAATGTCCCCACACCAACTGCTCTAACAATGCTGTCATCTCCAAGTACTACGTCCATCTCAGTATCACTCTCTGAAAGCTCTGAGAAGTACTCCTGGACTCCCGTCATATGACAAAAAGCCCCACTGTCAACATACCAAAAGCTAGAAGATGCTCTACTAGTAGTGGAGAGTGCACACTCCCTCTGAATTTGTGTGGCAGGTGATCCTACACTAATGGCCTCACAAGCTATGAACCCAAACTCTCGATCAAAGCTCTCCGAGAAGCCCTCTATCTCTGCAAAAGCAGCCATGGTTTTCTCCTTCCCCTTCTTGTTCTTCTCCAGACACACAACTGCATAGTGTCCCTGTTAAAATTGGACAACTAGGTCCAAACTCCATGTTGTGATGCTCAAATGAAGATACCAATATTTTAAATGGGTTCCTCTTTCGGAGAGGTGTAAGATTGATATAAAATTTATCTTAATTTGATGAGTGGAACATTTATTTTGAATTTATTTTTAATAATTTCAAATATGTGCAGGTCGGCCTTAAGGTTTTACACCCCCAGCAGATGTGTCACACACCTCAATGATGGATATATATACAATTAACATTGGAGAGCATTTCACTCACACTCAACTCACACATCTTCTCCTCTGATTGGATACGAGCATCTGAGAAGCAGTTCTCACGTGGGCAAAAAGACGAAGTTGTTGAAACTAGAAAAAGGACGAAATTTCTGCAGTTAGGGTTTCTGGGCAAGTTTGACCAGCATTGACTTTGGTCAACGCATGGTCCGAATTCGCTGATTTTTGGTGGAGAGTTCGATCTTGGAAGGTCGTACACTTTGGCACAAAAATCGATGTCAAAAGGTTGACCGAAGTTGGAGCTGCGTTAACTTTATTACTGCTGCCCTGCGTTGACTTTTTTGGGGTTGACTTTGAGTTGACTGGGTGACTGATTTGAGAATTGTTGTGACACATTCTGGGTTGGCCGACCAAGAAGACTTTGTTGGTTGAAGCATCCTGCTGACCGCCATAACGCACCAACACATTCTTCTGTTTTTGGTTTGTCTTCTATAGATCCACGGGTATGTTCTATCAACATTTTACTTAACTGTTTATGTGATTGCTGTAATAAAAGTAAAGTTGCATCAAGCATAGAACATCTACATAAATTTACATGGTATCAGAGCTAAGGTGAAGACAAGCCCTATTTGTAGCAATCACCGGAAAGGATAATGGGTTCCACAAGCTATAGCTTCAAGGAGGAAGACAAATTGACTGGGAAGGATGACTTCCATGCTTGGAAAATGATATTGGATCTCAAATTGGAAGACCAAGATGTCATGGACTATGTGCTGGGTAAAATCCACTGCTACTACTGCTGCCAAAACAAAGTGCAAGAAGGGGGAGATCAAAGCAAAGCTGATGATCAGGGAATCCATTCATAAAAGCCTGGTGGCCTACATCTCTGAGTTGGGCACATCCAAAGAGAAGTATGATAAATTGATCCTCATGTTCAAGGCCAACAATGTGAATCAAGTACTATTCTTCAAGAATCAATTAAAGAATATGAAGAAAGGCAGGGATGAGTCTGTCCAATCATACTTTCTGAAGCTGACTAAAATTAGGAACAATCTGCTAGCTATTGGGGAGACAATAGCTGATCAAGAGATGGTACTCACCGCACTTGGAGGGCTCTCATCTGAATGGCATGTGTTCAACAGTACCATTCTAAATAATAATGTGATACCTGACTTTGACGAAGTACTGTCAAGATGTGTTCAAGAAGAATCAAGAATGAAGGAGTATGGAAATGGAGGAAATGCTGCATACACTGCTCATTCTAGAAAGAAGAACTTTGGTGGTCTGAAGAATAAGGGAAAAGCAGGGGCCCAAGGAAAGAAGGGAAAATGTTTCACTTGTCATAGGCCTGGTCACTATGCTAGAGAATGTCCTTTCAAGAAGGATTCTCCCAATAGTGATGACAACAACAACAACCGAAGGAATGGCAATCAAAGGAACAACAGGTTCAAGGGAAAAAGGAAGGCTTCCTCCGACGGAAATGATCAACCTTTCAAAAGGTCAAGAAACTCCAGGTATGAGGAATCACATGTTGTTGATAAAATAAATGAATACATTCTTGTATCTGCCCTCTCTGTTACATCCCCACCCGACACTATGGATGTCTGGTTGATAGATAGTGGTGCCTCAAGGCATATCACTGGGTTCAAGGAAGCACTTTCTGATATGATTGAGAAGGATACTAATCTGGAAATTATCCTTGGAGATGATGCCACATATCCCGTGAAAGGGACAGGGACTGTGACCCTCCACTTGTCTCAAGGACAAGTCCTTCACTTGCAGGATGTACTCTATGTACCAAATTTGAAGAAGAACCTTGTGTCTATATCGGCCATGGAAGACAAAGGTTTCAATGTGGCATTCACTGATGGAAAGGTGCTCATGTGGAAGAAGAGCTTTAAGGATGCTATCTCGATTAGGTTTAGAGTTGATACACTCTACCAGGTTGGAGGAAGTCCGCTGGGAGCAATGACACGTGATACTATTCGACAAACTGAACTATGGCACCGAAGGTTTGGACACCTTCACTACAAAGCCCTTCCCAAAGCAAGGAAGGTGGTGACAGGGATGCTCGACTTTCCAAATAATCATGAAGGTGTATGTAAGGGTTGTGCCGAAGGAAAGCATACAAGGGGACCTTTCCCCTCTAGTGTTACAAAGACATCCGATGTCTTGCAATTGATCCATTCTGATCTATTTGGTATGCTGCCCGT
The DNA here is from genome assembly GCA_034641835.2 of Pinus albicaulis. Taxonomy (NCBI): domain Eukaryota; kingdom Viridiplantae; phylum Streptophyta; class Pinopsida; order Pinales; family Pinaceae; genus Pinus; species Pinus albicaulis. The sequence continues at coordinate 456,563 of JAXQQM020061014.1, read as the reverse complement.
GACATCCTTGGGAGGATGTTCATATTATATGACGTTCATAGATGACTTCTCTCGCAAAACCTGGATATACTTCTTAAAGAAGAAGGATGAAGCTTTCATGCGGTTCCATACATTCAAAGCCTTGGTGGAAAATATGACAGGGAAGAAGATCAAGATTTTGAGAACAGATAATGGCACTGAATATGAGACAAATGATTTCAAGGACTTTTGCAGATAAGCTGGCATTAAGAGGGAGACCAAAACTGTCTATACTCCCGAGCAAAATGGTGTTGCTGAACGAAAGAACAGGACCATTCTGGACGCTGCCCGTGCCATGCTATGTGACCAAGGTCTGTCAAAGTTTCTATGGGGAGAAGCTGCGAACACTGCCGTGAACATACAAAACCGATGCCCGCATTCCGCTCTAGAATCCAAAACTCCCGAAGAGGTTTTCTCTGGTAAGAAACCTGGCGTCTCATATTTTAGAGTTTTTGGATGTACCGTCTACTTTCATGTGCCGAAAGAAAAGAGGAGCAAGTTGGATGCTTCTGGGAAGAAAGGAATGTTTGTGGGCTATAGCGAAACTTCGAAGGCCTATAGAGTCTATGTGCCTAGTCAAAAGGAAGTGGAGATATGCCACGATGTCACCTTTGACGAAGATACTTCCCTGAGGAAAGTAGTCAATCTTCTGAGATCTGAGGAAGATGATGAAGCAAGGCCTAGAAATCAAAAGGAACCGAAGGATGAAACAATGCCTGATGTTGAAGGACCGATGGACCCGATTGATCCACCTCCTTCACTAGGAAAGAGACCATCATGGCTGAGGGACACTCTCGAGGATGCTGAGGGACATGCTGCCCCAAGGGGGACATTCTGTGAAAGCAAGAAGCCAAATAGATACCAAGGGTATCTAGCAGCCATGAGTACTATTGTACAATCCGAGCCTGGATCCTTTCAGGAAGCCGTAAAGCATCAAGTCTGGAAGGATGCTATGCACAAAGAGTATGAGTCCATTATGAAGAATGATGTCTGGGATGTGGTTCCAAGACCAGAGGACAAAGCAGTTGTCACCTCGAAATGGCTCTACAAGATCAAGCATGGATCTGATGGAAGTGCTGAAAAATTCAAGGCAAGGTTCATTGCCCGTGGCTTCTCTCAAAAAGAAGGCATAGATTATGATGACATATTTGCACCTGTGGCCTGATATACCACCATTCGATGTATTATAGCCCTTGCCGCTACGCAAGGATGGAGTCTTCATCAGATGGATGTGAAGACCGCATTTCTGCATGGTGCAATAAAGAAAGAGGTATATGTGGAGCAACCTCTGGGGTTCGAAGTCCAGGATCGGGACACCCATGTCTGCAGGTTGAAGAAAGCCCTCTATGGGCTGAAGCAAGCACCCAGAGCTTGGTACGAGAGGATAGATAGCTACTTGATGAAGTTGGGCTTCACTCAAAGCAATGCTGATCCGAACCTTTACTTCAAGGTTGTCAAGGGAAAGCCTCTCATCCTAGTGTTGTATGTGGATGACCTCTTCCTGATAGGTGCTGACCCTCTCATTCATCAGTGCAAGAGGGAGCTCGCTGCTGAGTTCGAGATGAAGGACCTAGGAATGATGCACTACTTCCTAGGCCTGGAGGTCTGGCAGAGACCTGGCGAGATTTTCCTTTCTCAAGGAAAATACATTGTGAAGCTTCTGGAAAGATTTGGTATGGTGGACTGCAAGTCCGTGTCAACACCAATGGAACTCAACTTCAATAAGTTGAGTGGCAGCGTTGCTGGGCCCTTATTGTCAAATCCTACTGAGTATCGTCAACTCGTAGGGGCCCTGATGTTCTTAGTGAACACTCGTCCAGATATATGTTTTGCAGTGAACACTTTGAGTCAACAGATGGTTGAGCCTCATCACTTTCACTGGGTTGGTGCCAGGAATCTTCTGAGATACCTTCGGGGCACGATAAACCATGGGCTGAGATACACTGCCGGGAGCGTGACACTCCTTGGATATACTGATGTCGATTGGACTGGCAGTGTGGTGGATCGTAAGAGCACATCGGGATGTTGCTTCAATCTTGGTTCTGCTTCGATCTCATGGATGACCAGGAACTAGAAGTCGGTGGCTTTGAGCACTGCAGAGGCCGAATACATTGCAGCAAGTATGGCCTGTTGTGAAGCAGTTTGGTTGCGAAAGCTCTTTAGTGAGCTGTTCGGACATGTGCTAGATACCACCGTGATACTCTATAATGACCAGGGTGGGATTCGCTTGTCCAAGAATCCAGTGTTCCACGATCGATCCAAGCATATTGATATCAGGTGCCACTATATCCGGGATATGGTACAGCAAGGCGCCGTAAGGCTCAATCATATAGGAACTCCCGCCCTTACTATTAAATTTCTTTCTTGCCCAGTGATATTTTCTAATATTAAACATGGTTAAACAGGTATTTTACACGCCCTAAAGTTTTCTGCTATAACTTTGTACCATTTGGCATTTACCACCATTTACCCCTCTGGAGCCAATTAAGCTTGAAGAGAAGCTATGTTTTAGTTCTTCAGTGTCAGCTAGTAATCTCTAGAAAGTTCTTTTTCTCGACCCCATATTTTCTGAATATTTTCATTAACCGCAACATCAAAATTGAGATACCGATGATTAGTACTTCTCATTAGTTAAGGGTAATAACTCGTTGATTCAGTGTCTATAGCAGCCAATGTCAAATGGTTATGCATTTGTATATAATTTTTTTTCATTTGTTAGGAGTTGATGTACTGTTGGAAAATGGTAAGTCTTACAGATAAGTTATATGGCCACACAATTTAGCTATGGGCTTTTATGCTAGTACCATAGGGATGTGCTGCAAGACTTTACAAGCCCCTTTTATGGTCATTTTTATACCTGTAATCCATGGCTATGTTAGCAAGTGCAGACATTGAAACTTGAGAGTGATGCAGGTGAGAAAATGCCATTCAAAGTAAATATGAATTTATAATTCGGCAGGACTCTCACGTTCTTGTTAGGGACAAAATTTAAACTACTTTGATTATAAATTATTATAAATAGCCCAGATACATTAAACTTGGGCCAGTGAAGGTCTCAGATGCTTTAAAACCCTTGAGGCCACTCCCTTTCATTCGTTCACATCACCTTTCACCACAATGAAATTCGATGCTAGAGCCACCCATCCATTAGATTTTTCTGCCATTACCTGTTAAAAAATTTGCCATTTAATGATGGTAAAAATTGTGGAGTCATGGAAGACTTGATTCAAGCTAATGAATGATAATTTTGGATTTAGTTAAGACATGGTACATTTGTGATTCCCGTGCCTGGATAAATAACAGGTGCATTATGCATTTAGATAATTAACAAACACAAATTCCTGCAGGCTGCCCTAACTGGTGCATTTGCTTGTGATTTCCATCTCTATTGTTTGCGATTCTCATGCCTAGATAAAAAACTGGCGCTTTATGTATTCCTGCTTGGATAAATAATGAATATGAGTTCCTGCCATAACTGGTGTTTTCGATATCCCCATGCCTGAGTATTCCTGTCATTACTGGTGCATTTGTGATTTCCATTACTGGGTTTTACAACCTCCTTGCAACTGAATAGTTGTGTTACATGGAAGGCAGCCTCATTGTGAAGATGCTCGGGGTTAGACAAAACAGATGAAGCTGCATAACATCTCTCAGCACAATCAAGAGGCAACTGATATTTTCACAAATGAGAACATCTGACAAGAATCAAAGAGGAAACCTTGAGACAGGATATTCTGAAAATGAAAGGCTAGTTGATAGTTTAAATTATAGTATGGAAATTTTTGTTCAAAGAATGCATTGAGAAAATTATTTGAAGGGATGAATCAAGCTTTAGATTGATTTATATATATTTCAACTGTTACACAGCCAATTGGTCAATTGTGGGGATACTAGTTAGTGGGAAGACTGTAGCAACCGATATGTGACGGCATATAATTTTTTATTTACAACATGGCATGGATATTTAGCATTAACACATTTCATCACATCATTTTTGATGTTTTACTTTCTCTTTTACTTCTCATTGCAAGCTTTAGCAAATTTAATTATACATTCCTATTGACTAGCCCCAAATTAGACCTCTATTTCCTTGAAACTAGTCCTACAAGAATTCCATTGATTGTTTTATTGCATAACTACTAAGGTTTCTTATTATGTCATGATTTTTTTGGTGAATTGTATAGTCTGTATTTTCTAGATAGAGTTTCTTTATCCATTTCTTATTGCCAGCCACTTCCTGCGGAGGAGGAAAAAAATCTGAAGCAGGTAGTCGGAAAATTTCTCGGACCCGAGAAAACTGTAAAGTTTGAAAAAAAGGTAAATACGAAAAACCCCATATTTGCACTTGATGGTACAAACTCATTTTAATGGTTTTCAGTGCCATGAGTTCAAGTATTCATGCACTTTGGATTAGTTTGTCAAAAACTGATAATTATACTAGATACAAGCAAGTCAATTCTGGACATCTAGCTCATCGTTTATAGTCTTTGCTTGATCCACGTAATCTTTACATTAAATTGCCTCAAATAAAACAAGCAACAGCCATAAGGACTACCATATGGATGAGCCGTTTACATTATATTGCCTCAAATAAAACAAGCAACAGCCATAAGGACTACTATATGGATGAGCCATTATTTTCAAGAGACGTTGTGTTAGGGCCACTTTTCCTGAACTGAAAAGGAGGATGAAATGCAGGCTGAGCTCAATTTAGAAAGGAAAAGTGAAAAACCTTTACATGATTTTCTTCTCTTTTTCTTCTTTAAAACTGACAGAGATTAAAGAAAATTCAGTGAAACCTTAATCCCACTGTGGATTGAATTATTTCCCAAAATTTCAAACCAACGACAATTTCATTAAGCATCTATCTCTATTTTTTTTTCACTTATTTCTAATAGAAACAAACATAATTTGATCGAAAGAAAAAACATATTGTTTCCTGTGTTGACCTTGAACCAGTAGATTGGCATCCCTTCCTGTCCCAGATCGATATCGATAACAAGCATCTGAATCATTAGTTCCAAATACGGATTAAGATCCAAAACCATAGCCCGTTTATTCGAGACCAGAAACGTTTATATAAAAAGCGGAGGCAGAGGTAGATCCAACAGGAGTAAAGGGAGTAGAGCCAGGTTCCAGGGCCACTGGGAGATCTTATTCCATGTACTGGTACAGTACAGTTATATACGTAGATAAGTGAGAAAGAGGTACATGGAGAAAAGCCACTAGCCAGGGTCTAAACATCATATCCAAATATAGCATAGTAGTGCCCCTTTCAAAACCACCAGAAACAAAAACCCACCAGATGCACATAAACCCACCAGAAACAAAAATAGAGAAATCTTAAAGATGCTTTTTTTTCCATAAAAAACAAATTAATCCTTGATGTATATGGCCAGATGGCAGATTCAAATAACTTCAATTGAAAAAGAAAGAGAAATTTGGCGATGATAGTGGGGAATAATTCATAGCAATTAAATGACCTCTAGCACAGTTTAAGGGTTTCTAGCTCATGGTGAAGGGTTTCCTTGTATTCCTTTTTGATAATATAGGACACAACAAACAACTTCAACAAAGAAACAAAGTTTTGAACTCAGACAAAATGTGACTGTATCAGACTATATGAGACTGGCCTACCTTCTTTAGTCTTTGTGGGCTACGTGTATGACCAGGCCATCACATGACAAGGGCAAGCACAAACAGGCTGCAGAAGACGAAGATGAGGAAAATCTGATAAGGACAAGCACAAACAGGGTGCAGAAAAGGAAGATGAGGAAAAGTAGGAGTTCCTGAACAAGTTCGATCCCAACAGCAAACCCGTTGCCAATTTCAATATAGTACAAAAATTGAATGAAGCTCGAGCATGCAGAAGGTCAAGAGCCTCCATAGTCATTGAAAAAAATATATATATAAATGCCTGGCCGTAAATGGAGAAATATCCCCTTGTTGTATCACTCCCAAGGTCTGGATCGGTTGAGTACAAGTTTTACATTATCATGGTTCACTGACTCACAATTTCTCTTATAGCAATCCTGCAGACGCAGGCCACCATCCCAATCACTCAAAGGAGAAAGTAAACGGTCTATGCTCATTAGTGTCCCTGCATACCTTGAAGAAAATGCAGGCCTTGGCCCATCCGGGCATCCAGAATTCACAAGTTACGGTTATCTTTACTGTGAAAACTTTAATTCATCTCATCTTTACATTAATACAACTCATAGCATGTTATTATTGCGGAAAATATTTTGAAATATGGAAACGAGGGCTTTCTCAAATATGTTTTTTTAATTATTTCACCTTAAATATTTGGCAGTCTTGGATTTTGCTAAGATCTTTGGGGGTTGAAACGCTAAAAGATATCATATTTAAGAAGAGTATGACAAACACATGGCAAATAATCACACTTAGGATGTCTATAATTGAGTTGGAGATACAAATTATTTGAAATCTGGACCTACGTGGCATTAAACCCACCAGATGCACATAAACCCACCAGAAACAAAAATAGAGAAACCTTAAAGACGATTTTTTTTCCATAAAAACCAAATTCATCCATGATGTATTTTCCCAGATTCAAATAACTTCAATTGAAAAAGAAAGAGAAATTTGGCGATGATAGTGGGAAAATTTTCATTGCAATTAAATGACCTCCAGCACAGTTTAAGGATTTCTGGCTCATGGTGAAGGGTTTCCTTATATTCATTTTTGATAATATAGGACACAAAACAAACAACTTAAACAGAGAAACAAAGTTTTTAACTCAGACAAAATGTGACTGTATATGACTGGCCTACCTTCTTTAGTCTCCGTGGGCTACGTGTATGACGAGGCCATCACATGACAAGGACAAGCACAAACAGGCTTCAGAAGACGAAGATGAGGAAAAGCCGGAGTTCCTGAACGAGTTCGATCCCAACAGCAAACCCGCTACCAATTTCAATACAGTACAAAAATTGAATGAAGCTCGAGCATGCAGAAGGTCAAGAGGCTCCATAGTCATTGAGAAAAAATATATAAAAATACCTGGCTGTAAATGGAGGCTCCTCTTGCTGTATCACTCCCAAGGTCTGCATCGGTTAAGTACAAGTTTTACATTATCATGGTTCACTTACTCACAATTTCTATTGGAGCAATACTGCAGACGCGGGCCACCATCCAAATCACTCAAAGGAGAAAGTGAACGGTCATAGCTCGTTGGTGTCCCTTGCATACCTTAAGAAAATTCAGGCCTTGGTCAATCCGGGCATCCAGAATTCACAAGCAAAGCATCTTAATGCCACGTAGGTCCAGATTTCAAATAATTTGTATCTCCAACTCAAACAGAAACATCCTAAGTGTGATTATTTTCCATGTGTTTGTAATACCCTTCCCAAATATGATATCTTTTAATGTTTCAACAACTAAAGATCTTAGCAAAACCCAAGACTTGCCATATTTGAGAAAGCCCTCGTTTCCACATTTCAAAATATTTTCCGCCATAATAACATGCTATGAGTTGTATTAATGTAAAGATTATATCAATTAAAGTTTTCACAGTAAAGATAATCGTGACATACTGAACTCCTCTGAAGATTGAACCCAGATCGCTATGAAGAATGCCAGATAATGTGCGATTTAGTACAAGTTTCGAACTCGTGATCTCTAGTATAAAGTTTTAAAAATAATCATCGTTCAATGAAGAAGTATACATATCGAAAGCTTTTGGGCATACCTGCGGTGGCAGCAAAGGCCTGAAGGGACTATACAAATACCAGGCCAATCCACAGCATTGGCATCAGAGGGAAAAATCTACAAGTCATTTTCACCCCCAATTTTCATCCCAGAGACTGGAATGCTTACAGCCGAGTAGGCGTCTCTGCTTCCAATTTATTGCGACTACTTCACAATTGTTTACGAGTTTCTTTAAGATGCACCCGAGCTGTCTTGTATCAAGGAATTCAAGCTCTGGTTCGAGAGGAAAATGTTGAAAGGTTATTGTCAATGCAATTCTAGGCAGCTCTTCAATGGCGCTTTGATCGTATCAGACCGAAAAGAATGAAAGAAGCGAGGAAACTCGCAAAGTCTATAGTTGTCACTTAGCAGGTTTGTGACCAAATTGTACATATCTGTGCACATATGTCAAAAGGAGATTAAAAGGGTAGACTAAAACTAGAGGTTCAGTGACTCAAAAGAAAAATAAAAGGACTATCCGCCTCATTATAATTTATAAATTTTGAACTTTTCCATACCTTATTTTATATATATATATATCATAAAAATTATCAAAAAACTAAATTAGTGTATTTATTATACCTGAATTAATTGGTCTTTATCTAAAGTTTATACCCTATTAACATTGGAATTCAACTTTTCTTGTTTTTTACTATTATTTAAATTTATTTATTTAGAAAGCTATTGGTTGAGTGTTGTTTAGTAACTTCTATTTTTCAAGCTATTCTATTTGGCTCATTGAAGAGGAGAATCCCTAATGGTTGAGATGTTCAGAAGATGACAAAGTTAGCAATCATTTTGGAGAGGAGTGAGCAGTTAGCAATCGATGCTTTAAACTTGATGGTCTAGATAGATGGAAAATGTCTGGGATGTTCACTTGCAACACATACAATGGGGCAAGTGTTGTTGACTACGTTATATGTTCACAAAGCTTAATAGAAAGGATAGACGAAGTTAAGATGGGAGAGCATATGTGGAACTTAAAAGTAGACCATAACCCAATTATATAAAACTATCTTGGTTAGAAGAAAGGTAGCATAGGCAGAAAACTCAATGTTCTCGACAATCGATATCAACGGGCAAAATTCTTCGAACACAAGAGAATTGCACTATCTTCAAAACAATGTTGGAGAGCTCAATTCAGAAGGGGAAGAGTGGTTCCCAAAGCCTCAATAGTCATGAGTTAACAAATATAATTCATGGTGCACTTGAGAAGTGCAAAAAAGCAAAAAATAGGAAATCTTAATCAAATTGTTTTCCTATAAATGCTTGGTTTGATGAGGAATGCAAAATGTCAAGGAAAACCTTGAAAAAGGCAAGTGAGGAGAAGATGAATGTAAAGTTATATAAGCATATTTTAAAAAGGAAAAAATGTGAGTTCATGTAAACAAGGCGCGAAGAGTTAATATATCTAGGCAAGAATAACCCAAAGTTTTTTTGGCAGAAACTTCAACCAAAGAAGAAGCAAACTGGAAATAATAGTACAACCAATCAATGGTTTGACTATGCAAGACAAATCTATGAGAGAATCAAAGGATGAGCCTCATCTCACGATCAACACAACTACAAAGCTTTTCACATTACAGGAAGTGGAGACAGGAATTAAGAAGTTGAAAATAGGAAAGGCAGGACTTGGTTGAACTTCAAGCAAAATATCTAAAGTTGGGAATGAACATTCTTGCATTGCACATCATGGAAATATTCAACAACGTCATTCGGCAAGGATTCCCAAGAGATTGGACAACTAGTCTAGCAATAACCCTTTTTAAAAGTGGAGATATTAATGATCATTCTAACTATAGAACCATTATGATCAATCCTTTCTTTGCAAAGCTCTTTAGCGGCATAGTAGAAAATAGAATCAGTAAGTGGGCAGAAGTAAAAGAAAAGAGGGAAAAAGTGCAAGCAGATTTTAGGCCAAAACATTATATAGTAGATCACAGTATCACGCTGAGACACATTATTGAAAAGGTTTGGGGGGACAAAGAAGAAGAATTTTGCTGCTTTGTTGTATTCAAAAAGGCATTTGACACGGTCCCTAGAGATAAGTTGTGGAGTAGAATGGAAGAACTTGAAATTCCTTTGCATTATAGAGTCATTTTGCATAGGCTTTATGAAGAGGTGAAAGTCAAAATTAGAACTTCAACAGGCATTTCAGAAAGCTTTAAAAGTGACATCGGAGTCAAGCAAGGTTGTCCTTTATCCCCTACTCTTTTTGGTTTATATATTGATAAATTGGAAGAGTGGCTAAATCTACAAGGTGGGGATGGTGATCGATTGGGAAAGTTTGTGATAAAGCTTCTTTTATATGATGATGAACTTGTATTGATTGCTAAATCGGCCCAGGGATTACAGATGCACCTATATGCCCTTAAGCATTTTTGTAAAGCAGTGGGGATGCAAGTCATACCAGCAAGACCAAAATAATGATTTTCTCAAATAAAAGGAAGTAGACCCAGCATATGTTCTTCTTTGAAGGAAAATTCTTGAAGAAGTAAATGAATACAAGTACCTCGGGATTGATTTCATCAACAAGCTTAATTGGGAGGACTGCAAAAAGAAGAGAATTTTAGGAGGGTGGAAAGCATTATATGCTCTTCAAAATATATGTAGAGAGACAGAGTTATGGGATTAGAAAATGATTAAATTTCTTTTTGGGCTCCTAGTTTGTCTAGTGATATTATATGGGTGTGAACGGTGTGCTAACAGCATCCCTGTCTCAAAATGGAAGCAAATTGAGAAATTCCAAAAACGCTTGATCATGAGCAAGTTTAAAATAAAAAGTTAGGTTCCTTATGAGATAATGCTGAGTGAAACAGTAGCAACCCCCATCGAAGCAATTGTTATGGAGCGTCTCATAAGGTACCTAAAAAGAATTAAGCAAATGAGAGAAGGTATATGGCCTAAAGTTATCTTCAATGAAGGAATGAGTGAAAGAAAGAAATCATGGGTGAGACAAAACAACAAATGGATGCAAAAATGGAATATTTTCCTCAATGTTTGTCCCAAAAATAGCAAGGAGTTAAAGAATTCTGTTATGGAGAAGTTTCATAAGCGTATATCGAGAAAGGAGTTGGGTAGAAAGAAGAAGTGTTATGTTGAGGAATTCAACCCCACTTGTGATCTCCAACAAAAATAGTACATTGGAGCTTGCATTCCATGGAGAGAAAATATTTTTATTTCTCAATTAAGAACTAACTTGCATCAACTTCGGTGTGAAACGGGTCGGTGGAAAAGACTTAAAGAAGCTTGGGAAGAACGGGTGTGCACTTATGGGGCAGTGGAATTAGAAAAACATTTCATTTTGGAATGTGATGCTTTCAGAGACATCAAAGACAGTTACAATAGTATGTTAACATCAGTTCCATGGCATTGTATTTTCAGTGAAGGGACTCTTAGAAGGTTGGGTCAGCTCATCATTAATTTGAGTAATAAAATGATTGAATTGCAAAAGGAGAAAAACATAGAGATTGGTGGTCTCATAGGCTATTTTTAGTCTCGTGGACGTTAAATTTCATTCGTTCATTCATTTTATAGTAGTTACTATTTTTTTGTTTTTAGTTTTATTTCTTTTTTATTTAACCTTTTTATCTTTATTTGTTTTTCGTTTTCTATTATTTTCCATTTTCATGAATTATATTTTTTTCAAAATACAAATTTTAAAGAGAAAAACATAATTAAAAACAAAAATTTCAATATTTTTGTTTTTAATTTTTAGTTTTATTACTTTTTTTTTTTACACAATGGGAAAACCTATCATAACTCCATTGCACTGAAGACACCATCACTGGTTGTTATCCTTATCCGCAAATGCAGGTTGACTCATCATCGTTATTCAAGGAAAACCACGCCACTTGGAATAACTTGTTGGTGATCCATATAGAGGCATACTTTCACTCCTGTCAAATACCTCTAGATCTTGCCTCTAGATCTTCGGTCATTAAACTGTTTCCTTAAGTCTGATGAAGATGCATACTCTAGACCCCTAGTTTTATTACTTTTGAATTTCACTTATATTTTTTTTTGTCTTTTTCTATGGTTTTTTAAATCTATTTTCAAATACAATTCCATTAATCATAGTTTTTGTTGTTAATTTTTAATTTGACTTCATTGTTTCCCTTCACTTTTCTATAATTTTATTTCCTTGGAAGCAAGGACTATGCATTAAACTTCAATTTCAATGAATATAATTAAATTAGTAAAAAAAAAACTAAAAATAAGAAATTAATAAAAATAAAACAAAATTTGAGTGCAATTTTCTCTTATAATATATATACACATTCCATTCTTCATTCTACTCAAATCTTAAAGATCTCTTATCATTAGTGTTGCACTAGAATTTGGAAAATGACAACTTGTGAAGTTAAAGTTGTCAATATGATTCATGTGATTATTATGTTATTTTTATTCAACATAGTTATTATAATTGTTATAACTGATACAAGTGAGATTAATTTTTATTTATTTAGAACCAAATATTTAATATATCCTTATTTTTATTTATATCTCTATGTTGTATGTTTAAAAAAAAATAGCATATTGAATATATTCATATTTTCATCTTTATTGATGAGGATTTAGTTGTGTCCTGGTGTGGTTATTATATCTGTAGCATGCACGGTGTTACACACTCAGTTTTGTATTTCATTGCTTATTAATTTGTCTTTGTCTATATTTTAGCTGAAATGTCTCCTCATCCACTGTTCCAAAATTGTGAAGTTGTAGATTCCTGCAAAAATTGTCCTACAGCATATCGTGTGTTACGAATGAGTTCGATATCATTTTGTGTTGCACAAGTTGAGCTCAACTAGCTCACATCTTTTAATGTTATACAAACTATTGCTATGTATTGGTCATTAATATAAGTATTCTTATTAATTTATATAATAACTATGTGTACAATGTCCACGGGGTCTTGGATAGACGGTGATCGGGTGCTCGGTTAAGATACTCCTTGATGTGAAGTCACCAGTTCAATTCCCCGCCACGATCGGGGTGATATATTGGACATGTTGAAGATGCAGTCTTGCCAAGCTTACAAAAAAATTGATTATGTATACAATGATTTGTCTTCAAAGTAGTTTGTTTTATAGAAAATGTAGCTCTCATTTGAAAAATGACATTGTGGACATTGGAAATTTCATGGAAGAGCCATGGCTTGATTGTAGATTTTTCCACCCATCTTTTTCATTATACATTGGTGAAATTATGTTTAATTTTTCAACTCGAAAATGTGTTTTAGTAGCTGGAAATTGTGTGGTATAGCAATGTTTTAATTACAGAAATTCCAACAATCAATTTACTCAAATATTTTTTATCTGTTGCATGTGTTTTCAACTGGAAATTGTATGGGGCAACATGTTGAAAATTGCATGGGGCTTTTGAGAATTTCATTTGTTTATGATCTTTATTGTTCTTGAATGTAGTATTATGTTATTTCCTTACGCAAACAAACATAATTATCTTATTGGGTATTGAAATATTTTATGTTTTTTCGCTTGAACATATTGAACAATTTGATATTTCTTTCTTGAAGGTGATTATATTAGTAAAAGAACTCTCATATGCATTAAGGATTCAACATTAAATTATATTATTTAATAACATAATAGTATTTCTAACTAATATGTGTTTGGTTTCTAGACAAGTAAAAGATTTAGTACTCTAACATATCATTTTTGGAAGAATAGTACAAAAAGCCTTTTTTTTTTACAAGAGAAACTACAAATAATAGTAACATAGAATTATGTTGTATCTATCTATGAAAAAAATGATTCAATTTTATTTCTTTCCCCTTTAACTAAATCTCACTTCTAATTTTTAGAGATTTTTTTAATAAATTTAATTTTCAAAAAAAAAAATTAATAGATAATTTTCTTACATTTATTTCACAAAAAAATAATTGTTTACAATATATGTTATTGCAAAATAAAATATATACCAATTTTTTTATTTTATTTTTTAATACCAATACTAACTACTCTCACTGCTCATTTAAATATTAATTTTTTATTTTATTTTTATTAATCTTTAAAGCAATTTATTTCTTTATACCTCGTTAAGATTTTATAAAATATAACATTTCCCATATCCTTCATTTTTAATTTATAATATAACATAAACTAACATTTTTCTCCAAAATACAAGAATTAAATAATTTCAACCTACAATTTAACATAAAATTAAATCATTCTTAATTTTAAAATATATAATATATATCCAACCACACACTATAGCCCAAATATATTTACATAAGGAAGCTATCTTTTCATTTAAGTGGGGAAATGAAGGCTCTATATTCTTTGGCAACAATTGTATGAAAGTTATGGGATACAGAATATTGATTTTTAATTTTTTACAAGAATATTATTAATTGGATTGGAAGGATTTGTAATTTAATGGAAGAAGCATAAAGATAAAATGATAACTGAAATTGCTTTAGTTAATTTGTATACTATTTTTCTTTAGTTAATGCTACTTTTCTTTAGTTAATGTCTATGTAATATTAGTGAAAAAATTACAAATAAGTGTAAAGAAAAAAAAAGGCATTTAAATGTGTCAAGATGTAGTTCGAACCAAATTTTGCAGTGATCAAGCACTGCTTTATCAGAAGCTTTCAAATACTAAAATTACCATAGATGATATATCATTGAAATTTGAGGTAAGAATATTTTGCATGCAAGTTCTATAAAGCAACTCAGGACCTTTTAGGATTTTATAAAGAATCACTGAGGTAAATTGTACCTCCAGTGGCAAACCTATTACTATATAGAATAGGTGAAGGCCACCAATCAAAACAGTTATATTTGATTGGGAAAGGCCTGCAACATGGTTGAATGGTCTTTGTTCCTTCCACCTTCGATCTTACTCCTACTTGCGTATATCTTTCACTTGCTCTAGCCTGTTACAACATTTTTAGCGGTTCAAGATTCAGCTCCAGTTCATTTCAATGCATGTAAAAAAATAGTTATTTCTTCATGATGCCATAATCTTAAGAATTTGTGGAAGCACAATGTAACTACATCTGTATATACATTTCTCCATACATGTGTATATGAAAAAATAAAGTTGGCACAGTCGAGATGTAGCTACTAATCCACTGAAATTGGAAAATTTAGACAATTAGGTGACTCATAAAATTTTCATAATTGTACTCATTTGTTTCATTATTCCTTGTGAGAGAAGAAAATTCCAACACAAGTAGATACTTGGGATGACAATAGTGACTACGCACTAACAAAGTTTTTCTTAGCATGCAATGGTGTCAAAATTCAAAATTGTGATTGCAGAAGTAGATTATCATTTGCGGATGGATAACTCAATTTTCAGTCTTTATTTGCAATTATGTACCCATTTGTAGGTACATAGTTAAGAAAACCAAAGGACACGGGGTGAAGCTAGCTCATGAACTACATATTCAAATTGATATTGACCTTTTTTGATAGTTTTTCTTAGTTTGCATGCAAGTTCTATAAAGCAAGGTAAAGGTAAATTAAATGAGGGTATCCTTGCTGGCTAGACACAAACTTAATAGTTTCACTACATCCATCATTGAATGTGAACTTAATAGTAGAATATGGTTGCATTATGCTTGCACCAAATTTTTAGTGTTATAAAATTGAATTGTTAGTTTATAAGTTCCATTTCAAAAATGGCATAATAAATCTACTAGTAAATCGATTATAAAATTGGACAAATGCAGTAGTGCCTATTTAGCATGGTGATTTAATGTAAATTAACAAGAGTAAATAGAAACATCATAACCATTAGAAAAACATTATGTAAATAGAACTGTTACTTTGCCAAATTTCGTTATCACTAAAACATAAATAAGTTCATTGATTACATTCTTGAGACAATGTTGTCAAAAACTCAGTTATTGATTACATTCAAGCTTTCATTCAAGTTGCATTGCTTATAACCACATTAAATATATCTTTGACAAAACTGCAATAAGGTATGTATCATTTTCTGTAAATAAGAGGCAGAAATAAAAAGATCAGAAATCATAAATATACACATGTCAGAGTGAAAGATTGCCTGAAATATGAATTGATAAATGATAAATATACCCTTTAATTCTGCAACCAAAAATAACATGTTGCATAAACAGAATATGCATAAACAGGTTGCACTACTCCAAATCAATGGAGGAAAAAGTATTTATAAATACCTGATTGTCATATATCTCCAGCAATTCCAGTAGATTCACCAGCTACAAGAGGAGGAGTGAAACTCGCTAGCCAGAATATGAGAGTTCTGTTAACATACTAATTACATGTCAAAAACAAAAAGACAGAATATGCATAAATAGGTTGCACTGTTCCAAATCAAGGAAGGAAAAATTAAGTGCAACCAAGCCCGTAATTCAAATAATGAATATTCATTTCTAAGACATTTTCTTGATATCTATGTTAAAATATTTTATGCAAATATGGTGTAAGAGAAACGTAAATTATTTTATTATTACTTAACTTTGAAATCAATATAATCACTTCATCTTCATTGTACATAATTTACATAATTCAAGACATAATTTAAAAGGTAAATTATAGTTATTAAAAATAAGTTATTATAGGTACTTAATTTATTAAATAAAGAGGAGAAGACTTGTCTTATATAAATTTTAGAATCCAAATTGTCAAACAAAACACCCAGGTTCCAGGTTTGAAACTGACAGAGAAATTATCAAAAACAGCAAGAAATTTCCCAGACTAAATTTAACATTATCTGAGAGAAGTGCATAAATCTTACCACTTAAATGGTATATCGGATTCACTAGAAATATTGCATGGCAACTTCTTAACTGCTAAAACATTCAATGCCATCCATATTAGTTCCAGTCATGCATTTAACTGAAATCAACCATTCCAGATAACATATGCAACAAAAATAAATTTTATTATTATTTAACTTTGAAATCAATACAATCATTTCATATGCATTGTATATTATAAGTTTAAGGAAAACCTTCTCCTTCTGTAAATAGATCCTCAGCCATGTACCTACATAGGAAAAAAACGATATTAATTATACTAATCAAGAAATGACAACCACTGAAAAAAAACCCATATGACCAGTTATTAATATGAAGAAAAAGCTCAGTAAGTATAAATAAAGTCAGTAAGTATGCAGGTTATATCAAATAATACATATAAAGCAATTAAATACTTTAATTCATAGGTAAATATTAGGGTTGTTACCAATTATTAGTTGCTTTGATTCCCTACTCATGTTCTTGCTGTTGGATGGCAGTAGTTGCTTTGATTCTCTGCTCCTATTGTTGCTTCAAGTCAGTCAATTCACCCCAAATATTTTTTCTATATCATAATAGATTCCATTCAAATATAAAATAAGTTGGATCATTTTTCGCTACCCATTGCGGAATGAAAAGAGAGGACCAGCTTCTTGAGATGTATGTGGGCTAGCAAGCATAGTGAAAGTGCATCTCAGTATGTCGGTCATTCATAGGCGCCATTTACACTAGCAACGTAGCAGTAATAAGTGTTTCATGGCCTGAGGTGTCAAATGTTACAGGATTCTACATACCTTTTCCATGCTACAGAGATCCCTAAATCTATCAACTTTAATAGAAAAACTCTCAAGAGAAAATGTTACAACCACCACACTTAATTTTGCAGCTTATGGAAAGTCCCAGAAGCTGGGTTTTTGATGAAAATGGATTGTGCAGATGATTTTCAGATAATTATTCTTATGTCGTAAAGTCTTGCCGCCACCTGATGATACAAACATCCTGGATACTATGTGGTGACATATAAATGTTTTGAGAATCTGAGACTTATCACTCACATATTACACAAGTGTAATAAATATTTAGATTGATAAAGACATCACCAACATATCATGTTAGAGATAATTGTATTTGAAGTATTTCCATACTATCGGGAAAAAATTTGACGGAAAAACTAGGATGGCAAAGAAAGTTGGTGAAAAAACTAGTAGATAGATATCCCTCTACAGTTAACCTGGAACTTTACTGATCAGTGAAACTAATTACCATCACCAATCCATACTACATATGACAATAATAGGAGCAACAACATCATGTGCAATGCGACCATTGAAAATAGAACTAGATACCAAAGTCTTTACAGCAATGTTTTTACTAACTCAATGAAACTAATGACCATTAGCAATCCATACTACACATGACAACAACAGCAGCAACAACATCCTGTGCAATGCCACCACTGGAAACAGAACTGGAAACGAAATTCCTTACATGGATGTCAAATAATGAAGGAATCGATCCACTTATGCCACAAGGTTGTCCATCTAGACTGAATTGAGGAATACTGTGAATCAGGAAGCTTGGTTGTTTCATGTATCAGGAGCTCATTTCCATGATTTTTCATTTGAGCACCTGTAATTATCCTCGCTGTGTGTCCTAAAAATGGTAGCAATAATGATTCTCGCTATTATATCTAATATCCATATCATAATAACCTCCCCACACCAGTCTGGAAACATAGTGTAACAAAAATCCCACAGACTAGCACTTCATTCTGATGGGTATCGCATTGACACAGTTTGTGAATGAAAACAACACATATTTAAAAAGATCTTAAATAGCCAATACTTGCATCCCCGAGGCCACTATATACGCTCACTATTTTTATTCAAAAGATCAATAAAAGTAGTACTTGTGACTATTTACTGGTGCGCGTTGCTTGCAAACGAAGCTCTTACAATGTAAACTATGAGCAGTGGTCAATATGCTAGACATACCTGTAGCTGCAAGAGTAGGTTCAAAGATAAAAAATAATTTGAAGAGAGATCAGATTCCTTCCATTGGCTAGTCACTATGTAACTATCATTTTCTATGTTTCAAATCCATTATCAGCTCTTATCAGGGATGCCATATATCATCCATTTGAACAAATTCAGATAATAACATGAAACATGGGCGATATGGGTGAAAAAATGCAAAATTAGAGAATTCGTCATAGGAGTGGTATATTGTGTTGAAAGAATGGTTTGGTGCTAAATGGTGTAGAATACAGTCAACAAGTCACTTCAGCAAGATCACCCAAATCTGGAGTTTCTTTAGCAAATAGAAAATGACAGGGTTTGTACGAGTGCCAAGTAATTAGATGTCTAAAATTGGGTTTCATCGTGTACGTGTGCAATATAGATCCATAAGATTTGCATATATCCTAAAATGGATGATAATTTTGTGTTGTTTTACATTAAATTAGTATTAGACGGCAAGTTGAAATCAGTTAGAAAGAGCCTAAAATTGATGCACCAAATACTTGGTATAAATTGGCACAAAAACCATTGCAAAAGGGGTAATTATGACAACCTATTCCTGCATAAAAAACAATGCTGGATGGAAAGTTTATTTGGATGATTTTATCCTTCAAGACGCTAAATTGTTGTTACTGCACACTAAATTAGTGAGATATATCCTAAAATGGATGATAATTTTGTGTTGTTTTAGACTAAATTAGTGTGAGACAGCAACTTGAAATCAGTCAGAAAGAGCCTAAAATTGATGCACCAAATATATTAATTGGCACACAAACCACTGCAAAAAGGGTAATTATGAAAACTTGCATAACTAGACAACCTGATTGTTCCTGCTACACACTAAATTAGTGAGACAATAAGCTGAAATCAGTTAGAAATTGCTGGAAAGACCCCAAAATTGATTCAAAGCTAGTTATGCTGGACTATCTTCATGCTTCTTAAATGCAAGGAAATTGATGAAATATGGAATTGCTGATCAGCCCTGGAGATTTCATGAAACAGATTTCTCAATGACAGAATTAACCGTTGAACAATTATGCATAATAATATTTTAGTAAGAATATTTTACAAATCAAGTATAAAATTTATGGCAAAAAATCCATACTAAGAACAAATAAAGCTTTCAATTCTTCAACAAGACATGATCTTTGCTCTAGATTGGCTTGGAGAGAATATCATTACTTCTATGTAGATTTTATTATGTTTTATTGGTAGTACTTGTAGGATTTGTTCCTTGAGAAGAGACAGGAATAGTATAGAAATTCATGTGCCCCTTTCCTCTTGCCTCTAAAGTTTTTATGTGCACTTAAACACCAAATCCAGTGCCTTAGGCACTATTCTTGGTAAAAAAAATTATAAGGTTCAAAAGTTTTGAGCACCTACTTGATGATAAGCACAAATAACCATTAGTCCAACATACTCCCCTGCTGCACCAGCATTTGGTTGTAGAGAGAATGAATCAAACGTAGTAATTCCATAAAGAATCTTTCCCAAATCTTTGAAAATCTCCTGCAACAGAATATGCAATTTTGAGACTTTTTCAAGAAGGATTTGTTAAATACTAAAACTCTCATCTATATCTCAGTAAAGAAAATGACAGTCGTACTTGGTAACTAACAACTTGATATTGAGGTGCAAAAGGATGCATGTCAACAAAACTTGGCCAAGTAACATGCATCATTTTTATAGTTGCATTCAATTTCATAGTGCACGATCCTAAGGAAATCATATTGTGGCACAAAGAAAGATATTTTTCCTGTAACCAATGGAGGTAGCGTAGTAGCTGATGCTCTGTGTGGTAGCTAGAAACATTCACATATCTGAACAAGTTCTAATGGTTGGTATTTGGCAATTGGGGGTTTGAATCTTACAAACAACATGTCTTTATTTCAAATTCAACTAGCTGCATCACCATTCTATCTAACATGTCCTAAAAGAATCCTGTAAGAACGATACCTTGAAAAACATTAGACCAATGGCAACCAAAGCTGTACATGATTTTCATACTAAAAAAGTGACTAAGCAACCAAAGTTGTACAGGATTTGCATACTAAAAAAGTGACTAAGTTATTTCTACCATTTTTCATCTTCGATCAAAATGTCTTAAATCTAGTCCCCTTCAGCTACAAGATTCAGGTAATGGCCATACCTTCTCAATCTTTCCAAGGATACTAGTATTGACTTTCTGTTTTCTTTCTTGTTCCAAGCTTTTCTCATGCAATTGTTGTTTAAGGGAAATTTATTCCTCCCACTTCTCCCTATAGATGTGTTGATAATCCTTAATGCATGAAATAATACCTAGTTTAATTATGATTTTAAAATCCACACCGAGAATATCTGTTGGTATCATTCCTCTAGAATTCAACTTGAATTCGAATGAAATACCAAGCTTCAACCTGATAATTGAATTTTTAGACAAATAAATCCTTAAACACAAACTTAGAAATTCATATGAAAACCCTATACAATTTACTAAATTAGACTTTTATGGTAGAAACACATAGATTTGTTGGTTCTTTTCCTATCTGGTATAAAGTGTTATTGCAACTTTGGTTCCTGCCCATGCTTTAACCTATCGATTGGGTATCGTTAACCTGTTACTAGCCTCTGCTCGTATTATTTTTTAATGATATTTCTTTGATGGTTTTGTGAATATGATTCTAACCTAGGTATAAGAATGTTGGCTTTTGGATCCATTATTCGATGCGTAGCCTACACTTTCCATATTTTGGGCATTATTTTCCATGTTGTCACTCCACTTCCAAGTCTAAGTGGCATTATTGTTATAATGCAATAATTTTTATCCATTATTCGATACATAGCCTACACTCTATCATATTTTGGGAGTTATATGTCATGCCCTTACTCCACTTTGCAGTCTTTCTAGCATTTTTTTCATGATATAATCACGTTAATAGACTTGATTTGATTTTTGTAATTAAAATTATGTTCTAAAATAAAAATAATTATGTTGGCGCTTTAGCTTTCCTATTTCATTTTGGTTCCCATAAACTGAGATAACATGAATTACAACAGATTGTACACATCTGTAGTAATGTTCCCGTCCTGATATTATGTACACTCTGTTCCTTATAAGTGCTAAAACTACTTTTATTTCTTTTAAAAGAATATTTTTTTCTACATATAATTGACTATGATTTGTCGAATACTTACGAAGATTGGCATTTGGTGGACACTTCAGGACAATTTTAGTAAAGAATATGTGTGACTGTTTGGTCTAGGGCCTATATGAATGATATCATGATCTAAAATATTACTATAATATATTTATTTATTTATTTTCTGTTAGGTGGAATTTAATTTCCACCCAACATAAAAAATTGAGCTAAGAGGTTTGAAAACATACTGACTTGCATTTGTATGTTGGTTCTATTGCAATATTGTTGCCTCTCTAGTTAAGAAGTGGAAGAAGAAGTATCGATTGAGATGACATAGATTTTGGAAATATGGCTTCCTCAATTTTTATAGCCCTTACCAATCCAACTAGTGACTAAAAATATCAATATTCTGGATAAGTGTCCAAAATTCATTAATAGAAGACTTGAAATTGTGGCTTTTCTTGTTGACAACGTTGGAAAATTTGGAGAAGGTGCTGAAGCTATTTTCCAGGATCTCCGATGCTGGAAAATTTCCAACAGATTTTAAAGACATGTTTTATATGCCTCTCCTTAATCGAACGTACTATGTTTTATGCACTTCCATTCACTGTTGCATTTTTTAGTTTCATTTCCTGGACATATCCTATGCTAGGTTGATTATTTTCTAAATATAAAACTGAAAATTGAAATATAATAATAATCCCTGATATTTTTCCCCAAGTTTTTGCAAATTGAAATATAACAATAATCCTTGTTGTTTTGCCCCAAGTTTTTTCAAATTGAAATATAATAATAATCCCTATTGTTTTGCCCCAATTTTTTGCATTAATGAGCACTATACAGTTGACTGAGAGATCCAATTATCATATTCAAAATCCATACAATTTATTAATGGAGTGAGATAATAAGTAGATCAAATTGTTTTAGCAAGTTTGTATTTTTCCCATCAAGTAAAGGTAAAGTTCCATTCTACTTGGCCAAGTAACAGGCATCATCTTTACAGTTGCATTCAATTTCATAGTGCATGATCCTAAGGGAATCATACTGTGGCAGAAGGAAATATCTTTAGCCTGTAACCAATGGAGGTAGCGCAATAGTTGATACTCTGTGTGGTGGCTAGAAACATTCACATATCTCAACAAGTTCTGATGGTTGTTATTTGGCAATTGGGGGTTTAGATCGTTATGTTCATTTATGGGATACTTGAACACGAAAACATATTCAGGTACTGCTAATCTACCAGTTTCATTTGTGCTCATGTTTTATGTTTCATTTATTTCAGGCTTTTCGGGGTCATAGAGGAGTTGTGTCTTGTTTAGCCTTTCGTCAAGGAACACAACAACTTATATCAAGATCTTTTGATCATACAATCAAGTTGTGGAGTGCAGAGGATAGGGCTTATATGGACACTCTTTACAATCGGAAAAGTGAAATCCTTGCAGTTAATTGCTTGAGAAAAGAACGAGTTCTTGCAAGACAGAAATGAAAACATATTCAAGTACTACTACTCTACCAGTTTCATTCACGCTCATGTTTTATGTTTCAGTTATTTCAGGATTTTTGGGGTCATAGAGGAGTTGTGTCTTATTTAGCCTTTTGTCAAGGCACACAACAAATTATATCAGGATCTTTTGATCGTACAATCAAGTTGTGGAGTCCAGAGGATAGGGCTTATATGGACACTCTTTACAGTCAACAAAGTGAAATCCTTGCAGTTGAAAGTGAAATCCTTGCAGCTGATTGCTTGAGAAAAGAACGAGTTCTTGCAAGACCGAAAACCAGTAGAATCAAGTTTTACAAACTGCAAGGACAAATTGTAAATTCAAGTATAGTTTGTAAACTTATAATTTTGTTGATAATGAATGATAGAAAGTAACTAACGGAAATGAAAGCTATTTTAATCCTACCATTCAAATGCTTTTAAACATGGAATGAGAACAATTAAAATTTTATGAAAATACATATTTTCTTAGAAACTTGGACATGAAAATGGATGCCAAAAGAATATTTGATAGATATTTATTGTTGTAGATTTGTATAATGAACAAATTTCTAGATAGATGGGGAAAATTAAAATTTTACAAAAATATATAATTTCTTATGCATTTGGACATGGAGTTTGTTACCAAAATCATATTTGTCAGATATTTATTGCTAAATATTGTAGAATGAACAAATCATCCTTCAAGCATTCAATGACTTAATCAATAAAAGAAAATACGAGATAAAAGTCGTGAAATGGAACAGAAGTACGGGAATGCAAAAGGAAACAGCAGAGTCCTTGAAGATTGGTTGTTATTAATATGACTGAAGTTTCAAATGATAAAAATATGGAGTGGATTCATTAGAAAGACATGAAAAATGAAAAGTACCCATTACAGTCCCCATAACTAAGCTCTTTTTGGAGTGTAATTATTTAATTACCTATCCCTTCTCATAGTCAATACTATAGGCATTACAATATTTTTTTTTTCTTCCCCCCATGTTGCTTTCCTTCTTTCCTCCTGTTCATCTCCTTCTTTCATTTCATCTTAACTTCACCTATGTTCCCCTGTTCATCTGCTTCTTTAATCTCATCTTCAATTCCACCTGTCTTCTCCTGTTCATCTGCTTCTTCAATCTCACCTTCAACTCCACCTGTATTTTTCCTTATAACATCTGTTTGTTTTGCAACTGTTCAAGGAATTCCATAGTAATATTAAGATTTAAAAATCCTAGTAGAAACAACTATGAGTAAATCCACTAATTTCTGAAAATAAGAGAAGAGTATCAATATTTCTACTTACTTGACAAGGTAGGACATATTCTATTATGTCTTTTCCATTTTTTGTTCCTAAAAAAATGGAAAAATGGAATAGCCTATTTGTAAAAAAAATTGAATCAATCACTTGACAAGGTAAGACATATTCTAAATCATTTTGAATCAACCAGTTGACACGTTCTACTATGTCTTTTTCATTTTCTGTTTCTAAAACAACGGAAAAATAGAATGGCTTATTTGTAAACCATTTTGAATCAACCAGTTCAGGAATGTATTCATACCATGTATCTTTATAGCTCTTTTACTTGTATTCATACCATGTATCTTTATAGCTATATTACTTGAAAAGCTAGGACATATTCTAGTAGGTCTTTTTTTATTTTCTGTTCCTAAAACAATGGAAAAATGGAATAAGCATTAGTAAATGCATATTGTAGTGAGTTGTATTTGTAAATCATTTTGAATGAACCAGTTTATGAGTGTAGTAATACCACGTATTCTTATAGTTGTTTCAATTAAGGCAGAAGAATATGCGATATCCAGAGATACTATAAGGCTTTTTCTATGCATAGATATAGCAACTGCCTATGTCTTATTGCTCATGTTTTCATGTTAGCAGGCATATTATTATCAAAAGCCATTGATATTGTACCATTTCTATTCTTGGATATAAAAGGGAAGTATTCATAATGTATAGGATATTGACTTATTTCATACTGATAAAAGACGACTGAATGTTGAAAATCAAAATAATGAAAATTTGACTTTCAGGGTAACATTTGTAAAAATTATGAGTAAAAATAGAACAAAGATAGAAAAATTCCATTTACAGATGGAAAAAACTGTCAAGTTTTCAAAGAATTGTTAGAGATCAAATTCATATGTAAATAATTAAGTAATATCAATAAAGTACCTAGTTCATAATTAAATGCAATTTTCAAATATTAAAGAAAAGGAGGAAACAGTAATTGAGTTGAGTTTACACAACAAAATTGGAAATTTGTCCTTAGAACATAATGATAATGAAAAGAAATTATGCAACAATACAGTAATAAAAAAATATTGTATAATACATAATGATAATGAAAATAAATTATGTAGCAATATAGTAATAAAAAAATATTGTACAAGAGTATTTTGTAGTATTGTGTACTAAAAACATTTTCTTGATAAATGTACAAAAATTGAAAATTGGGTTGAGTTTAGACACGAAAATTGGAAAATTGTCCTTAATCCAGTTCATTGAACATAATGATAATGAACAGAAATTATGCAACAATACAGTAATCAAAAAATATTGTACAAGAGTATTGTGTAGTATTGTGTACTAAGTAAATTTTCCTGATAAATATACATAAATTCAAAATTACATAGTTCTATTGGACTAAGAGCATAATATAAAGAAACATATTGGATTCCAATAGTTGCGATGTCACTAGTCTTTGTCATTTGTGTAACAAAGAATTAGTTAAAAAGAAAATAATAACATTTTTAATTGAACAGAGGACATTTTTGAAAGAAAAGATGTTGAGTCAAGATGTTAATGTAGCTTTCATTTGTTAGCCAACATGTAACAGTTCACTATCTTCATTCAATAGGAACTTGCTGTGAATTCAGAGATCACGTAGCATATAGACAATGGTTTCCTTTTCTTGCAAATATTGTTCATGTGACATGGGTTTTAAATGAGGAAGTAAATCATGGACTAAAGGTTCCGTGATATTTCAATGAACAATTATTTTTGTGATAGATTCTATTGTATCATTTATACAATGTTTGTATACGAAAGGGAAATTATTAATGCATTTTGAACAATAAATTGTTCCATTTATGATTAGTATGGATGAACTGATTACAGAATTTCATATTGCACAAACAGGCTCGAATGGAGTTGAATAAGAATTTGATGCTTTTAGCATACCTTCAACTTGTTTATAAAATCTTCAAATGTTAATGTACAATTTTACACATGAAATTCAAAATTAGCAAAAATATCATTATTTCTATACTTAGGCATGGTTAGATGTCATTATTTTTCCAAGATTCTTAACTACATCTGTGTTAAGTTCAGTTATGACAGTTGACTGGGTTGTTCGAAATATTTTATCTTTTACATCTGTCCTTTTTGTTATGTTTTTGAAAAGGATCAGGGGAAATTGTACTTTCTGCAATTGTTGTTCCATTGAAGTAAAGTATTGTTCATATGTATCAAACAATTTCAACTGCAAAAGACAAATTATAATAGTTAAATATTGAATTAATACATATCATTTATTAAAAATTAAGTATAACTGGTATGCAAATACATACTGTTGCACAATCATTTTCAGAATCTCCATCTTTTATATGCAATATGTAATACAATCCAACTCTTTTGGCAAGTGTAACAGCCGCACCAATTGTACCAATTGGGTACATTTCTGTTCTTTCTGCAAATTGCTTAATGGTTGTATCTAGAATGAAACAATATTCTTTTCAGACTTAGGCACAGTGTCTATAATTCTTGATTCATTTAGCGAAATTATTTTATCACAATCGCCACAATCATAAACGGTTTTAGGCAGTGTTCTAAAATTTGTAATAGATATACTCCTTCCTTGTATAATTTTATCCTCATGTTTTTCAATTAAATGAGCAGGTATACCTAATGTTATAGTCATATTTCCTTTCTCATCTGTCAAATCAACCCGTAATATTCAATGGGCTTTATTTTTTTTGTCAAGAAATGTGCTATATACGACCATTATGTCTCTGACAAATAATTGTCCAATAATTCGACTGTTCAATTCTGCAATTGATACTTTAACTGGAGGCAGTTGTTTTTTCATGTATAAATTTCTTATTTAGATACTTGTATAAACATTTCTATAATGCTATGTTTTTTTATAAATTGTAGAGCTATAAATAAATTACAATATAAGATTGCATATGCATATGCATACCTTTTCACTGCATATGCAAATATTTTTACCGCATCATTTTATAAGATGCTTGGTTCTCCTCTTGTTGATTCTATTTGACCTGTAATGAAAAGAGTAATTGCATATTTCAATACAATTTGAATATTATCATATGTATTTTGCATAAGCAATAAATGACGAGTTTATGATAATTAAACTATACATATATTGTAATATTATCATATGTATTTTGCATAAGCAATAAATGATGAGTTTATGATAACTAACCTATACATATATTGTTGTTCAGTTGCCTATAGGGACTGCCTACTAGTGCTTTTTTTACTTGTCTGACATTTTCTAATTTATAAAGATTTAGTTGTACATATGTATATTATTCAATTGTAAAAAGACAATGGATATATAGTGAGCATTAACATTGTAAATTCAGAATCCGGGCATATTTATATAGTTATCACAAAAAAAACTCTTTACACTCTGTGATTGGGTTGCATCCTCTACTTGACTCATGTTTTCTATATCCTGAGTAGTTATCCTGTTGCAATTACACAATTACTATTATGAATAGCTATACAAAATATTTTAATTGCAAGAATGTAAGTAATTTGTAACTAGAAAAATTGAAATAAAAAAAATGGTCGAGATGATTGTGGGCATACTCTTTGGTAACTTCTTGTTCAATTTTCTCTTTGGTGTGGTCAATCAGTTTTCCTTGTTCTTGACTTTTTTGAATTTTTCCTTGTTCTTGACTTTTTTGACTTGTTTTTTCTTCTGATTTTTCATCTGTTCCCCTATTGTTATAAAATAGTAACATATATGTAGTTCAATTTCAAAAACCATATAGAAGGAAAAACTGAACAAGAATATAAAAACCATATAACAGAAAAATAAAGAAGTACATACTTTCTTCTTTCATGTTCCATGTTGTTGATATTTTTTCTCATTCGTTTTTGTTCAATTGAAAAGGGTTTTATTGGTAGAATCTGCATTCAAAATTTTCAATTTTGTACCATGTTTCATATGTACATCATAGCTGGAGGACAAGAGATATTGTATCATGATCAGACCAATATGTATCTAATATGAAAATTTTGTATTGTATATTAGTTACATTTGACCACACATGGTCAATGAATTCTTTATTCATGCTATTAGTTTTGTTGATAAGAAAATGGAGATTGTAGTTGTTCATGTAGCTTTCCAGCTCTTTTGTTTTCTAATTGCATTGTAACATATCAATATTGAAGTCCCCCAATATAATTGTGATATCCTTTAAATCTAGATGACATAAAGCTTTTGCAATGACATTCAAAATATTGTTCAAATTTTCATGTGGTGATGCATATATATCGAGTATTACAATTTGTGATCCATGAACTATTATTTTTACCAACAATGCTTCTACAAGATTCCCTTCAAAGTGGTCGTGTTCAAGGATAGTTATATGTTTTTTTATCAGTATCATTAGTCCATGCTTAATGCAACTTGATATGCAATTGAAATTTTTGAAGTACTCATTTTTCAGAGAAAGGGACATATATGTTTGTTGTAAGCATAAGATGTCAGATTGCATTGTGTCATAATCACTACATATGTCATTAAGATGTGCATGAAGTTTATGGGTGTTTAGTGAAAGAATGGAGATGGATCACAATGATTGTATTGATGAATAGTCATATTCTAATTGCCATTTTGGAGTGCTTTGAAAACGTTTCATTTCAAAATTTACTTTTTTCTTAACCTTGAAATTGTTGTTTGTTAGAGCATTTAGCAAATACAATGACTCTATGTTTCTTACACATGATAGAGATGTGTACACTAAGTCATGCACTTGTATTCCAGTACGATCAAATGCAAGTCTATCCAAGGTTAAATCCTATGACCTATGTGTTGTGCATGCACATGCAAGTTGAATTGGAAATTGTTTCTGTATCTTCAGATGAGCCATGTTTGGTGACATAGACATTTCTTTTGATATTCGTAATATTGGTATCCAATCATGTGTTATGTCTGAAGTATGCAAATGAGCTAGTTTTCTAGATTGTCGATGAACAATATTAGGGTCATGAAACTTAATCCATAGAACATCAACTTTATCTGTATGAGTATATGATTTTACTATTCCATCTACGCCACTTACTAGTCCATCTTGTGCATCATAATTGCAAGCATACATTTCAATTACCATGTTCAACTTTATCACAAGTTGTGAAGGAAAATTAGTTGTATGTTGATGCCTTGGAACATTGCCACTATTCTCTTCATCTTGGTCAATTGCATTGATTAAAATTTCATTACCAGGCATGAGTGTTAACATTTTCTTGTTATGCATTGCAACGTATTTGTTTTTGTAAAATAAGTAGGGAAATGCTGGATCATTTGGTACAGGGCGCATGCAAGTTGTATTGATATATGTTAGATCATCACATATTTGAATATTTGTTCGCATTCTATTTAAAATTGATATAAATTTTTCATTTGTTTGTCACATAGTCATATGCAATTGGAAGCACTTGACATAATCCTTCCAAAAGTCATGTGTTATTGTTTGATTCTTGATTCTTGGTTGTTCAAAAATTAGCGAGTCTTGAATAGGTTGCACTTGGTAGAAATCACCACAAAATATCATATCAATGTTTCCAAAGTATTTGGGTTGGACATGTTTTATGTTTCTGAGTCTATTATCAATAGAATATAAGAACCGACTACCAATCATAGAGGTTTCATCTATGAAAGCTAGTTTCAGTTCTTGATATAGCTTTGATAATTGTCTAATACTTCTTTTCAGAGTGGCGAGAATTGAGACTTGTTAAAAGGCATTAGAAATGCAGAATGTATTGTTGTTCCCCCTGCATTATATGCAACTTTTCTTGTATATGCTAATATTAGACCCCTTGGTTTCATAGGATCAGTTGTGTTCTGTGACTCATATATTCATATAAGAATTTGGAAAATTGCTTTTGCTGTCAGTGTTTTTCCTACCCCTACTCCACCTGTAATAAATAGGTAACTTGGTTCATTCACATTTTTTCTTTTTGTTATTCCAACATATTTTACAATTTCTTGTTGCTCTCTGTTCAACATTCTTATGATTTTGTAATAGTCATTATTGTCCATTAAAAATGGATGAGAAGTTATTTGAAATCCAAGATTAATTATTTTTTGCATCTCAAATTGTTTTGGAAATTGCAAGTCTGATTGCAAATCATATTCCCCACAATGGGAACTATTTTCTTTTTTTCACATATTTATCTGATTGGTATTCATAGAACTATTTAGTTCATTTTTGGAGTCTCTAAATCACCCCATGTTGGATTGATGTTATCTATAAATTTAGCTTCATTGGTGCAAATTGTTTTTTCATGTAATGTATATGCAGCCTTCCATGTAGGCAAGTCTCGTTTCAATGTTTTTTCACATTTTTCAAATGGAACATATAACAATAATTTCTCTCTACAAAATTTTTCAATATCTTTCTATTTTTTATATTTGACAAATCGTATAACATTTGGTTTTTTCCTCATTGATATGTGTGTGCCATCTTTCTTGTAATTTGATACAAATTCTGCAAGGCAAATTTTGCTAATGGAGCATGGGCATTTTATGTAATAGTCAATAATAGAATGACACATCACATCTTCTGAATCATCAGGTTCTTGTTTCAAGAGAATAGGCGGTTTAAGCATAAATCTGTGTTCATCAACTAAAGATGTATTTATGAATATACATTCTCTTGAACTACAACTCAATGGAAATGAAAGTGCTATATGCACTGCCTGTTGAGCTGACATTTGTTGCAAATTAAGTAATGTATTTCCAAGTTTACGTATAATTTTCATAGAATCAATTTCATTTCTCTCATGCTCTTTATGTATCCTTCTAAATGCATTTTTTATGGACTTGTCAATTTTTTTCATATATGAACTACAATATGATGCTGCAGCATATGCATTTAGCATAGATTGTGCATCTGTATTTTCATTCCATATAGCAGGCATATCCTTTGCAAAACTGTTGTTCCAAATGTGAGAAGGTTTTCATTTCAAAAAAATTGTTGGCTATTTTACTGTACATTGTAATAATTGTATGTACTCATCTTTTTTTACTCCTATTTCTATCAAGAAGTTATCATGGGTTATTGAATCATTGTAATTTTTTTGTTCCAAGAATGCCAAAAGTAATAATGCTATGTCTGTGAGTTTTTTATTGTTTATAGTAATCAGTTCAATGATCATTGTTGATTTCATTGGTGGCATAGGGAAGTTGTATCTACAATTTGAATTTTTTTTCTTTTTACAACTTCTTGTATGGTGATGTTTATGGAATTTAGTAATATCTGGCTCCAAATTGTCTGTATCACAGGTTATGTCATTATCAAGAAATTTTTCAATATCTGAGTTGCTTTGCTTTCCATATATTGGAGCATTTTCTATCCATAACAGTCCATGTTCATGTTCAGTACCTCAATTTTGAAACTCTGTTATGAAATAGTACTCAGATATTTCCCCGAAGAATGTACTATCATGACATATCATTTGTTTTACAGCATTAATTTTGTGTCTATAGTACTGACTACATTGGGCTAGATATTTTCTTATAAGATAGTCAATATCATCATCTTCTAATGTATTAGTATCATTTTTACTTGCTTTATTTTTAAACAATGTGACCAATGTATCTACTAATGGTTTCCATCGATGTTCTACACTTGTAAATGTCACAAAGAAAGTTGCAGGTCCCAATTGTCATATCATTGCAAATATATTTTTTTAATTTGTTCCAAATAATCAGGAGAGATGCTAATGTTCTTAAATCTATGTATCCAATATCAAATTTCAATAAAATTTCCAAAATTTCTCAATACTTGACATCTTTTGCTAATATTTTTCTTCCTCTTAGTTGCCCTTTGCTTATTCATACCCATATGCAAGAGAGTACTTTATCAATAATTATTCGCATTGTCTTGAAAAATAATTTTGTTGTGTGATATGAGAAGTCACTACTTGCTTGTAACAATTCCCATTGTACTATTTTCTGGTAGCTAAATCTACTTGTAATGTTATCATCATGTGCATCACGATAGAATAATGTTGGAAATTTCATTTCTTCTGCATGTTTGTCCTTGAAAATCCCAAGTGGTCGTTGTCCTTTAGCAGGTACAAGTTCAATAATCTTGTTGTGCAAATAATATATGTGTTGTGACTCTATTAATCCATGTATCAATATTTCAGTAGGTGTTTCATTGTTTGTATCACTATTTGTATCACTTCCACTATCACTATTTGCATTTTGTATGATGGTTTCATTACTTTCTTGTAAAAGATGGGTCCAATTCTCATTTACACAAATTTTCTCAGCCTTATATAGACTTCTAGAATATAATTCATTCAATGCTTTCATGAAAATAATTGGACGCACCTTCACTGTTTTATATGCATTTTTGTACTGCAATCGTCTTTTCAATGCAACTGCAATTGTCATCGTGTCACTTAGATATTGTGGCAATGCTTTTTGCACAATGTCCATATGAATTGGTACATTGATAATTGATCCTGTTAAGCCAATTTGTGATCACCTATATCCCCATTCTCTGATTTATGCAAATGCAATTCTCAGTGACATGAGTCTTTCCTTTAAATATTAAAGCACTTTTGCAGTTGGTAATGGAGTGTTACGTCTTATTTGTTTAGGTGTTGCAAATTGTGGAAGCTTTACATTTTGAAGTGCTATTTTGCAAGAAACACATATGTTTTCACTTCTAAAGGTCCTATTATTCAATGAAAAATTCATATGATTTTCTTGCAAATTTGTAGTGAAGCATGTCATATTTTTTGCAAAATGCAATCTGGTGAAAATTGCACATGTATTTCTAGTTGTGTATTGGACTTGTTTCATAAAGATGTATTTTGCATATTTTTTGCTTTGACAAATTTTTTTTCTTATTATACCTTTTTTATTGTTTCCGACATTGCAAAGTCTTTGTTTTAGTGCAAGAAATGTCATTCGTGTTTTGTCATTAGAAAATGTTTTTTTATATGCAATATGCTAAGTTTCATCATGTATGTTGGCTTCAGAAACATTAATGGATATTTCATTGCATCTACTTCTTGTACGCATGTATTTTTTTGTTTTGTGATAAATAAGCCTACGACACTTAGTTGGACTACTATATTGTGAATCAGATAGTATCTCATAAATAGGTTGCTTTGTTTCTAATAGATGCTTACGAAGCAATATATTTTGATTGTTGCATATGTCATTGCATTTTCCTCTTGTACGTATGCATTGTTTTATTTTGTGATAACTAAGTCTAGGACACGTAATTGAACTGATGTCTTGTGAATTAGATCCTATCTCAGAAATAGATTGTTTTGTTTCTAGTAGACGCTTTTGAGGCAATATGTTATCATTATTGCATATTTCATTTCATTTGCTTCTTGTATATATGAATTGCTTCATATCAATAGATTCTCCTCTTGTACGTATGAATTGCTTCATTCTGTGATAATTAAGCTTATAGCACTTAGTTGGACATACTTGTTGTAAATTAGATGATATATCAAATTCAACATCATTGTTTAAATGGACTTGAGAATGCATGTCAAATTTTTCATTAGCATTTGTAGATTTTGTTACTCCACCATATTGCAAAATGTTATGATGATCATATTTTTTTTGTATCATTGGCTCATAATGGATGTGTAATGTATTTTTTTTAAATGACATGATATTAACAACACGATTGCATCTTGAATGAACAGAACTACAACTGAAAAATTTACTAGTTACAGAGGATCACAATTGGATGTTCACTTTCAATATGATAGATATCCATTGAAAATAGAATGGCCCACCCTCTATTCACCCCTTTTCATATGGCATTGCCATATTTATGAGATATTGTTGTCAGTTCCTATTCATTGTATATTGTATCACATCAACTATCAGATAATTTTCTAAACAATGCAATGCTTGTTGATTTCTATACATAAGTGCATTGCAAAAGGATTGGACAATGTAAAGTCATAAACATTGTGTGTCGAATTATGTTGTTACTAAATATAAAATTGCACTAAATAGGCTTTTGCCGCAATTATATGTTGTTTGTTTTTCCATCGTCAATTCATCTAAAAGCATTTTAGATGCAATATACATCCAATGGTTTTGAATATATTTGCAAATAGATGACAAATAGATACTAGATTGTTCAGAATGCATACTGGGAACTTTTGGTAAAGCAATGGTTCATAATGACCACTAACAGGATTTGCATCATGGAAAAGAATGTAATATGGAATTGTATTTTGATGTTTATTAAAAATAAAATATCTTTTCTTTCTTGTGAATGACCAAATTCCAATTGATATATTTAGCCATTTAGCTAACCTACGTATGCAAAATGTATCCCCCCATAGCCCTCGTTCAGATTATTTTATATTTGTCGATGCATAGCAACACATTTTATGAAGATATGTATCAATATCATTAATTCCATGTAACTCGTACAAAAATCAGATGCTAGTTCATATTGACATGACTCTATTGCTTCAACGTCATTGTTGTTTAAGCAAAATAGAAAATGTTCTATTAATCCATTTCGTAATTGATTTGAAGTATAACAAAAATGTAGAATCACTTCAAATGAATTAAACAAACAATCTCCTATACTATATGAAAATGCATCTAATCTAAACAAACCATTGCTTTTTAATATACAATCAATGTTATCAGATACAATGCATTGCAATTTCAATTTGTAACTGTCAACATCTATTACTTCTTCCATTATTTCCAAGTACTTATCATAGTTTACCTATGCAATTTTCTTTGCAGAAACTGAATTACCTTAGCAAATTATTCTATTGCTCCTATCTATAGATTTCCAAAGAAGATTTATGAAATCAGGAAACGATAAAGATAATTGTTTGAAACAAAATAAATGCATAAAAAGAACACATCTTTTTTATGCTAAGACCCTAGAAAAGGGATAAAGGCTAAAAGTGTTAAGGGAATAAATTTATGGTACATATTAAACATAAAGTTTGCAAAGAAAAAACTAGTGAATAACACCATTTCACAAAAAAAATACAAATATTCTCATGCATAGATATGTAGTTTAATTTTTACATTTCACAAAAACAATATAGATATTCTCATGCATAGATATGTAGTTTAAGTTTTACATTGTCCCATAATTATAAATATAAGCAATCCCATGGGTTTGATTCATTCAAAGAAGAAGAGCATGAAGAAGCATTTTCAATATTATTATATCAGCTACATGTTAAGTCATGAAGTATATTTCAATATATAGAAAGTAGTTTAAATGATTCATGATACAACAGAAGAGTTAAATGATTCATGATGAAGAAAAAGAGAAAATCTTTGTCGAAAATTGTTGATGAACAGAGGTATATCTTTCAAGCTTGCCAAATTTTATTTAGTAAACATTGATTCAGTGTGATCATGATTGGAAAGACAATTCTCATTGGAATAAATACCATTAATCTTACGGTGGTGATTTCTGTAAATTCCTAAGGTCTTGGAACTATTTTGAAATTTAGAGTATATATTTTATATTTTAGAAATATGTTCCTAATCATTGGTAGAAATGGGCCATTTGAATCTTTGAGCAGAAGCCATCACCCTTCAAAACCAACTAACGAAAAGGAAACAGTTTCTTATAATGGCATTCATCATATAAATAGGTATCGACTCCTTCAACTCCCAAACATGTCAACACTAAGTCATGAATGGCTAAATTCTCTGATTGAAAGAGAGGTTCATATTGGACAAATAGAGTTCAAATTGAGTACATGTACTGAGAATAATGAAATTAGAAATGGCAACAAGAAATAATTCAACATTACTTCATGCATGATATTGTCATTTGAAAATATTTTACGTTGTCGATGTTCAATAAGAGCTCTTAATCATCATGGTTTTATGATATGTAAACTTCAAGTACATGCACTATAGATAAGCGAGAAAATTTGTGGTGGAATCACGTTTTGATTTGCAGGCTCTCGAAATAGTACATAGAGAAAATATTGAAATTACTTTTGTGGAAGAAATTAGAGTCCTCATGAATAA
Source organism: Pinus albicaulis (assembly GCA_034641835.2). Classification (NCBI taxonomy): domain Eukaryota; kingdom Viridiplantae; phylum Streptophyta; class Pinopsida; order Pinales; family Pinaceae; genus Pinus; species Pinus albicaulis. The sequence continues at coordinate 420,168 of JAXQQM020061014.1, read as the reverse complement.
GAAATTTGCTCAGTAACGATAATGGAAGATTTATTATCGGATGGAACATGGATCTACAAAGTGCCCATTATAAGCACCATTCCTGGGAAGCTTAATGAGTTACTCAGTAAAATATACATACATACATATTAAACTGTAACTTTGTGATGCCAGAAAGTTGGAAAACTTGGGCCAAATGCTACAAATGAGATTGGTGATTCTTGTTGTTTCTAGTCTTCAAACTTTAGGACTTATAGTGTTCTCATTAATTCCCCTTTGCTTTAAATGAGAAGATGCAAGAATCAAACAGGCTAGTGAAAGAAATATTGGTATTGCCAATACATCTCCTTGGGGAGGAACAAACGAATGGTGAATAATTTTTAAAGAATACGAATAAAGTTCAACTACTTTAAAGAACGAACGGTGGGAGGGGATGTTGAATACGTACGATCCAGCATTTTTGTCAATTAACCCTCAAGTTATTTAGTTGATGTGCTTGTGGAAAACAATCTGGCCATTGGACATATTCACTTTTGAGTACGAGTTTAGGTTTTATCGAGTTTGAAATTTTATGTGAAGGAACATGATCGAGGAGAAGAGGGCAAAATACATATATTATTTATGTGACATCTAGAATGTTTTCTGTGTTTATTAGTCAAACCTTTTTGTCGTTGAATGTGGTGGTATGTTGGTCATAGTTAATTGGTATATTGCTCAAGAAGGTTGACCTCTTAGCTACGACGGTTCTTATACATGTTTAAGTAAAAATTATACACAAGGATTTTAAGTTAGAAAAGATATAAAGATGTTTTCAAACAACCAAATCCACTTTGAATACCTAAATAATATTAATTTCCAAAAGGCTTATTTTTCCTAATTAGCCGGAAAGTATTCAAAATTTAGACAATAACATCGACTGTTAATTATTCCATTCCCTACATCAAATTATAATTTATATATGCCCACTGAACTTTTAGCATATACGGTCTCATTTCCAATTGAGAGGGCAATAACATGCGACTATTGATTTTTGTTTTAACTTTGGTATACGATGCGGTGTTTATGACATGAACAAGTAATATTTGAAATATCCATTCTTTGTGTGTGAAACATTTTAGAATGATGGTGTTTGTCTGAATCAGCTAGAAATTGAAATTTATATACACTACTTGTGAGGGCCCCTTATGAATCATGTATCCATTCATCATGCGTGCTTCTATCTTTGTATTTATGTAAATGACACAAAAAGAAAAACAATGTACAAGAATGACAAATACGGACATTATATACTAATTTGGACGGTGTCATATAACGGATGAATTTGTTCACATGTTAAAAGATAGAGATGGAAAAATTACATGAACGAAAGTACATATATAGTAATTATTTTAGAGATATAAAAAGGAGCATTGAACACTTTTGATATTAGATGGTTATTCACTAGGGGCATAGCAAGAAAAATGGCATAAATATGAATAAGTCTTGGTCAAATGGGTTTTGTTACTGAGTTAGAGAGCGTGGGCAAAGAAATAATTCAACATTACTTCATGCATTATATTATCATATAAAATAACATCGTTGTCAATGTTCAATAAGAGCACCTTCTTCAGTGTTTTATTATGATATGGAACTTCAAGTACATGCACTACATATAAGCAAGATATTTTTGTAGGTACGATCCTTTTGCATGTTCATTTGCATAGCTCCTAAAGTGAACAAATATTGAAGGTACTTTTAACCAGAAGCAATTAGAGTCCTCATGAACGAAATTTGTCTACATTGACAAAATGAGAAAGGTGTATCGGATGGAACATGGACCTACAAAATGCCCAATATGAACACCATTCCTAGGAAGCTTAATATCGAGTTATAGGTAAAGATACATATGTAAATAATTACTTTGCAATGTGGAGGACAAACTTGGGCAAATGCTACAAAACGGAACAGAAAGCAGGACACACTTTGTTCTTTCTAGTGCACGAAAATTTAGGACTTATAGTGTTTCTCATTAGTTAGCCAGCACAAACTGATAATTACAAGAAGAAACGGCTAAGAAAAAGAAATGTTAGTACTTGTTTAGCCATGTCACTTCGAGGAGAACAGTATGAACGGTGAATAATTTTTGAAGTGGTAAAAGTTCATCTGCTTTAAAGGCACAAAAAAAGAGAGCAGGAAGGTGTTGAATCTATCCCGGTCAACATTTTTGTCAATTAACCTAAGTGTTAGTTGATGTACTTGTCGAGAAACGATCTGTAGCAGTGGACATATTCTTATTCACTTTTGAGTATGAGTTTAGGTTTTATCGAGTTTGAAATTTGTGCCATATGAAAACGTGATCGGAGGAAATAAGGCATGACTCTCCTCAAGAGAATTGACCTCTTAGCTCAGCCCGGTTTTATTATATGTGTTTAAGTTAAAACAAATTATACACAACGATACGCAGCAAGTTGGAAAAGCTATAGAGATGTTTTGAACAACTAGGTCACTTTAATTACCTAAGTAATAGTTTTTTTCCAAAGAAGCCTTTCTAGTGCTTAGGAGAAATGTCAATTTTGAGGATTGAGATTGGGTAAGCAGTTCATAGAAAGACAACTTGAATGTAGGGTTAGAAAACGTTGAAACAAAAATAATATTGTAAGGTAGAGTAGTGCTTAATTTATAGGACTAATAAATATTAGGCAGTAGCGTGAGTTACATGGAGGGAGGAATGGTTGCATTGTACTTGTAGAATTGTTAGTGTTATAAAATTGAATTGTTAATTTCATATATCACAATAACGCTATTCTTGGTTGGAAAACATTATTCGACATACATATTTGTAATAAATGTTTCCTATAAATAGGTAGAACTATGTGAAAAGGTTGAAGTATATTCTCTGTTTTGATTTAACCATTTGTAGTGACAACTAAGTAAAGTTTGTGTCTTGCTTGTGCCCCATGCCTACTCTTGATTAGAATAGCATCAATCACACAAATTAAAATACAGTGTGTACATTTTACTAAAAATAAATCAAATCCATGAGTAATATTAATTTTAGACAAATTTCATTTACTGATTATAAATATTAATTGACAATTATCTGTTGACAAATTTGTGTAAATGTTTTGCTTGATAAACCGGATGTAAGAGCTAAAAAACTATGGCATAGAGCAGGTTATTAAAGGATATAACATTTGATAATCAAAAAGTATAATTCATAGATAGACTCAAACCGGATAGTCCTAAACCACAAACCGAGAATTTGACTTAGCTAGCTTCATGGAACTATTTCGGACATATTTGTAATGATATTTTAAATAGGTAGAACTATGCTGTTGAAGGTTGAAATATAACCTATGCATGATTTTAACCATTACGGAAAAACCCATTTTAGAGTTTGTATGTTGTTTGATATTGGTCATTATTACTGTGTTGCCATTTAGGAATTTTTGATTCATTCTCCCAATATTTGTGTGTATAGGAAAACATGGATCTTCTTTTCATGAGAAACATCAATTGTTTGATCTCTTTTGAAGATTTTGTATTTCAAAAAGGTGTTATGCCATCTGTGTTATTTGGGATATATTGTTTACTTATATTAATATGTAAACATATGGCTGATATTGCAAACAAGTTGCTCCATGCCCCAGATAGGTTCATTTGGAATTTGTTCCTTACTAGCTAATGTTCATGCAGATCGGAAAGGTCATGATGAAACCTTTGCTTTTAAAGAAAACCATTGTTGATCCTCTTATAATAGTTCAAATTACGAGTTTTCCATCCATCGAACTTTTTGAGCTCCCTTTCTTGTCTTTCTTGGATTGTTTTGGTGTAGACATGGTAACAGAACATAATTTAAAAGATTTCATATGTGCTTGCTTTCATCAAATTGAGTACGATGACCTATAGCTTCACTTTCGATGAGAGCTTTTTAAGAGCCATTAGTTCTCTGTAGTTATTTTTACCCTCACGAGTTCCCACTGATTAAGGCTACATTTCTGGCAAGGAAGCTTGTAAGACAGTTGGTTCTCTTACCCTCATAGGGTACCCACAAATTAAGAAACCTTGTACGATTCCATTGATTTCTATGTAGTGCCACCTTCAACAGGTGCCCACTTGAATTAAAAACCTTCTCCAAATGAGAAGCTTTGGGTCCATTGGTGGGAAGCTTTAAGGCCATTGCAGATTACTGTATGATAATTTTTACCCTCACCCAGTACCCACTGAATTGATGTCTTGTTGGTGGGAAGCTTTAAGACCCACATTGGTTTCTCTGTCTTATTAATTTTACCCCCACCAAGTTACATTTGAGTAATTTTTACTCGCTTTTAGGCCATTGGTTCTATGTGACCAATTTTACCCTCACCAGAAGTTGAGTAATTTTTGCCTTCTGACCAACAAAATTTCAACGATTCTTGATTGCCCCATGCCCTCGGTTCCCGACAACGATTTAAAAATATATAGAGCGGAAGAAAAGCCTTCCTTGGCTGGGGCTAAAGGCGAAAAAAGTGAAAATCGTTCGATTTTAAACTAGTTTACAAAAACGAGGAAAAAAAATCTCCCTGGAAAACGATTGGATGGGAATGAGATATACTGCAATTTTGTTCTGATGCCGTCTGTGATGATTTATGAGCGAGGTGGCCAAAAATATGTTGTTCTAGGTAGTGAATCTAGACTTCTGTAAATCTGCTTGTTGTTAAAACAATAGCCTCTTAGATCTTTCAGAATTTGAAGTTCGAAGGAATTAGCGGAGAAGAAAAAGCATCTGTAGCATAACAACAACCAAAAAATAGACCAAAATTTTATGTGTGACAATTTATTCAAACGGTAGAGATGGTTTTAACGTGTACGGATGACAGGAAGCCGAACCTTAATACTCATTGTAAACCAAGAATACTTATAAGACACTTGTGTAAACAAAATAATAATTATATGTAAATACGTGTGTAACAATGCTTTGTTCTTCATTTTTTTTCTATGGGCCCACAATCTTACCTCTAATTCCAGCTTTGTCGCCCTACTGGGTCCATAGCCTTTGTTAATTCATCTTTAACGACAACTCAGCGCCCTAGTGCTACCAAATTTGCCAATCAACATGCTTTGCTAGCTAAATCCGTGGATCAATGCATTTAAAGAAGGATTCGATGGCAAATGATCCGAAGCATTCCATATCCTGACACAACAAAAGCTATAAATCGACGAAAAGTGAGGTCGAATACTAGTTTAGAAGTTTTTTGAGGTCAAATGCTAGTGGGACTAGCTGTTGAAAATAGGGAGAGCGAACTAGAAGTTCTGTTACGTTCTGACGATTGCGATCGTTAGGGTATGCGGAAAGCAGGTTTTAATCTAAGTCATGATTGTTTTTCTTATGGGTTGACTATTGATGTGTTCCTAAGCATTGTCCCTTTCTTCTGTGGCTCTAGGCTGCTTCCTCTCTGAAGGCTCTATATAGTCCTCATCGGGTTGAGTGCGGGGCTTGCTGCGCGTCTCGTCTGCTTGCTGTCTGTTGCATATGTTCTTCAAAGAAACTTGTAAACTTGCTCAGAACCCTTTAATGTGTGCTTGCTAGTCAGCTTACGATTCGATGTGGGTTAAACATTCCCCCGAATGTGTCTTGACACGGTTCCTTTATGCCTAAAATATTAACAAAATTTCAACCCAAACATATTGGAAAATTTCTTTGCCGACGCGCTGTCTGAACTTGGGCACGCGAAATGAGCGGCGGTGCGTGCGCACTAAGATCAGCGGCAAGAAACAATGACAATTTTGGTGTGAGAATTTCGGTTATTTACAACAACAGAATGTTTACTGCAGGAAACAGGAAGCTTACCTTTATCGGCCTAGAAAATTAGCACTTTGGGCGACAGCATGCTGAGATGAATTTGGATGAAATGGAAATGAATTTTATAGCCTTACCATTCAACCATCCTAAAGACATATTCATCATTAAATCATCAACCTAAGAACGATGGGTGTGGGTGTCCAAACTTTAGCCACCACGCAGCAAACATAGCAGTGTGGATGGACGGAAAGACCTGCCACCAAAGTAATAGAAATATAAAGACATAAAATACGAAGAAAAATACAAACAAGGATTCATGTTGGGGTACGGCCTTAGAGATTCACCTTCACGGTCTGCGCGGCACATTCAACGAGCTTTACTTTCCATTTCAACCCCAATAAACGATACTATGCATCATCTTGCATAAACTTTCATTCCCAACCATCGCGAGAGGTACGGAAAAAACTCCGATAAAGCCTGACAAAGGTAGATAGGTACGGAGAAAGAAATTCGAATAAACACTAGTGAGACGGATTGCATCGTCACTTTGTTCCATCATCTTAACTGCACATCTTAGCCATTTTCAGCATATAGTGTCCATTTTAACAGATAGGATCTAATAATTTCCGGGGGTTGAACCATAATCTGTAGAAAAAATATCTTTACCTCATCGATAAGCAAAACTTTGCGCTATTAACGATTGTTTGTCGCAAGGTAAAGAAGGCAACATTTGCATGTTGAAAACATTGCATAAAAACTTAACCGATCGCAATCATATGAAAGCTAGATTAACTTTATCAAAAGTAAATAATTGCAATAGGAGGTAAATGAAGTCGTCGATAACTTTGCCATAAAATTGATTGTTTAAAATAAATATTTATAAAGTTGTATAAACAATTTAAAAGCGAACGACAATTTGATCGAAAGCAACAATTAATTAAAAATTCAACGATACTGTCGATCGCTATAATTAAGGCGAGGGACTAATAAAATACTAAAAGTATATGTCTAGTGTTGGAAGTATGTGAGGTATGTGATTTAATAGGAAAAAGTATGAAGCTTAATTGTATTTATGAAAATTGTTATATAATCTTTTTTTATCAATTTGAATATTTATAAACGAAAAAATTTATGATTGAATTTTAAAGTTTTACAAAAAGTTGTTTAAATTTGTGATGAACTTTTTGAGTTTAATATAGATATAACCATTCGTATAGGAAAAGTGGGTTTCTAAAATGGCTCTATATAAGTGTATAATTGTTGATTTATTGAGAAGGCTTATTTGGCATTTTCATTTACACGCATTTTAATGTTGACGCTTTTTGTAGCACCTTATATCCAATGTTTTAATTATAATGGCGTAACTTAGTTACACTTATGCAGCTATCACAACAATTTATATGATGAATCGCTTCCACTACTAGACGTATTGTTTTCATGCTATGCAGCACTATGATCTCGAAAGTATTTGATGACAATTAAGTTTAGTAAGGATATCTTTAACAAAAAGATATATTGTTTGTTCATGGAAGGATGAACTTACAACATTGATAAAACAAGGAAATAGTGAAGAGCATGCCTTGTGAAGTTGATGAAGCACATCTTAACCAATTCTTGAATGGAAAAAAGTGAACATGACGAAATCATGAAATGAATAAGAAATATAGGTGACCATGTATCATATCTATAATACCTAATAGAAAAAGAATGTCTCGTTCCTCACCCAAAGAGTAGGGAAAGTTGCTGCAACCTTTAAGTCCATATTAATTTCCTCACCCAAAAAAGGGTAAAAGGAAAGTTGCACCAACCTTTAAGAATCATTTTAATTTCGAAGTTAGAGTTGTGGGCTGTAAAAATATGCCAAAAATGAGCTTAAAGCATGGGTAAATATAGGTGGAGTATTTAAACATCAGAAGTTTTCATTTATTTCATTTCATATTTACCATGTTACAGCTATATATCCCAGGAAAAAAGTTAAACCCTTCCAAAAACGATTTTGGTAAAGCATTTTGAGTAAGCAAAAAATCATATGACTTTATGTTTATATAAAAAATGATTGTTTTGCTATTCAAATAAAAGCGTTAACATAATGGATAACTCAACAAGTTAACAACTTAAAATAAATAAATATAAATATACACTTCTTTAAGATAATTTGCTTTCTTCGCTTATATGGAATTCAACGGTAAAGAATGTGGATATATTTAAATATACATAAACATTATTGAAGTAGATGAAAATTATATTATTTTTATTTGAAAATCTTTAAATAATATCAATAGAGGTCATGACCTTTCTGGTGGAGGGTTAGTTGAGGTGGTGAGACTTTAAGTTCTTTGATATTTTATTAGTTATTGTTGATTATGTGTAGAATTTTTCATTTAGTTGTGAGGTGAGATAAAGAAAAGATACGTTGTAAATTTCTACTATGATGAAGTATTGATTTTTTTAATTTATATTTTAATTAAAAATTTATGAAACATTTTTAGGGTAATTATTTTAATAACTAATTTATTTTTATTAAAGGAATATCTTTAAACTAAAAATGGAAAAAGACTAGATGCTTTTATTTGCATGTGAAATAAAAAAATTTAAACATACGAATTATTAAATAAATTGTTAGGTTATCTTAATATATGAAACAAGATAGAGAGCTATAAAATATTCACGACGAAGGAGAAAGAAAGAAAAACCAGAAAAAGTGTGACCAGATGCAATACACTTGCAACCGCATGTTTTATTCCAATACGTATTAATGGTACAATACATGGAAGAATGTGATCACTGAAAGCATTTAATATCGAAAGTTCGCTTTTCAATTTGAAATTGAGGAAGTTGTAAAGTTTTGTGTTAACACTTTTCTAGCTTGGTTAGAACAATGAACTCCTAATCCGAACATATATAACGAATAGATCATTCCACTTCCCTCTTAACATGGAAGAAACCCTTGTATCATTGGTCCTTGAGTTAATAGGCTAGAAATCCCAGCAGGCATTAAATCGTTCATGTACATTCCAACGGACCATGCTTGTCTATCTGTGTTCCGTCTGGCCCTTGATCAACGCGCAGCACCCACTTGTAGTGAAAACAAAGACGAAGCTCAGGTTTGCTTGATGGACCAGAACTGTCGTGAATGCCAAACCAGCATAGCTTTTCAAGGCAGTGGGCGGCCAGCGTACGAAAAGACGGACAATAGACGGAAATGCCAGAGGATCATACTCATTCGCGGTGAGGATATCCATTTAACCGTTCAATATTTACGTTGGCTGATGGATTTTAAAAACGAAGAAGAGTTGCAAAGAACCTTTCGAGAATATTTGTAAGAAAGTATTATGGGATAAAACAAGAATGATAACATGGCTTTATTAATAAAAATAGATTTCAAGGGGAGCATGCAATAATATAAATATTTATATTTGGCTTTTTATATTTCTGAAGGACAAATATGTTTACAAAACAAATGCAGACCGTTAATCCTTTCACTCACCCTTAAAATCAAAATTTACATACTTCCCCCGACTCTGTTTCATACGAAAAAAACGACCTTTTACACGCTGAAGAAAAACCATAACTTGTTAAATACATTTCATCTTTTTCATACAATAAACTATTTAATATATAGTTGCGTTAACTTCAGTTGCGCACAACATAGGTCATATTGCACCAGCGCAGCTTTAAATTGATGCAATATGTTGTGTTATAGATACCATGACAGAGAAGGAAGAGCACAAGTCAAGAGATGCTACTGTACCCGTTGCCTGCGTTTGAAGGATTTACTACACGTTGTGGTTTGAAGAAAAATTGAAACATCTGCTTTTCTTTCTTTCTATAAATGTTGTATTCTAGAAATGACAAATGTATTAAATTTTAAATAGAATTACTTGGTATTATTTCTAACCATTCAATTCTTTTTAGTATAGAGAATGTGTTTTTGGATTAACCCATTTATTCAGGATGTTTAGATTGTCTTTTAAAATAAACAAAAAATTTATTTATTAATGGTTAGATGAAAAATGTCTCTAAGTTGTTTTAAGGGCTTCCAATTAAAAAAATATGTCTTCGTTGTTGATTACTGGTGGTGAAATGATGGTTTACTTTTTATTTTCTTTTCTTTTTTTTTTCTTTTTTTTGGAAAATAGACTTTTTAGGTAAAGTAATTATAGAATTGTTGTCACAATCTGTTTGGTGTTCTTCATGCGTTATATTGGACAAATGGTGGCCTGTTCTCCTTGTTGTTGTGACATATTTAACTGATTTTGAAGAAGAAAAGAACAAATCATTTCTTGAAGGCCCATGAAAATAGGTCTTGAACTAAAATGAAAAAACATAACCTATGATGTGTTTTCTATAGTCTGCCTTCCCTATCGATTATGTAAGGTATATCGCTTGACTAAATTACAAAATGCCATATTTTGTGGTTCCATTAACATACATTAAATTCTTTTAATTTATTAACAATGTACTCCTTTAATTTCTTGCGTCGATACAGAACCCGAACTACTACACGATAAATCATGTCTAGTGATAGTCAAATATATCAAATTTATGACCATGGTTTTGTATAGTGGTGGGTTTGCATTATTGTAACAATATTCTTTAATCAATTTTCATGTAATTTGTTAGTGTTGGCACGAGCTTGTGGTTTCATTTTACCGCCTAATATCATTTCATTTTTAATTTTCATGACTTATTCCAGAATCAAAAGATGAGAAAATATTCATCTCTGGAAATAAGTTAATTTAAAATAAAACCATAATTAAAAGTTTACAATTGTTTTCATTGATGTGAGGTAGACTCACCATCCCTTTTACTAAATTCATTCTTCAGAGAGGGAAGCAAGATACTGTATAATATATCATTGTTCTTAATTCAGTCCATTAAAAGGTTGTATTTTAGTCTGTCTGTTTGTCTTCCTGGCCTTGAACCTCATAATCAATTTCTTCTCTACATGCAATACTTCCTTTCCATTCATTCAAGAGAAAAGGTTGATTTACCGTCACATTGTTCCTCTTCCATTTATGATATGATGTTGCTATGGTGTCTACCAAAAATTTCCATTCTTGCAAAAGGCACAAATATTTGAGCATAATCTCTTTCACAGTATTGTTTGTATCCATTAACAATCGATTTTTTTTATTTATTTCTTTAAATGTTTCATGTTTTAGTTTTTTGTCTTTAATCCTTTACAACTATGACCTTTTTTCCTTGTGGAAGAATTCGATTAATTTCATGTATCATTCTTTTCTCACATATATTTCTTCATCCATCACTAGTACCCATTTTTCTCATTAATTTAGTTTTCAAATTAAGTGAATCATGTCATGTGAAAATAAAACAATGGTAAGTTTTCTTTAACTTATTGTTTTTATTCATAAATATCTTTCAAACTTCTAAATTTTTGGCTTCCTAAATGTAATGATTTGGGCCTTGATGTGTCCTTGAGCTTAGACATAGAACATGGAGGTTGATATCTGGCATAAAAATATTGTTATCTGATCATGATGTTTATTGTCTATGGAGGTATTTGGCAGATACATTATACTGTTCTAATTCTTGTTGGAAAGTATCATATGGGGCTGCTTTGTGGAGATTTAATATAGGTAGGTAGATCGAAAGGTGTGAATAATTACATGTTGTTGATAATTCATTTTTGTTTTATTTTGTTTGACTTACATTGCTACATTAGTGCCTTCTCCAACCTTCCATCAATTTCCCTTTATGTTGCACATGTTTGTTGGTATAAATTTTATTATTATTGGATTATGTATTTATTATATTCCTTGGATTCATACTATAACCCATAAATATGAATTTCTCTCTATTTTTGTGTGGTCTTTTTCTTCAGTTTATCTATGACATGTGTATGTGTCACGGATCCAAAGACTCTCATGTGAGTAACATTTGTTTTTATTCGATTGATCGCTATTTCCAAATCATATTTGTGCATATGTCCATGAGATCCAAAGACTTCATGTGATTATTTTGTTGTTTCTGATTGATGGCTTCTTTATAGGATCATATTCCTTCGTTCTAGTGGGATGTCTATTTTTAATAAAGGTTTCACATTATGTAGCTTTAATTGATAATCATTGGAAAGTGTTTTTATTTTTAACATACTTCTTTCTTTTTTCTGCATTCTTCATTTTCCTTTAGGTAGTAACTTGTTTGGTTGAGAGTGTACTTTGCTATGATTATTTTTTGGTTACACCTCCCCTAAAAAAATACAAGAATCTCTTTTAATGCTATTCACCAAGGTTATATGTTCTCAAAGCTTTGATGTAGTAAATCCATCTTTTTCTTGTGAAGTCATAGTGAATGTCAAGAAATCATGACTTGAAGCTAATTGAGTGTGTATTCCTTCATCACATAAATATGAATGCACCCAATGTCCAAAAGTTTCATTGTTATTGAATTATGCTGGAAATGATTCTTTGTGTTGTTTTCCCAAAATACATCCTTCACATAACCTCTTTGGTTTTTCTACTAAGTAGGTATTTCCATGTATTTATTATGTATGAAGGTTTAGACCTCCCAACTTTAAGATTTCCAAATATTGGATATAATAGCCAATTTTGATCTTTGTTTATGCTTGAAAGGTTGTTCTTGTGTACATGCAAATTTTCCTTCATCTTCTTGTCGGCTCATTGAGATTTTTCTTGAAAAAAAATTTGACTTCAAAATAATTTTATTATGTTGGAAACATTAACATTTCCTTGTTATTTTAAATTAGTCAATAAGATGTTTATGAAATTTATCTAAGTGTGCATTCTCCATTTAATGTTTTAAGCTCACTTTTTCTTAAGTTTTCCAACATGACAAGATCATTTTATTAGACAATACAATTTTAAAATATAATTTTTGTCTTCCTTCTTTTAAGAATATTCTTGAAATTGTTGCCCCATAGGTAACAATTTGTTAGTAGTCGCTAGTTATTTATTGATTTTATACTTTCATCCAAGTTTGAAAAGAGGTATATGTTTCTCACTGATTTTTGTAACCTCAGTCTAAAAACCACATTCATCGTTTTTTTATTTTCTATTCTACTTAAAAAAGCTAATAACATGCTATCTTTATTTTTGTTTTCCTTTGTAAATTTTTATTTGGTTCTTTGAGATCATATTTTCTTCTACTTCTTTGAATAAAATTACCCAGAATATTTTCAACAACTACACTTTCTAAATTTTCTCACCATAAGATCTGATTGTTGTGATCCAATAATTTGTGTAAAAAATGAGTTTATTGTTTTAGACTCCTTCATATACATTTCTTTGTAATCATATAAGTGTTTGGAATCTTGTTATTTTCCCACCTTTTCCATGCCTTGATATGTTGTCCAAGGAATGTCATACTTTCTTTGAATTTGTTGTTGCTACAATCCTTGTAACAATAATCTAATGCACTATTTGAATATTTATAAGAAGTTTTTGAAGTTCTTATTCCTATTCATTGAAAAAATATGTCTCTCCTTGTTTCAATACATTTTGTGTTGTTACATTTTGTAGGTTCTTGGAACCATTCTCTCTGAATCCCATATATCTTCTTAAATATTTTCAACCACTACCACTTTCCTCAAGTTTCTCTTACGAGATCTGATTTGACTTAACAGTCCAATAATTTGTGTAAAAAATAGGTTTATTGTCTTGGGAATCCTTTATATACATTTCTTGATAATCTACGATGTTTGGGTCTTGTTGTTTTCACCTTTTCCATGCTTTGATATGTTGTCCATGGAATGTCATGCTTTCTTTGAATTTGTTGTTGCTACAATATTTGGAACAATACTCTAATACTATACGGAATATGTATAAGTTTTTGAAGTTCTTCTTCTATTGTCTGCGAACAAAGCTGTCTCACCTTGTGTCAATACATAGTATGTTGTTACATTGTTTGATTCTTGGAACCATTTCTACAAGATCCATATATCTTCGGAACAAAACAATTCCATCATTATGATTTCAAAATAATCATAGTTCTTCTCATTGAACTCAGAATATGTGGATTTGTAAAACTTAAATAAACCTTGTACTTGTCAGAATTTGAACATGTTCCTATAAACATATTCCTATAAACTCATTTATGATAAGTCTCCTGTAATATCTACCAATAAGTAATAATATATATTTGTATTTTTTAATTGTAAAAAGCATAATACATTTTACAAAAAAGTAGGCATTTACAGCTCCTTTTACCCACTCTAAAATCAATATCTATAAGACATTACCGTTACTCTGTTTCACACAGTAAAAACATTGTTTTACACACAAATTTATAGAACTTGACTGTTAGTCTGTTTCAAAAAATAAAAACATTGTTTTACACACACACTAAACTTCTGGATATACGTGGAAAGAAAACATGATTTATATTTAAACATCATTTCAACCCTTTTACTTATATGTAGGCAAAGACATAATGAACTATTTAATATATGCTTACAGGTTTTCTTGCTTAATTCCAGCCAAATGTAATTATTACTCCAGTAATCTTATAATATAAGCCCAAATACCATTTGAACATACATTAGTATTTTTGAGGTTTGGTCTAGGTGTTTGAGTGCATATTGCAATATTTTGCAGGAGAAAGAAAATAGAGCCCTGTTAGAAAACGTAATTTACTTTCTTTTTAACAGAAATAAAAAAAAAAAACACCAAACCTGATTTTCCAACAAACCATGACATGTGTTAATTGATTTACTTTTTTCACATGAAACATTGAATGAAGATAGTATTTAAATTTTCTGTATCTTCTTCGATTGCCGCATTAAAAATGCGTTCCTTTTATCTACTAATTGCACATCTATGTCTGAGAAACATTGCCCCATTCTCAATGCCTCAAAATTAGATTAGAAAATAGAGTTTAGCTATAATCATGGGAAACAACCCAACCCAGTGACAATTAGAGTTCTGTAATCATGGAAAGCTACAGTGAAGGTGACACTACAGGCTTAGTATGGAAATTGACCATTTTTTGGCTACAGTGAAGGTGACAGAATGGAAATTTATAATTTTGAGATTTTGAAATATTTCCTGCTTGTTTGTTTATTAGGCATTTCAATTGTGAGATAAGTTAAACCACATTAATTGTTGGATATGAAATAAAATTTAAATTGCATGAAATAAAAATTATGGTTTAGTTTTTTTGTATAATAATGTACTTTGATTAAGCGTTAGAATGGATTCAAAATGACGAGGTCTGGGGCTCATTTGAACTCTTTGTTCGATATAATTATTTGTGCTCTTTGTTAATTTCTTTCCACCATGCTTTTCAAGAAAATTTTCTGCTAGACTGTATCTTCTTTCTAACAAAATAGAAATGAGCATCAACACATTTTTTCTTTTTAAGTAAATTGGATTATTTGCCAACATGATAAGGTTAAGACATCACATTTGATCACTATAGCCTTCTTTTCTTCTTCTCAATATCTTGAATAACCCTCTTTGAACCAAACAAATTAAAAATTTGTTGGACTTTAAATATTTATATACTACCTGGGTGGATATTCAACAAATATATAGTAGGTTGCTTCTTAATACTAGGTGAAACAATCCTAGATCCAATACTAAAAGCATAACCTACAATACTCCTATCTAATAAGATTACCGGTAATATGAATGTAATCGCTTGAACTCAAAAAAAAATGATTAGTATAATTAATGCGAATTAATTGTTCCTTTTAGATATTTGAGTACACTTTTCACTACTTTCAATGGATTTCGAGAGAAGTGTATATAAATGGAATTAACACACTAATATAATATGCTAAATGAAATGGTTATAGTAACATAATTCAATTTTACATTGATCCAATTTAAACTTAAGAAATTCTCTCTAACATACTTACTGCTATACAAAAGTCCTACATGTCTCCAAACATCAAGACCTAGATCGTAATTTAACTCAACAAGTTTTTCATCTCAAATGCTTTGTTGCTGAACTTCTTAATTCCATTAATTAATTTTAATTGAATTTAATATAATAATTTAATGATGAACACAATTAGTAAAATATGTCCATGCAGATCAAATTTTATCGAGTTTGTGTCACTTTACTATCCTAAAGCCATTTTGAAGAAAGGTAAAATCTATCTTTTCATACGACGACCTAGACAACACTTCATCCCATACAAATAATTCTTTAATCGCAAACTAAATATTATTACCCGCTTTTCTGTATTACAGGTTCTCTCAAATACACACTCCTCCCTTTAAATCACCACTAGAAAAGCATATTTTACATCTAGTTGGTGTAAATTTCCAAATTTTGCCCTATAGCTAATGAAATAAAATATTAGTATTTAGTTTAGCTACACATAAAAATGTTTGCACGTAATCGATACCTTCTTTTGTAATTTTCCTTTTTCACCTAATCTGGCTTTATATTTATCTATATTGATATCTTCTTTTAACATGAGTTTGTATGACCATTTCACATCTGACAAACTCTTTATCTTTAGGCTTGATTGTATTCCAATTCCCATGTTTTGTTTTAGTATAAAATCATATTCTTCCTTCCATTACTTTTCTCCATTCTTCATGTTCATTAGCTTATTAAACTCATGGTTTTCAAACACTTAAAACATTAATCATCAAGGCACGAGTCATACCTTTTAGGTAGATACGATGAGTAGATCTCCTTGTGTCCCCTTTCATCTATTTTGAAAGGTCCTTATCGCTCTAGTTTTAGAATGTTGGTGGTTCCATATCACCAGATTCCTCGAGCTTTGACATTGCTCACTATCTTACATGCCGTCTTTATTGTTTTCAACATCAAAGTATGTACCACTTTTCAAAGTTATTTTCCTTGTTTATTATTTTTCTCCTTGAAATTCTTTCTATGTAAATAACATTTGTGATGAATAAATATTTAATTCTGTACTTTAAATTCATGAAATATATAAAAAATATGTGATGAAATTGTAAAGTTTCTTTGTTGCCTTTGAAATATATTGAAAAATATTTTTAGGCCCACTCAAACGTGAATTGTAGTTTAAAACCAAAAGGCTTTAAATGGGTTCTTGGGTCAACAGATGCAACATTTGATTTTGTTAAAATAAAAAAAATACTAGTTTTGTGACCCAAAAATCATTTGAATATTCTTATAGCATTCTTAACTTCAGCACGATAAGAAATGACAATTCTTTCCTTTCTTGCCCAACATCATTCTATTATGTGGAGTCTGGTGACATAAAGAGATCTTGAGGTAAGCCCAAAATCCCCTTGTGTATAGGGTCGGACACAGGCATAGGTTGCTGGCCCCTAAGCCTTGTTAGAGCATTTTTAAACTTAAAACCTTTTAACTTGTGACGTGGATCTTCATTAAGCTGTTAAATATTAACCTTTAATCTGTGTAAACTTGTTCAATATGGTGTTAAACACAAGGCTTCTGCAAAAATACAAATATCGAGAATATATTAGGTTTAAAAATAAATACGATTCGACCTATAAACATCGGGTGGGATTTAATGAATCCATCTAACTAGTTGGTTTCAATCTCTGTTGTCATAGATCCGATTAAGTGAATGGGAATCCTTTGTAAATACCACTCTTTGTTCCAAATGTGACCACACTTTTTCACAGGTACCCCATTGAATTGTTGGAATAGCTTTGTAATTATTGTTGACATTCAAGGAATTAATGTTGATAGAATAGATAACAGTTCAGCACGATTAAAATTGCAATACGATTAATCGCAACGATTAGCGGCATTATTGAAACATCAGTTGTCACTGGACGCAAGTCCTCCGCTAAAACATATTTTTAATACCTTAGTTGTTATAGTACTTGATTTCGCTTATCATGAGTTTAATTTTAAGCAATTCGAAACCAAATGCGGTTCTTTGCTTAAGCACGACATCGCGCAGAAATTCAATATTAATCTCAAATAGTATTACACGCCTGTAATTGAACACATATGTAACGAACAAACGATATTGAATGCTTGTGATCTTCGTGGTGGAAATGGTACGATCAACAAAAACATAACAGGAAATTTCGTTCATTAGTTAAACTATAAAACTCGTAACTCAGCAAACGAAGTAAACATAACCTGTAATTTGATTATTTGGTCTGTACGATCAAAAGCGTGCAGGCAACAACAACAAGTCCACACAGTTAATACATTTGTTCTCACTATGTCGCCCTTGCATATACGGACTTACTTATAAGTATTTACAAAAACGTGATCAATTGAGATTACAATCTCACAATCTCTTAAAAAATCTTTCGTTACATATATAGCACATAACAATATCATCAAATCCACTTTCGTCTGTTGCCAAACGATTGCTACTATTTCCTCCTTCGGTTCAACTGTCTTTGTCCCCGTCTTCCATGTCAGCTTTAGTTCCTCTTTGATTGAGCATTAGATGTCCTTGCGCCAGGACTCCCGGTGCAAAAATTTGTAAGCCTCCCTGGTCATATACTTCTCTGATCCCTTAGCAATTCTATCACCACATACCTTGATGGCTTCCTTTTAACGATCTTGTGTAGGGAATTTGCAACCAACCTCTGTGATAACGGTCTCTACTTGTTACCCGATACCTCACCAAACCCTACGCACTCGGTCTTTTGGCATCTTAAGTTCTCTCCTGCAGAACCAATTAAAACTGTACTCTAAATTTGTATAGTCTCACCTTCGCTGCCGCCATTTGCACGACGGTAAGACCATAAACTCTCAGCTTATTTCATTATTAACTCTTTCCTACTAACTTACATCCTTCTTCTTAAATCCTTTCCATGTCACAATGCTGTAAAGTGCGGGTGGCTTCGTCCTTGCATGTATAAGTTTGAACACAAACATGTGGGTTGTAGCCCACTAAGCCTTATTAAGAGCATTTTAAACTTAAAACCTTTTAACTTATTGACGTGGATCTTCATTAAAATCGTGCCATCCATACATAATCATCGCAAACATTTCAATATGAAATTAATGTGACCCACCACAAAATACAAATATTTAAGGAATATGTGATTTAAATAAATAGGTCGACCCTATAAACATCGGTGGTTAACGATCCTTAACTACGATTTAAATTCAATCTTTGTTTATAAAATGATTAAATCGGAATGAGAATCACTTTAAATACCATAATGAGTTAATACCACTTGCTGCAATTTAAGTCAGAGTTAATGGAATCGTATAATTCAACAATAAGTGATAGAATTAATGTAATGCGATATGAAATGGTCCATAGGTTAAGTAACGATTCGTTATGATAAGTCGATCGCAACGTTGAACGATACCAAGAAGCACGTCAAATTACTCATCGGACCGATTATAACTCGGCTTGATTTTGTTCATCCGTTTCCTTTATTAACCATTTGGCTCTCTTGAGTTTTGTTCAAACAATTCGAAATAAATGCGCTTAGAGGCATCTACGCTATTCAGGCCTTAAGTGTGGCAATTCGATATTAATCGATCCGTATTACACCTATAATCGAACCCATATACTACAATTA
This sequence comes from Pinus albicaulis, assembly GCA_034641835.2. Classification (NCBI taxonomy): domain Eukaryota; kingdom Viridiplantae; phylum Streptophyta; class Pinopsida; order Pinales; family Pinaceae; genus Pinus; species Pinus albicaulis. The sequence continues at coordinate 400,971 of JAXQQM020061014.1, read as the reverse complement.
AACGATATTTGAATGCTTGTCGATCCTTTGATTAGTGAGTGGTTCGATCAATAAAACATAACATAGGAAATTTGTTCATTAGTTAAACTATAAAACTCATAACTCGACAGGCAATCGACATAATATGTAATTTGATTATTTACAAAAGATCATACGATCTAAGGCATTTGCACCTTAACCAACAAATCCACAGAATTACATTGTTTCTCACTCATCTCATGTCCCACGCATACGGACTTACTTATAAGTATTTACAGCATGATCGATTCAGGATTCACAAAATCTCCTCACGAAAATCTTACGAAAATCTTTCGTTCTATGTTTTATATTAATATCCATCAAATCTAACAATCTATTTTTAAAACAAAGTTTCCCTATTATCCTTGATTCAACATATCATCCACGTCTTCCTTCTTGACTTGATTCCTCTTTCGTTGAGCATTAGATGTCACACATCACTAGGGTATGAAAACTGTTACTATTATTATTACAACAATTAATAAGGTTCCTTGATTGTACTCTACACTCAGTTTGGGTGGAAAATTTTTATGGACATCCCATATTCTCCTTCTCTACCATGTTTTTGAATTCTTTAAAAAGTACTCAAGCTTGTCACTCTATTTTACAGTAAATATACAATATTCCTACTACATGGCATTGTCTGCTTGTGATGACCATTGAAAAATAGCAAGATACTAGCATTGAATTTAGCTTTCATGTTCATTTGTTTTTTTTTTGTATCATTTTGTTTTCGTTTATTAATCCTCAATCCACCCATTTCATCTTAAGATAATTAATCTACTTCTAACACCTTAAATAAATTTATGATACCAATGCTGGAGGTTAAGACTCTTATCTCCCTAGTTAATTTCATGCATACTAAAGGTTGGTTATAATGAGTCCCTAACATTATGTATATGAGTGGTTAAATGGTTTCCTAACCATTACATATATAATTGATCTCTTTGCCTAGACCCTTGATTAATTTGATACATGTTATATTTTTGGTTTTAATATTATCCAAAATGATGTATACTATTGGCCTTTACCTATACCATAACAACATCAAACTTTACCTTTTCGCCCAGGTATATTAATTCCTACTACCATATTAGTATAGTCATCATATGCTTATTCCTAAAACATAGTCTAATGAACCCAATAGACACTTAATAAACCATCCCTCCCTCATGACATGTCTCACTTAAGAATAGGATAAAACTTCTTTGTTGATCTATGTAAATATATATGTGGAGGAACGTGTTGATTAGTGACAACTCCAGAGCAAATATTCACTCTAGATATATTCATTGAAAATATCAACAATGTCTATTTACTGGCATACACTTGGATGTCATATAAGAAGGAATGAACAAATTTTCATATAAGAAAATGAACTATGCTAAGAAAGCTGAAAGGGTTTTTACAATATGGGAAGTGTGGGAGGGATAAGAGGATGATCAAACTTTATAAAGGGGCCTAAGTAAACATAATATCAACACCTATCTCTCTTTTCCCCATTTAGGATTTCACATTAGGTGTATTTATACCCCCATCACAATAGTTGTTTAGGATTGAGATACAGTAATACCATGGGTTCTTATAGGTAGGTTTTTGGTGTAACTGCGTAAACCATGGAAAATAGGAAGTTTATATTTTTCATATTTATGTTATGTGAAACTAGGTATAAATGGACTGTGTTTATGTGCTTTTGGGCGTTGTGTATGGAGAATTGAAAAAATGTTTTTAATTCAGAACCAAGTACGAAGGAAAGAACGCAAGGCCATAACTGACATCAAAGTATATGAGGTGGAAAACGATGTTGTAACATGTCCCCCTAATAATTTGGGAGTCGGAAGGGCTACATAGGTGAAGAGTATTAAGTGTATGAAAGAATCATGTGAGGACTTAGGTGGATTTCACGATTTGGCTTTAAAAAACCAGAAGGATAAAAAGACCTCGTGTGGTAAGGATACATACCAAGCTGCTAAGTGAAAGTAAATCATGTCCAAATATCCCAGTATACTGGGTGGATCAATGTGCCTTGTTAAAAAAAAACTTTTAAAGTACATAGTGGATCATCTAATCCTGACCTCAAAAAAGTACATGTCGGTCATGTCTGTGAAGTATTACATATAGAAAAATGATTAATGGTGATGGAAAAATATGCTGATCATGAAGTACGAAAAATTAATCTCCAGTACTCAATCATAAAGGTAGAATAATGGTACCACATACAACTACGATTCCAACATATTAGATGTTGTTGTCATAAAATACAACACAAGGTGGATGGTGTCATTTAAGGAAGAAAACATCTTGGTCTGGCTAAAATAGATACCCTTTGAAATCACCATGTTTGTTCTCCTCTATAGGAAAAAATGAGCTGGAAAGTAGACCATATTATATATCATTTGATTACACAGGTCATTGATATATGTGGTAACAAATGAGATACAAGTCAAATAATGATGATAAAAATCGAGGTACCCCGATCAAAATATAACAAATGCGAATGAATGAATTGAAGTAAAACACTTGAAATAATCTACCAATCATAAGACATTGATGTGTCACTATGTGACACGGAAGAAATTGTGACATTTGTAAACCTGAAGTCAAAAGGACTCTAGTCCTTATTCCTAAATGAGATTGATTCGATGGGAAAAAATCTATTGGAAGAATTAAGTCATCACAAAAGTATATATTGAGTGTATCTAGTAGGAAAATAATTTGGAGAGAATCCTATAAAGAAATATGTTGTAACCAACACGAAGCACATTTCCGATTGTATACAAGAAATGCTGTTAGTGGTTGGCCAGAAACCACTCTACACTGTCCAATAGTGAAAATCGACACGAGCGAAAATCACCAATACGTTCAAATGGAAGCAAGGTCAACTGTGAATCCAAATGTGCGATAATGAAAGTTGACGTTGAACACAAGGAAAACCCACTCGGTCAACGACCGATGATGTTGATCGATGATGAGCACCGGCATCAACCATCAATGCTGGAAATAGGGCAAGGGTGCGACTCTGGACTTTCTCTCATAGAAATTTGTGAAAGTAAATAATAGAAAACGTAGGAGAAAAGTCGATGGAGACCTTCTTAACTAACATGAGCAAAGAACCAAATAACTATATGATAGAACATAACATAACAAACCCGATGCCTTCGACTCAAAACCGAATAAAGAGACACCACGGAAAGGCTAACTCGGGTTTTACTTCCCCTCTCAATGAACGTGACTCAAATGTGACTATATGAAAACATATAATAACTTTGCTATAAGCTGGTCATAAAGGAGGCACGGAAAAACCCTCTATATGATTGGAAAGATGAACAACCGGGGAGTATAACTCCAGCTAACAAGGTTATGTCTCCCAATTAAAACTCGTACACGTCCCAATTAAGAAAATAATTTGTTACGTGCTTTTTCAAGGGTGACAAGCGGCTTTGAATCTGCCATCGATCATGGGAAGTAATTTCCCATTCCTACTATTTTGAAATAATTTTTTTCCTTTATATTTAGTCACAGAAAAAAATAAAGAGGTACATAGTATAGTGGAAAAAACCGAGTCTTCAGAAAAAAAGATACTATTTCTTAGGTTTGGAACAATCTATGTAACTAGGGTGGCGGCTTTATTCGACTGACACTCAAATAAATGTTCTCTCACACGGGGGAAAAAACTTGAGAGTTGCGGATGCTAAGTGATTGCAAAATGGTTTGAAAAGACATGGTCAAAAAGTAGCTTATACATGGGTCAGAAGGTAAAGTTGACTTAAAATTTAAATATACAAATAGTCGACATACGATCGACGGAAAAACTTAACAAGGACGAGCCTCTAGGGCTAAAGCTAGAAAGATAGCGAAGAAGAAGGAGAATGACTTCGTCTCAAGGTCATAGTGGGACAAAGAAGACTCCAAAGACTACAATTTTTGTAACGCAGGCAACATGTGATAGCGAGAGATCCTTCAGATCACAACCAACGGATGCCCTACTATCTGCTAAGTGATTTTATAAATCGGCAGGCGAAAATGATTTTCAATAATCATAACATGATGAAATTGAGCCCTTTGAAAAGATATCTGCAATATGAAATGAAATGAAAGAATGCAATGGAAAATGAATTTTTGTAACCTATGTGCCGATGTTAAAAACAATACACTTATTGGTCGATAGTCATGGAATAAGAAAGGAAGTAAAAACTGTCTCAAACCAAGTTGGTCAGAAAGCAACCTAACCTAGCACTTATGATCAGCTCATAAAGTTTAACGAATTAAAGACAGACACACTTTATAAAAGTGGGTTTTAAAAAAAAAACTTGAGTTTTTGGTATAAATACATCTTTTTTGTTCTTTGTCATTTGTGGGTGAGGTCTGAGAGAAAAAAGCTCTCGAGAAAAAAAAACCCATGACTTCAATCTTACAATTGCTGTTTGGTCATGAAATCTTCTAGGTAATCCCTCAATCTAATCGTGGTGAATTTCTGGTCATCTCAAGTTATTTTCAAATTGTTTTAAGCCATAGGTCTGTTTGATTCTCTGCGTGTACATGCGAGTTGGTCATTTAAATTGTTGTGTACGACATGTTTGTGTATGAAAAGAAACTTGCGTGTGTGTAGAAATGTTTTTGAATCAAGGTTTTGGTAGAGAAACTTGGAATGAGTAAATTTCTCTGGAATGGAGAGGAGGAACACAATATGTTGATAATGAATTGATGGAAGATCCTTTGGCATTAGATTCTGGGAATGATTTTGACAAATTCTTTCAAAATCCCAGCATGAAGGAAAACTGGGGTGCTTGAAATACTTGTCGGTGCGATCAAAGGATACATGTAGTTCATTAATTCTGCAACAAGGACAGTGAAGAACATATACTTCATCACTAGACTTTCACAAAGAGAGTAATAACATGGGGAAGGCACAGAGGACTCCCAATGTAGATGACTAAATTAGAATACCTATTGGTGGATGTAGGAAGGTTGGGATTTGGGTCAATAAGATATGTAGAAGGGATTACATGAGGTCACTTATTTTCAAAGGTTGGAGTAAATGAATCAAGTCATTGCATCATTTAAGATATGACAGTTTTTGGCCACATTCATACATTATGTGATGGTCCATAACTTTATAGATAACTTAAAAAACGTGTTGACTTCAATTTTGGAAGAATAATACCAAGCATTTTGGATATGGCATATCCTTTGCTTCTTCTTTTAGGATATTACCTGCGGTTTTAGCGAAGGTGGTTCCAGTCTGCAACCAAGGGATATGATATTAGATGCAGCTTCGATAAAGGGTTTCGAGGGTGGTAGGGTCCTTGTACACAGCAGTAGCTGGTTCTTCCTTTTGTTGGGGATAACGGTCTGTGCCATTAAGGACTACCCCTATACGGTATGGACTTCAAGCAGGACCCGGATCTTGATTACGACCCGATTATACATGAGGGCCATTGGTAAGATTACTCTTATGATTTTTGATATTATTTGATTTTTTGAGTTTTGAAAAAATGTTAAATGAAAATTCTTTTGATAGGAAAAAACACTTACAAAATTAACACAGTCGAAAATGATGTAGGATAATAATGTCTAAGGGTACGCGAAACCGCAGTGCCCCCGGAAAGAGATATCGTCGCGGTGGTTTTATAAGTGTCGACCATACGGAAGGAACACAGAGCGTTTATCCTGTGATGCTGCCTATTCTTTGCGGTGGGAGATGTCTGGGAATCTCTTCTGTTATGTGTGGTTGGTGTACCATAGGATTGAGTGTGGCCCTTCTGTGGCAGCTTCACCCATAATATTCTTCTAGGATGCTTATCTCTGACGAGGCCCTGGAACATAGATTTTAGGATGACTTGATATCTTTTTTTGTAGACATGATAAAAATTATAAGCCCTAATTTAATGGTGTTTTATCCCAGTTTGCATAATGTTTTGAAAATATGAATGTATGTCTATATACGGAGAATTACGTGGTGACTCTCTTATATATGAAATGATAATTAATGATTTTGATGTTTTTTAATGTGATGAATGAATTATGTATGATATAATGCTTTGTTATCTAATGAATCAAAAAAAAAATATTATTTTGGATGTGAGATGTGTATGTGTATGTAATGAAATTAAATGATCTCTATAATAAACACACTCTCAAAAATTGGCGATATAAATAAGGATCTCTAACATGATATTTGTTATTCAAGACAGACACAACCATTTGTGAAACCAAGTATACTAATAATAGACAACACCGAAGATATGTTCTTCATGGAAACGAATTGATCACAAAGAAGTGTGGCAACATTATTTCAGCCAGAGATAGTAATGTTTGTGAGACTAACAACTTATAGGATGGATAGTAAATTGCCCAATAGCATAAAGACAGAATTCATTATTATGTGGAACCATTTCATCGACAAATCCTAAATACTTCATGAAAAATCCTAATGAAACATATACATGAAAAATACAACTTTCTTCTTGTGAAAATGATTTACAAAAGACACAATGCAAAATAAACAAACAAAGTGCATATTTCTTTTTCAAAGTACACACACTCACATCAAAATCTGCAAATACAGCATATGCAAACATATGCTACAATACCATTTCTTAATGAAATGCAAATTCCTAGGATTACTCTAAAGAACAAGCGAATATGTTTCCCAATGGAGGGTTTGAAACTTGACTGCAAGAATAGGGACACATTCAAACAAGAAATTATAAAACAAATATACCAAAAAATTAATTATGAAAAGACAGTTACCCAAAGACTTATCCACAGGAAACACTGGGACAAAATGAGCAACCAGACACACTTGTCAGCGATAATTAAAACTTAAAAACAAAACCCATAAGAAAAGAAAGGAAAAAATAAACTGAAAAGTTTTATTTTGAAAACCCAAGGAATGTAGAAGAAAAATACCCGAAAACTCAAAATCACCAAGTTGAGAAAAAGAAGACCTCAGTTACATTAGAAAACATCATTATTTGTGATGAAACAACAGTGGAAAGAGTAACCCACTCAAAAAAAAAAAATAAACAGTAAATATGCAAACAAGGCTCGAAGGTCAATAAAAATCAAGAAAACTCTTCAATATTGCCCAGTTATTAAAAACTTGAAAATCAATGAAAAAGTAAAAAATAGGCAATAAAGTGGGAATGAGAAAATCACTTATACAACAACGTAAATAGAATAGCCAGAAACTTGAACATGACAATACACCAATTGCCAAACAAAAAAAAATGAAACTTCAAAAGGTCGAACCATGGGTGGACTTTGGTTTTCACTAAGAGAAATTGATAAAAAGTGCAAAAAAGCATTTTGAAGCAATAAAGATAATAGAAGTAACCGAAACATGCCAGCTTTGTTGGAATCAAAATATAAGAATTTCATTTAAATAACTATGTAGAAGCATGGTGGATGACACGTATACACGACTATGTGCAAAGAAAACATGCGTATATGCATGTTCCTTTGGACAAATGTGTATACAATGATAGGCAAAATCATGCTGAAATGACATTAAAGAAAAATTAAAAAATCCAAATTAATCAAAGAGAAGATAAAAACTTTTGTGTAGATAGATAATAAACCAAAGAAAAGTGGAAAAGTGATCAAACCAAACAGAGAACCCGGATCCGGAGAAAAATAACCCGAGACTGGTAATTACACGGATGTAATCACATTGGAGCCACCAGTGCTGACGTACGGAGATGAATAAACCTAGGAGGTTTGGGTTCAAAAACCCCAACAAAGTAAAGAAAAATACACAACGGTAGAGAAGCGAGAGAAATTTCATGGTCGTATAATGCTTAAACTAGTAATATGGGAAGAAGAAGGTCATACTCGTAGGTCACTAGGTTCGAAAGGCAGGTCACGTTGGAGTCGAACCCACTACTGCCTCCTAGTGCTCCAAAAGCACGCAGCTCACTCAAATGAAAAGTACATATGCTAGTAACTAGCGAAAGCATGTTCAAGTTGTTAGCTTTAGTATCATATAATATTGTAAAAATAAACCTGTTTAAATAATTACATAACATGATCTTAACATATGTCGTAAAAGCATTAAGATAACGAACATTAGGAAGGAACGAGATGTTGCTTCTGTTGGTCGCAACATAAATACGCGTGGAGGAATGCCACCTAATTTCAGCCATGGCTCTAAAGCGAAAAGCGTCTTCCGGATCTCGTCACGCCAAAAGCCTCAAAAATCTCCTTCCATAACCATACACATGGATGTCATATAAGAAGGAATAAGAACATCTCCATGAGCGGAAAGCAAGGGAGCTTTCAGAAATCTAGGAGGTGTGAACGTGAGGGATGAGAATGACAGCGGTATCAAGGACTAAATAACTATAATATCAATACGTCTCTCTCTCTCTCGTTTAGGCGTCCCATGAGGTATGTATTATACCACCCCAAAAATATGCTTTTGGTTGGGTCAAGACTTGACCACACGGACACTCACAACTGTGGGTGAGGATTCCAAGCGTAACACTACAAACACTGCAGAAGAAAATATGGAAATTTATATTTTCCTGTTTTTACGTATATATGTACGAGTGGGTGTAACTATGCCCACGCGTGAGTATAATTTGAGATGGAAGAGTCGCGTGTGGAATTGAAAAATAAATTATTTAAAGGGTAAAGAGAATAAATTTAGAAGGAGATAGGTTGCCCAGTGCCATAACACAGAGCATAAAGTATATGAAGGTGGAAAATGAGTTTTATAACGCAAGCACCATAATGAGGTCAATGTTGACACTCAAAATCTGCATTTCTCACTCTTTCTCTGCTGTTAGTCATTATTGTCTTTCGTTTATTTTTTTATTGCACCTTGCTTTGCTGCCGTATCGTGGTTATTTGTTTGAATGTAGAAAGCACGTTTTTCTTTGTGTGGCTTGCACTTCGTTAAGGTTTTTCACCGATTTTTGTAGAATTAACTTAGAAAGTGTATGCGAGGTTTACTGCAGTTAGCTCTAGCTCTTTAATTTTTGTTCTACCCATTAAATTTATGTGTTTTATTCTTGTGCATTTGATATGGTAACCACAACATTTGATAATCGTTGTTCTGTCCATTTGATTCTAATTTTGTTCTTGTGTACGAGTATGTTAGCTTGACTCAAATTAGTTACTCTCTATTTTCACCCATTCAATTTTGGGTCTCGATTGTATAATTCGATACGTTATACTGGTGTTTGCTATGTTTGGTTTTCCTCTACTGTTCTGGTGTGCTTATGTAAATAGGTATAAGAAATTTGGTTTTACGTTAGGGTCCTATAAACACTTGTTTGCCTCCTATTTGCATTGTTGTACATTGAGCTTTGGAATATGTGGCATTCCTCTACGTAAGAATTTGCGATTGTATGTGTCTCATGTGTATTGTTGGGTTTTTCACCCGGGTTGAACCTTCCATAGAGAATAGAAGTGAGGAGCAATGAGAATGAGAAACTATCTTCTATGCGAAATTTCCTTCTTCCATGTGTAATTTAGATTACCTCATGGAGCATGGGGTTTTCAATTCATTCATTTACATTCTGAGTGTGTTTTAGCATTCATTCTCTCTCAACATGAGTTTCTCTTTTATGTGCACGATTAAATCCACATTGCAGAAGCTGGATATTCGAGTAACTTAGCTCTTTTTCATCCATGCGATGATTTTGCTATACAGTGTTGGTGTGTCTCCTTTTGGATCACCACAAATTCTTGTTTCTCGTGTTTCTATTATCCCAGTGTGATGTGTGGTTCTAGGTCTCTGTAAATTTCATTGTTGGACCATTTTCCCATACATGTGATCTCGTCCTTTTGGGTTGGTAGTGCACTTCACTCTGCAGTGGCTCTTCTTTAGGCAAGGATTTTGGGTTTGATTATATTAGAGCATGCTCTGTAAAGCTTCTCTACATTTTGATGTATCACTGCCATAAATGGCCTGCTGTCTAATGAACATTTGTAATGTATTTTTCTTATTTATAACAGATGAGTCCTTTTCAAGTGCGCTGATTTGGTAAATTGTCGGATTTAAACCTCTTAATAGTGATTATCAATACGAGTCGTAAATAGCACGAGTTTTACTACATGTGACCAGGCTACATCTTACTGGTGCTTGGTATACAATATGTTCCTTTATGATGATAAACCAGATACAGGAATGAAACACACGTTTGGCATAGCAAATAAACAATCATGAAAGGAAACTTACGAACCAGACATTCTCTCGCAAACTGGCTACTTTGTAATTAAACTATAACGAAATTCGAAGAAAATTCTCCAATCATTCCTCGATGCTCAGAAATTTCAAATCATATGATATCTCTTGAAAACAGCTCACCTAGTTATTCCTCTCATTAACTTAAAAACTAACACTGGAAAATTAATCTTTAAATAAGTCAAACAAAAGCACACGCTATTTTAATGAAAACTCACATTAAAGTTAAACCCAAAATACTCTTCATAATAAATTCAAGATTCACATGTACCCGAAAGAAAGCAAATTCTATCTGTGCTATGGAGAAAAACTACTTCTCTCTTATGTAAAATAAGCATTTAGGATATCCTGTTAAAAAATAAACATTACAGTTGATCTATGAAAAAACCTTACAATTGAGATGTTTAAATCTAAATGGAAAACAGGTTTTATTTACAAATGAGCTCAAACTTCAAAAGGTTGAACAACTTATAGTAAAGAAACTGCTGTCCAAAATCATGTCTGTCACTGCTATCTAAAACTAAATCACGCTTAGATAAATCATTAATGAAAACTAAATCGGTGCATACGTACACAGTGAAATCAGCAATCAAAAAGTCTCTTATGAAGAAAATGATTTATACAAAAATAGTTATACGTAAAAATAAATCTAATTATTAACATTAAATCAAATGAACAAATTAAATGAACATTTCAAAGTGCGCAAATATTCAAACAAATTCAGTAAGGCAGCGCTGACTAAACTAGAAGTATACATCTACTATTCTAACTCCTGAAATCAAACTCAAAAATTGAGAAAAACAAAACGATGATCTAAAAGCAGAATTAGGAAATATTAAATATTATTTACAATTTCAAAATCGAAAGATAATTCTACAGTTTAAACAAGTACGAGATTCTATGAAGAATAAGGACTCGACTCGAGGTTTACGGTGGATCCTTTTCACTCCCACTGAGACAGAGTCCTAGAATTAACTCAAAAGCTTAGAAAATTACCATTCTCTATATGAAAACAAAACAAATCCCGAGAAGCCAAAATAAATTAAATCGGAGAACATACTAATCAAATGCGAATCAATAAATACATTGTGTCGTTCTGGCATTACAAATGATTCCTGTCGAGAATTCGATGTCGAATGCATACGAGAAAATGCGACTTCATGGGAAGAAATCTCCCCTAGCTTCTGTGATGCGACTCGATGATTATAAGCCTTCTCCAAACACCAGAAATCGATTTGCTCCTATCTGTCTTATGCGCGTCGCTCATCCATTATAATGACTCCTTCATTCTATAGCTATTACTGCTGCTACTGTCTATCGACTTCCTTTATTCTACGGTTTACGGATGCGACTCTCTAGCTACTCCCTCTCTAATGCACAACTACACATTTGCTCATACGTGCACTGCATCTTGTCTTTGTTCCATAACCATGTATTTTTAAATAGCGAGGGTTTGTTACAATATATATATCAAAAATATTGATTTTACATGCTGCATGGATTACTTTGCGAGAATTAACTTGAGGCAAAATGCCAAATTTAGGGTCAGTTTCCTCTTTCATGGAGTTTGCTTGTTCTGTGGCACGGAAGATGCGTTCTTGGTTTTCTAAAGAAGAGATCTTTTGGTTCGTTTGCCCTTCTTTGGTGAGAGGAATCACACATACGAAGAAGTTCAATTTTTGTAGCATTATCAATAGAGGTGAGGATGTCGCTCCAACTACGCAATGACGACACGTCTGCATAGCTGCAATGCTCGACGAGCATCGAAAGTTGCTACAACTTCTATGTTTTCAGCTCATCGATTATAATCCATCGACTATTCATTTTTCGCGATATTTTGTGCATTTTGAGACGCTCCACGATGGAATTGAGTGGTAAGCGTTAGAATGGGAGTGAGCTTTTGGATGATCACATGTCCTGCCAGTGCCAAAAACAAAAATATTTGAGTCATAGCACCTTTGTGAGTGACGCCGGTCTGATGCGGAGACAATAAGTGAACAACGACCATTAGATTCTAAAAATGTAGAAATAGAACTAACGGGGAACATAGAGATGTAAAAATAATGACGATATTGAATGTTGCCTGTGTTCCGTTACAGAATCCCGGTGATCAAAATGGATTGAGCCTCGGGGATCTTTGCGCCGCAAAAGCGGAGGTTTAGATCCCTACGCAAAACTCGGTCGGCCTCCGAGTTAGAACTCACATCAGAACATTGTCCATCACATGTGGATAAAGTCCTTCCATCACCGTCATTTTCAAAATGGTTTGAGAATCCCATGCTTTTGTTGATGGACTGCTGTGAGGATTTCCTTCTTGTTGAATCACTACGAGTTGACGCTATTAATGCCGAGTTGCTCTGAGCGTTTGCCTCGCGAGACAATTTGCATCTCGAAAGTCTGTCGTTCGCGAAGATCTCTAAATGTAGCATCCTCGCGATGCGTACGAGCATGATTCATTCCTTGTAGGTTTTTCATCATGCTTCGATTCAATCGCATATCGCGATGAATGAGCAGATTCCATTCGCTCATAGAAGATTTGGTTTCCCAGTGAACGTGAAAAAAGGATATCTAGAAGCATCTAGGATCAACAAGAGGTAGTGTCACGCACTAGTAGACCTGTACGCTAGAAATGCTTTACGCTTGACATCTTCAACCGCCTGCACGAAGTTTGCTCTCTTTCGAACGCCTTGACACCATAAGCTGCAGTCACTGCTTGTTGATATGTGAAAGTCCCGCATGGGACGAGAGATTCAACCTGCGTTTTTCGTGCAGGCTGCTCTTTCTTTGTAGTCGTTGTCGATTGTCACGTCTTCTCTGTCGTAGAACAAGTTCCATGAAGCTTAGATCGATGGAATTCAATCTCCTCACTTTTGAATCGGGATACTACGATCTTTGCGAGAAACGAAAGAAATAGTTTCTAAGTGTGCTTTAGCACGCAATCGTCTTTAATCTACCCAAAAGAGGTAGTCAATATGCATAGTCTCATGGGTTTGGAGAAATCCATACTCCTCGACAGATTGCATTAAATCACCAGTGTCCATGAAGATCACCATGTATATCTAGGCTTTGGAGCCTTCAAACTCTAGGATTTGTTAGCTCATACATGGATAACTTTGATCACAAAGTATAACATAGCGACCCTCTTTCATGGGAATCCAAGAAGAATCCCCTATTTCACGGGAGGCCTCCGATTACGGGGCCTAAGAAAATAGAAATGACCTTTTTATGCGAAAGAAAATGCGAGACCTTTGTTTTGTAAGCATGCCTTTTAGTAGCACATTTCTTGGTCGAGTCGCGAATTTTGAGGGCTAGCTTGAGGATTTTTTAGCTCCCAAAGGCATAGCCTGAGTAGCAATATTCATAGAGACCTAACATTCCGCAGCGATAACTCGCTTCACGGAAGCCGAATTTCGAGTGCCGATAGTTTACGAGTTTATGGGAAAGCTTGATGCTCTAAGACACATTACCATGTCTCATAATTTAGGGATTATTGCTCCACTTTGATGCATAGTGGATGTTTTCACCTACATAAATTCAAGCTACCTGAGCTATTGCTTTTGCGCATTTGGTGGATCATGCTCAAAATGCATTCTCACGCATCGAACCTTCACTGCAGGGCTCCGGGAAAGAAAATTTGCTTAAAAACACTCATCGACTTGGCTAAAAACAAGAACGATTGCTCTTATTTTCTAGAATTTCATCTAATTAACAACATAATGGATTAATAACGATTAAAAACGCGTGTGCAAGTATGTGTTCACAAGTTGGTCAAAAATCGTGGTACATTTGGACCAATATGCGACTCAACAAGGTGATGGCACTTGTAAAGATATAAGAGTCCAGTATTGTTTGCTGTATTTGGGCAGCTTGAAATCATTTAACTCTCGATATGAGATTTCATTTTCCTGCTGAGCATTTTAATGTGATGAATGTGTGTGCTTCCTCAGGTGCTATGTTAATGAAATTACATTTTACACTCTATCTTGGATACCTATCACGATGTTATATAATGATTTACTCCTCTATGATGTTGAATTTCTTTCTTTATTACCTATTGAGATGAATCTTGTTCTGACTATTGGTGATAGAAGTATGTTACACGAGTTTTACTCCCAAATGGAAGAGATGCATCTGTGGTTTGAGATTAGTTCTTATATGAAAATTACATCTTTGTTGGGTGAGTTGCACCCTTAAATTCGAATGCATCTGTAGGTTGGGTTTAATACTTTAATGAAAAGTGTCACATCTCTCTACACTATGTTAATATTTTTTTACTTGCTTTCCTATGCTATAGTGAGATGAGCAGACTTTTCTTTAAAATTAAGTCCAAGCTTTAACCTTTTTAATTTAAACATTAGCTTCGATGTATCATTCTCATTTTGATTTACTCTTTCGAGAAGAATAAAAATAGTCTATAATGAAATGCTAGAGTTTGTTCTAGTTTAGTCTCTCAAATTTCAAACTTAAGTATTAATTCTAGCGATGCACTTCGCGGAATTTACGTTTCGCTAACACCAGCATGATTTAGTGTGCATAACTCACCTTTGCTCATGCTTGCAATCACTGCACTCTGGTTATGTTTAAAAATAATGAGCTACGCTCAAATTCCTTTCAGTTGGAAAGTATTTAACTAATTTCTCTCTGAAGCTTTATCCTGCTGCATGTGTAAAGAGATGTCTTCTGTTTTACTAACTTAAAGTTTTTTGTGCATGTAGGCTTACACTGTTTAATTGATGATGTTCATAATATTACTTGTGATTATATGGAAATACTATATATATCTCTATATGTATATATATAGTTTGTGCATAAATCTACGTTTACTTTTGTAAATCTACTTTTCTGTAGTGTGGGACGAAAGTAGAACTAGTGGACCTATCCATTAAACATGTCAAAGATTACCCTTATTGGGGTATTGCTCGCATTATGATGACTACTCCATTACCGTTAGAAATGGACTAATTTCTACGGTTCAATGTTCCCTAATGTGCATCCAGCAAGCATTTTTCGCTTTCAATCCTCAATTATATGTTAGTAAAAAGAAGAAACAATTCCCTCCGGAAGAAAATTTGACTGTAAGAAACATGAGTCAAACGAATTTCATCTATTCATCGTATAACATAAAGATTTTCGAATATACGGTGTTCTACATGACGCATACCAGCTTTGTAGATGAGTTTCTCCAAACTACGAGCTTCTCCTAAGAGCTCTCCCTCGAGCGGAGAGATTTACTTTTGCACAGTCAACGAAGAACCCTCTTTTCAAACTGCGATGAGCACTTTTCGAGCAACTTTCCCCATCGAGTTTCCATGACGACACCTATCGTTGTTCTGGGATCAGTGTTTCATAGCCTAGGATAAACTTGCTCCACAAGAGTCTAAAACTCTCTTTTCCTCAACGTCCCACTACCTCTTCCCGACAGCATCCTCGTTTCGATTCCTTGAGATATTTTTCTTCTATCGATCAATCTCGAAAGGAATTTTTGGAGAGAATTTGGGAAAAGTGTGATTCTATCCTATCCCTCATGGATAAAAATTTCTCAGATCTCTATGTACTCTGTCTTTGACGCATTGATACAATTTTTCCTCGTTAATTACAAATTAAAATGTATAGTCCTCCGCATAGCTTTAATTGTTTCCTTGGTCCACATAGTATTTGTCCTGTCTACATAAAACGTAATAGCTATAAAGGATGTTAAAAAGATACCAGTATCACAACTCTCTCTCATTGATAATGTAATAATGTATTGTTAAAAAACACTTTTCCATGTACATTTCATGCAGTTTATATGTCTCCCTAGTTTGAAATTAGGTTTTGTGAGGTTTACATTTCATAGTAGAAAAAAAACCGTCCACATTCATGATAAGTGAAATGAAACGATATTGCTAATGATGTATAAATGCAATTCTGTGTACGTAATGCATTGCATCACCTCTACTGATGAAAGTGCTATGTTTTATAGGACGAGCTTGATTGTGCATTGTAATTTTTTTATATGGGGATGTTGCTAAAATGATAGCTCAAGTGCATGAAATTTATTTCCAAAAGAAAAGGATAAAGAAAAATAGAAAATGAGGGGATAAAATAGATATGTGAAAAGAACAAAAAATAAAAAAGGCATGAGAGAGAGGAATAAAATACACAAAAGTATTAAGTTAACTGAGAGCGAGCAAAGCCTAAATGCCACTCAAAAAGCCCATGAAAAAAATGCATCAAATAATACTTAGAAAGGATTTTGCATAAAGTGTTTTGCTATGGTCAAAATTCCACATTGTAATAGGAGAAGTAGAATAGTGGTTTTAATCTCTTTGTATAGTGGCAATGATTAGGCTGAAATAAATAGTGTTAAGCTTGGGTTAGTGAGTAATCAATCACAGTGTATGGTGTAGTGCGTTCAGGATGGCAAACATCGAGATGGAGTTTGTCTAGACTCTTTCAAAAATGGTCGTTGACAAATCAAAAGAGACGAAATAAAAAATGGTTTGCAAATTAAAATGCGAGCACTGAGAGGATAATTAAAGGTGTTGTGAGAGGGTAATAATGTGCATATGTTAAATTAATCGCAACCTTTAATGGTAGATTATCGTAATTATATTAAATTTTTCACCAAAAGGATTTATGCTGTGTAATAACATAGAAATATTTTTCAATGGGCATGATCCCACGGTATAGGGTCAATGATGGTGGATCGTTCCACTCGGAGGCTGTTTCATCGCGTGGGGGTCCAAATAGTGGGACCCTACAAAGAAGCACGCTTTAACGCCGCTTCCAGGTCATCTCACCCACACTCCAAAAAAGCATCAACAGATCGATCGTGGACACTTCTTCCTCTGACGCAGTAAACCATTGCTACGACACACTCCACCGATCGCTCCAGAAAATTCGCACCTACATCCGGTGTTCATCCTCCACTAACTCGCTTCCCTTCCATCGCCAGTTCCCCCATCACTTCCTATTGCAGTAAAATACTACTTCAAGCACTCTTTTGTGACCATGAGCAATCATACCAGTAAAATCACTCTGCTGCGGGAATGGATCTTTCTATGGCTCGAGGTTGTGAATACAACGGTAATTCATAATTTCTAAATTAATCTGCTGAAAATACTATTTAAGCTCATGTCTATTTGATAGACAAACATAATTTCCAATGTCACGGTGTATCGGCATCTAGATCACTGCGTCAAATATCTCGCAACTATAGACCACCATTGGCCCCATCGTTGATCGAGTTTCACCTACCTGCATACTAGGTAATCCTAGCTTCCTTCATTTTTCTGCTTTAACGGAAATGGATCTAAGGCGAGACACGAGCATGATTTAAAAGTCACTAGGCTGGAAAGTACGGTGCTGCCATGCCACCATGACCTTCGGCCCACCTAACCCTGGTACGACACCACCAGAAAACAAGTTACGTGGAAACCAATCACGCAATTCAACTTGTTCCAAACTTTCACGTGGTTGAAGAAAAATATTTGAGTGTCATCGATAGTGTGCTATGGAAATCATCCTATGCTGGTTCATGTTCCAACGGACTCACCCGCTTTCTAGGCGGTATCCTCATGCCAAAATAGATGTATTGTGCTCACAACCATATGGAAAGCAATTTTCGGCTGAAATGGTGACATTTCTGCTAACGTAACTACTGGGTCCATTTCACAAATGATAAAATTACACAATCACTGAGTCCCTAAAGCGACTTTCGATGGGTTGTCTCACAAAATTCTACAAAACCGACACTTTTCTAACAGGAAACCAATATTATTGAATTTTTCTCTCCACAAAGGATGAACAGTAACCACGAAAAACCCCCATATTCATCCTCCATGTTCCCGGATATGACTAAGGAGACAATTGCCATCATTTCATGCATACTTGGTTACAATTCGACTGAGCACGGTGGAATCAGTTGATATATATGATTTTGTCTAACTTTCACATCCGGTGAAAAACCTGTTGCTATCCAGCTTTCAGTGAGGATCATTGTAGGCGATTGCGGCAATTTCTAAAATTGTCGTGCTGACGGAAATTTCGATTTATGCTACATTATTTGTTTGTTTGTTTCTTTATACATCATCGGCTTTTGCGCATTCATTCTATCTCACGAAGTCATGATGAGTGAGGTAATCCACGATTAGACACATTACATTGGACTTGCTTCGTGAGGAAAAAATGTACTGAGTTTACTTTTCGCAGTTATGTGGATGGGTGAATTTACAGAGTTGTCACTGAAACGGTGATGTAGAACCTAAAAATAGGATCTATAAATTCAAAAGAAAGTGTGGCATACGAGGTGATGAAAATAAGATAGGGATTGCTATATATACTAAAAATTATATTGAGATAATAGTTTTGTAGGTGTGGATTCCCACCCTACATGCTCCCAAAAATTGTTTTACATGAGACTCTCTCATGGAGATACCCTGATAAAAAATGACACACATGGATTATTTACACTTTTTTGTATTGACTAAGAAGAAAGTAACAATTCAGAGATCGAGGCTGCGACATTGTGCCATTTATATTTGTAATATCGATGGCAACGAGGTAAAGAGAAAGATTTGATCCTAAAGAAAATGAATTTGAAATTAAGTTTCACCATGTGTTACGATATTTTTTGGCCTCATTTCCAGAAGTCGAGAGTGGGATGGAAAGGCACTCATACACCACACTCCTAGGCCGGAAGATAGCCTTGATTCATGAACAGGCTGATCGGTGGGATGAGAATACATTGCGAAAGTGGAAAGCACATGCAACATGTACAACTAAATCTGAGACCTGTAGCTCAAGAGAAAGCTTGATAGAAAAGGGTAAGGGAAGATGGGCCATCTCCCGGTGACATAAATTGGAGCACAAAGAGTTTTTTGATGTGTAAGAGTAAAAGACTAAGTCGACATTTCAGTCTTTTCGGCGAAGGTATAGAAACATGAGCGTATAATTACGACGGTCCTCACGCATGTTCGAGAAGAGAAGACGATATTTTCGAGGGGGTGTCCCTCTTCAAATGCAGCCCAAAATATCCTCCTCCAGAGATGTGAGTACGTAAACAAGCAGAAAGTGTCATCGAAGACACGGCTGAGCCAAACATGAAAAAATTTTTAAGGGAAAATATTCGAAGGTGGGTTTAATTTTCCATGATTTCTTTCACAAAGATTCGCCAAGTTTCCTTTTATATATAGAGCTAGTTACTTCACGTTTACTGTAATAATTCTTTCCTGTAATAATCGACAGAAATTATATAGATAAAATGTTGTTCAAATGTTACAAGTTTCAATAATTTTAAAGAAACATATTAATAGGCATTTTATGAATTTACAACATATGAGGACTAGTGTTATGCGTGAGTGTGTTTTAAAGTTAGAATTTTCCCATCCCTTGAAATTTTCCCTTGAGCCAATCTCCAGACATATAGAAATCAAAGCATAATAATATAAATGCTAAGTAACTACATACACCCAATGATGGAGGTAAATTGCTCTCACAAAGACATGCTTTTTGTTTCAACCTTTTGAAATCTGAGAAAGAGATGATGAAAATTGCATTCCTGTCAGACACAAGTTCCGGTCCTAAAGAGACCCAGGATGATTATAGAGTCACACATTGTCTGGCCACACACAGGATCCATCCTAACGAGTTAGATGGACACCTTGCATAAGAGGACAAGTGAAACCAGACACTGCTCACCTTACGCATGATATGTGCCGTGTCAACCTCCGAGTGTGCAGTCCTCGCGTCAGCAATATACTGATCACAACTAAAAGCTAGAAAGAATTTCATATTTGGCCAGAGAAGCAAGATCAAATCACTGATAAATCTTCAGCAAAAAGTTGAGCTACGATCCTGGCTGATTTGGAGAAAGTAGTAGGAGATTGTAAGAAAGAATGAGTGACGAGTATTCAGAGCGTTGGTATGATAGCTCAAACTTCCCGATCGACGCGATCTCAAAATGCTAAAAGAAATTTGAGGGCTAGAGATATACGAAAAGAGAACACGTTCAAGGTAGTAAGTGAAAAAAATATGGATAGAGAGACATAGGCAGTGGAAATGGATAAATTTCTCAAGGGAAAAAGACGTTGAAAACACAATTGGCTATAATACAGGTGGCGTCGGAGTCCTGGGCACGATTACCCAACAACACCAAGAGCATCTAGATCAACATCAACACAAGCACAAAATCAAATATCCTTCAGAAGTGAGATGGTCGAAAGCCATGGACAATCTGTTGATTCAAAGGTCGAACGAAAATTGATTAAAGGCATGGCTCACAGACATTAGAATAGAAAAAAATTAAATATAGACAATTCATGTGTGGCCGAATTAAAGGAAATCTCATGGGACTTTCTCATGGCGTTGAAACAATTGGAAGAGTTAATACAAAAATTGGATATACTTTAGCGGAGGAGAAAAGAAAATACATGGATAGAATGCCGATGAGGGCTTCATTGTTGATATGGCCCTCGATACAGATGCATTTTTAGGCTGGAAGAGTTGTTAGTAGATCCAAAGAAGTGGTAGAGAGGAAGTTAAAGCAACAACTCTAAAGCAAAAATCTTGAATTATAAAAACTAAAGAAGAATCGAAGAGCTTGGAATTTCAAAGACAGAACATAAACCATCTTTAGAGAGTCGAAAAATGATCCATACTAAAATTTCAGCCTTGTGCTGCGACTCGAGGAATAAGCCTAATAAGATATTCAACATTCAAATATTCCATAAGAGAAGTTTCATGTGCTAAATAGGAAAGGAGCTACTAGGACTAATTGGGATGGGGAGCAAGGCTGATTGAAAAGCTTAAAATACTATCGGCATAAAGTGTTTACTATTGCCTGAGATAAATCAATGTTTGAAGGTACAGGAACATCACGACGGATTTCATGGAGGTTGTATGTTTTGACTTATTCACTGAACGTCATGAGCTCAGACTTAGCTATTTTTCATCAAGCTAGTTTAAGCATCTTGAAGTGTAGATGGGACATATAGAGACTGATAGATTTCTTTCATACTTTCTTGAAAGTGAAAGAACCAATGCCATAAAGCGATGCATGAATTACTTGGGTAAAGATAGTTTCACCTCCAACGATGGAGACAACAGATCGACACTGTGAAAGTTCATTCAACTGCTCATCTTAGAAATAGAGCTAGCATCTACAGCAGTTTCTTATTCTCCTATTTTTTTGTTTGTAACATTTGTAAATACATTTTGGATATTTTGTAAAAGATCTCTGGAGCACTATCCTCGTTCTATGTTGTTGATAATTTGCTCGTAACTACTTATAAGAGTTGCAAGTATTAGTGTTGTGACTTGTGTGGAGAAACATAATTTTGAGTGTAAGGAAGTTTGTTCCTTCAGTTCAAAGTGAGACAAATTTTCGGTAATATGGAAAATATTTTCAGGGATTCTTGTGTCGTGACTGTGGCGTACATTCTCTTGTTAATGTGTTCTTCTATGTCAATTCATATGTTTTCTCTATCTTTGTGTTCAAAGAAAAATAAGATATCGAAAATTTCTTCTTCAAGTACTGCCTCGATCAAGCTTATGAAGAAAGTTAATGTCAAATATGAAGTTTAAACAATTGAATTCTTAATTTCTCTATGTTTAACAGATCCTTCACATCTTTTTCTTCTTCACCGATACTCAAGAATATCTTTCAGATCTAACTAGTGTTCTTGCCCTCTTAAACATAAAATTTCAGTTGACTTCATTTACCCATTGGATTTTATTAGTTTGTTCCAACCGAAATAATTTTAAGAAACCAAACTTTGAGCTTTTGAAAGCTAGCACTAGACGAGTACAAAAGCAAAAGAAAAAGCTAAATGCGATCAAAGAATCCCTCTACGAGTTTTACAAAGGGTAGCTTCTAAAATTAAAAGGCGGACTCTGTGGTTAACTAGCTATTTCACTGCTCGCAACGAAAACTCGCTAAAGTGATAACACTCTCTATGTCTCATGTCGCTTCCATATGCCACTAGCAAAGGTGAAGACTATTTATCTAGCTATGGTCTCCATAAGAAATCAGCCTCAAAGAAGAAAAATCTGGGTCAGAATCAAATCTCAAAGCTTATAAATCGTGGGAAGCTAAACGAGAATGTTAAATGACTTAATTTAGCTTCAAGAAGTGTCAAATAAATATATTCTCCAAAGAGAAAAGAAAATAAATAATTCAGAGGGTCTCTCGCATTATTATCCCTATTCTTTGGAGAAATTACATCACTAAACAACATGATTGATTTGCACCAAATTGCCTAGAAAACAATCGAGGCCATGCTAAATGCTAGAATTTGAGTATCTATATGTATATATATATATAGATGTAGATGTGTGTGTGTGTGATGTGTGAATGATATGTATAGCAGGCCACTGTATACTAATATGTTTTGTCATTTGAAAAAACATTTTATTGATCAAAGCTCATAGACTATATAGCTATTATAGTTTACTAAGCCAGCATAGGTGCCTTTTGTCATAGCTCATAGTGTGTGGGAAAAAAATATATAAGGTTTCTGTTTTAAAGCATTATATTGAAAATGGAGATATATATTTAGATACATTACTTTTCTTAAACATTCAAAAATTTATTATCCATTAAGGGTAGTATCCTATGTGTCTTTGCTTATTAATTTTGTTGGAGTTATGCAGACATTCTAGTCAATACATCTATCTGGTCAATGTAGCTAACTATTTATATTTTCTAATAGTGCAATGAGTTTTCTAGTAAACAAACTCTTTTCCTGTTTTATATTTTCCACTAAGGTTGGAATATGGGTAGACCTAAGAAATAGGCACCATAATCTAGGGTATTGTTGCGAAATGTTTTCTTCACTGAGCATGGGCGAGGAGGTATTATATACAAATAGGGAAAGAAACATTTAATAGGATAGATAAAAGATTGTTAACATATCTCTCACCACCTACTTGCAAGTTTGATGCAGTTGCTACTAATTGAAAACCTATATTAGCTATATTTAGACTTGAGTATACATAAATATATATAAATATGATGAGAGAGGTGATATAGAAAGATACCCCATTTCCAAGTTAATTTGATAGAGAAGAAATAGACTGAAATTTTCATCAATTTCCTTATTAGTCGAATTGAGAGCTGTCATTATTGAGTGAAAGGCGAATATGAAAACAAAAGCACCAGGATAGCACTCGAGCGAGGTGATCTTGCACTTCGATTTCCAAAAAGGTGGTTGGTGTGCTTGACACATTGCTGAGAAGGAGGTTTTCAATGCTGGTGCTATAACAGCATTTTGTTGCGAATGCTTACTTATGTGGCTAGACTTGGACTACAAAGAAATTTCCCTGATGACGGCGAGAACGTTTCTTACGATGCGCCATGACATCATTAGTGGTGGCAACGTTTTGGTTTCAACGATGGATTGCAACTCAGATGGTTTGGATGGAGAAGGAATTATATGGCCTTGTCGCAATTAGCACTTGACGCGGTGACACACCCAGTACGAGTTGAAGACGTAGGTTGTTCAATCCGGCTCAATGAAAATCGATATGTTTGTGTCGACGATTCGGTAACTTAGTGCCGCGATGGTTTCAGTGCTGGGCGCATGATGAGTTTTCACATTAGAAAAAGATACACGACTCAATTGTTGGTGCGATGCATCGAGAGAAACCGAGTTCGGTGTCGCGTCGATGGTGTCTCTCACTTGAGAGTACGCATCTTCTCCCAACATTCATCTGTCTTTGTGAAAGTACAATGAAGATGTTTGCAGTCCTCTCTATCGGTTAGCGACAACAAATTTGAGGCTACGGATGTCAGCAGAGACTCCATTTCACCTCGAGGTCGGTGGTGGTGGAAAGATGTGTTCGTTTTTGAATAAAGTGCTTGGAAAGTGGTGGTGGAATTACCGAAGTTGGTTTCTCTGGTTCCTACGGTGTAACCCTTCACAAAGACAATGGGTCCTACCCGGATGCGTGTTCGGTGAACTCGGGTGCCTGCGGTGGTCAGAGCCCGCTTCAATCGACGGTTCATTTATTGTAGAAGCGCTCTGGGAGATGTCAGAACTATCTTGATATCTCGGTCGATCCCCCATCTGAACGTGATGTTACTAGTCCGGGTTCAAGAAGAGAAAAAGAAAGCTGACCCTCGCATTAACCTAGTTAACAACGGACCCTCGATTTCACACTTTAAGGTTTGGAACCATAGCACGTGACCCTGAGCCATGGTAACTGCGTCATACCCTGCATAATAATAATTGCAAGCAAGTTTCTCAAGAATATACCTCAAGCTAACGTGGTTTATAGTGAGAGAGAGGTAAGAAAGGGAAAGCTAGGGTTTTTGTGGATATTTACCTTTACTGTAAATAACTTAAATGATGGTGCCATTGAAGGTAGGGACATCTCGCTCTCTGAAATAAAGAAAGTTGTTACCTTCTGCTCTGTAGAAGTTAAGGCAAGATTCATCGCAGATTTACTTAACAAGGAGGGCTTAGGATTTGGTGATTGTACGAGGGCATTCGAAATGGAAAGAATAACTCGCGCAGCATTGAGGAAGGGATTTGGGTTTCGAATCATCGATATTCAGAAGCATTGAGACAAATAATGCTACCTTTATTTTAAAGCAAATCTAGAGCTCCTCGGAGAAACCTAAAGTAAGGAAGTGCTTATTTGCTCTCAGGCTCTGTCTGATAATGACAAACATTGTGATATAAGAGACACGAGCAAAGAAAATGGTGCTGTTTGTTGTTCTCTATAGTTTTATTATATAAAGAAAAAATGAGTGAGCATCGTATTGTAGTAGCTACAAGAAAACTTAAGTCCTCTACGCCCATGCCCAAATTATTAAGGAAAGTCGAGAAAAGTGATCAACAATTCGAGTTGGATGATAAGTTAAAGCAGAAGAAATTCTGACCCCTTCGTGCCATGTCGCGCCAAGAATTTTATGGACTGCAAAGATCTCTAAAGATGGAATCCCCTTGAACCGATTGCCAATACCATGGGTTCACCACCTGTGAGCTCGCCGAAATATGTTGCGAGATCTTTGAAGCTTATTGGGAACAACTAACTCTTTCGTAAAGAGACTCGAATGATTTTTTGCGGCTCATTAGGGATGCGGTGGATGAGAGCGAAAATTTTGGTGAGTTTTTATGTGATGTCATCTCCACTAGATTCCTTTAGATGAGAGCAATTCTGGTCGTGGGAAGCGGCTGTCGAGTCCGGGAATAGCGAGCTTTGCGGATATTTGCCTACGTTCACTTTTCTCGACTTCCAGAAATTCTGCGAGAAAGTGCAGGTATCGGGGGTCGCAATGGGATCTACGCTATCTCACATTGTCAGCAACTTATATATGGAACTCTTTGAGAAGAAGGCCCTTGCCTCATAACCCTTAAAACCATCTTGGTGGAAACGATTTGTCAGAACGACTTCCAACATAGAGGTGACTCTAGGAAGGAGAATCTTGAAAGGTTTTTTAATCACCTGTAAATCCGTTCCTCGAGAGTAAGTTTACTGTGGAAGGCTGAGTAAACACAAAAGCATTCCTTTTCTGAGACTTTCATCGTTAGCTAGGACGTTGGAACACTAGGGCATCGGGTGTTTGGAAGAGCCGTCTTTGGTAGTCTCCATCATCTATTGCAGGTCTCTGCTATAGTCGACCTCAAAAATTTTGGTGTCCTTAATACCCTTTGCCATGGAAAAAATTTAGGGCTAATATTCGCGAGGTGGGCTAATTTTCCATGGTTTTTCAGATTCGCCAGTTTCTATTTTTATAAAAATGATTCGCAAGTTTTACAATATAAAATTATGTTTGTGTTAAAAATCTCAAACATTATGTAAGACGATATATATAACATCATGTAAATTTGAAATAATTTTACAAATAAAGTCAATAAACATGTTATAGTTTTGCATATTAGGGACTAGTGAAGAGTTAAGCGATTTTTAAACTTTAGGACTAATTTTCCATCCTTGGGAGTAGTTTTCCCCTTGGTACCAAATTTGTAATTCTTTATGCCAGGCGAAACACTAGCACAGAAAATAATAAAACAAGTCACTTTTTGACACTGTGTCAATCTAGGATTGGTGTACCCCTATTTGCGAGGTGAATGGAAAGAGTATATTAAGGTAAATCGACAAATCATTAATTTCACGATCTCATGTTGAATTTTTGTGGATAGTTTCAATTTTATTCTTGGAGAAATTTAGGAACATATGGTGAATTTTAGTGCGTAGGTGTAAAAATAATTTGTGTAGCACAAATGCATTTGAGTAAGAGACCTCTCAATTGTGATTGGAAAAGCTGACATAACGACAACTCAGCTATCTGTAAGCGTTTCTGCGAAAATCACTAAATTTCCCTTGTGAAAAATTTGCTTTGGTTTTTAACGAGCTTGTTATTACTTTGAGTATCTCTTAAAAAAAATTAAATAAAAATCAACATGTGGAATCACTAGGACAAGGGTGTCGCTATCGGTATCTAGACGTGAGGAGTAAAAAATAGTCAAATAGTTAACCCATTCAATTCTTATTTTTCATTTCATTTAAGAAATTCAGAAAGTTGCTAGCTAAAAGAAACATGGACACATTGAGAGTTTTTATTTGGGGAATAAAAAACTTTGACACTGAAGTATAAAAAGATAGGCCCCACGAGTATTTTAGAAATTTGTCTTTGAGACTCTGCGTGAGCTCACTGCACGAATCTCTCCAACCGACTGTTTTTGCAAAAATTGACCTTGCGCTAGGGCTCCATTGCGTATTTGTTGAAAAAAACGAAAGCTTTTGAATATAACCATTTTTATATGTGGAATCGTAGGGAAGTGATGAGCCTAGTTGTAGTCCAATCGAGAGTTCCAAACATAATCGACAATTCAACAGATTTCAAGTTTCCGGTTTGAATTTTATCGTTGAAGTTTCAAGTTTGTCTTCCAAGAGCATGTGGGGACATGTTATGATATCTTCCTGGGTGTATTAAAAAGCGAAAACTTAGAAGAAAAAATCGTCGATATGTATTCCAGAATTTTTGTGTGGAAAAAGGAAACCACATGTGAGCACACTACCCCATAGTCAATGCTAGCGAGTTGTTTTGAAAAATCAAGCTGCCTACGTCAGAAAAATACATCATCACTTTTATTTAACAAAAGATTGGCTCTCAATTTCCATGAATAAATAAAATTTTCACCTACGAAAATGATTCTAGGAGGTCATTTTGTGGTTCTATAATTAGCATTACCAAGCAGTGTTCATCAAAATTGACATTTTACTGATCTAAATGCTGTCTTATTTTTCAATAGGTTTAAAAAGTTAATTCAAAAAATCCGATTTAACGATGTGTTATGATTATTTGTTTGAAGGTATAAAATCCAAACCAAGTAGAAAAAAGGACAACTATAAGCTTCAAAGAACCCACTGGTTTCCCATGCGCTGACCATGTTGAAACATTACCGCACAAATTTCTCTACATGGCATTTTTCATAAGCTAAATTAAGCTTCTGTACTACATGGATTTCTCACGATAGCAGTTTTTTTCCCTAGCTGTAGCGTGGTGCAGTTCGTCTATTCGCTACCGGATCTGCATGATCTTCTGCTCACTTGCAGTGTGGTGCCAGTTTCACTCTGAAAATGAGAATTAAAAGTAACACATGTGCGTGCTTTTAAGCAAAGAGTAGAAAACATGACAAATAATCAACAACATAAGAACATGACTAAGTTGACCTAATAGGTTTGCGTGTGGTCTCTGCGTCTTCGGGCCGATGTCCAGATGAGGGTAGGTTGGTTCATACAGTGCTGCGGAAATGGTGATGATGTGCATGGACTCTGTTTTCGTGTCATAGAAGGATATGTGCCTCAAGACGGTTAGCTTGTCTCTCCCACGAGAAGTTATACTAGGAGACCTGGTCACTCTTACAGAGGCCTCCTATTAGTGTGACATAATCTCTCACAAGGTGACACGATGAGAATCCCTTTAATCGAGTTGCATGAGGCACATATCAATCAAACATAATAATCCATAGTGAATATGTCTCCTGAAGGATGAAACATAGATCCCACAACATAAATTGAAGCGAGTGGTCTAAACAACATATTACATCTCTGTATATGGTAAATAAGCACACTTGACATCATTCATTGCATATACCTACACACACCTCGAGTTTGGGTGAAAGAAGTGGATGCTTAGTTGCATTGGATCTGGTTACACCATCGAAATTCATGGCGCATGGAGAGGCACTCCGGGTCGACCATCGACACTTTCAGAATCTAACTCTGATTATCCCAAATACTGGAAAATGGCCAAAAAATGGGAAGCTGTCGTCGGTGGGCGGACATTTCATTTGACGTTGCTGTGACACATAGGTGTAAAAATGCACGTAAAATTTGTGAAATTCTATGGCTGGAAAGTTTTTCACTCCCGAGAGAATCTTTTTCATGCCTCGGGATCCCATGCATGGTTCCACCCAACTTCCGGATCATGGTTCCACCCTCCTACGGCTCCTTTGGTCCCGGCGCTCTCTTTCACTTGAAAATCAGAAGTTACGAGGTTTAAATAAATCTGCGGTGGCGGATGCTCCAAAGAAAACGAGCTTGTGGCTCATGGTGGTGGTACGAGAGGCTAAAGTGAGCGGAGATTCGTGTATCAGAATCCTCACTTCCAAATACGTTTGTGCTTTTGGTTTGTTTTTGTTTTGTAAGCTCATGTAAGATTTATTATAAGAAAAATACGGTATATAGTGCATTCCTAGAGCTAACATATTTATCGTATTCATGATTTATTTTTTTCTCCAAAATATCAAAAAAAGGGGTTTTCGTGGACAAGGACAACGACCCATTAGTAGTCTTGAGTGTTCCAAGATAGCTAGCATTTCTAAAGTATTGTTGAAAAACTAGATTTTATCGTGATGAAATCCAGTCTTTCGTAGAGCATGAGAATAACTGTAAGTCTTCTCGGCATCTTCATTGCAGGGTACTTGGTCCTGTGGGGTCTTCCTTTGTCACTAGGCATCCACATATGTGTGATATTTCTTCCTCTTTCACTGTGAACATGTGCGAGAACCACTTTTCGTAACCTCTATCCTCAGTGGCCTTGCTCCATGTCCATCAGCTGACATGTGTTCTAAGATGTTTTCCATGTTCAGTGAAAGATGTTTTTATGAAGTAAGCACGTGAGAGATTCCATCGCGGAGAGGGACGAGAGAGCGATGATGGTCGGTTCATTATTTTCCCTTAGCTTTGGGTCGGTCTGGGCAAGGAGGAGCGGGTGCTAGTGATGGGGAGAGGCTTCCGCATCTGGGGAGCGGGAGAGGAGAGGAGCTGGCGGCACTGTGAAATCGAGGGTGGAGAGGATCAGAAGAACGCGATCGGAATGCATGAGTCGACATTTCACGATGCGGGCGAGCCAAGAATGCCTCGTCCGACGTTCCCACGGCACGGATGTGGTGTTGGTGAGGGCCATGGTGCTAGAAAATTGAGCCGAGTAGCGAGGCGACTTCAAGACGCGGAGAGGGTGAAGGCGGTGCGCGGAGGAAAGTCGGGCTGTGGCGAGAGAAAAAATGGAGTGTGCGGAGCGAAGCGCGAGACGATTGAGGCATGAAGGAGAAGGTTGAGAGGAGAGCTTAAAATCCATGGTGTCGGGTTGAGAGCCCAAGTTAAGAAGGGTTTGTGGCATTAAATACCTTGGGTGATGGTCGAGGATGATGTCTGAGTCGTGAGGTGGAACTGAAATTTTCTTTTGAGGATGGCATTAAATTTTGGCTTTCGGTGCGATGATGCAGGGCGGCATCTGATACGCCTGGCCTCCTTTGGTTTAGGTTGTGCTTGTGCATCCATGGGAGGGAGGTTGATCACATGCGCACCACATGAGCGTCGGAGCTCACACATTGTTTCTGCAGTTCCGAGGAGATCACATATCTTTCGTGCGGGAGGTGTGATTCAATTTCACGTGCGCAGTCTCCTACCTTTATGGACTAGAAAAGCTAGAGAGAGAAGAGCGAGGATGTTGTAATCAACTCCATTCTGTTACCAGAAATAACGACTACATTGTTGTTCTCTTCTTACATGGAGAAAGTGTGCTGGACTTTTGTTTTGAAGGCACCATTCCGAGTGTCTTGGGCGGAAATCAATCTCCATCTCTTGGTATTTTTGTGGATTATGAGGCAGAGATAAGAGGCAGGCGCGTACTGAATGAGTGATCGGAGAGTCCTTACCTCGAATGGGAATAGATTGGGGTAAATGGTTTTCGACTATACCTTTGTGACAGATGTGCAGTCTAGCTTTCTGCTAAGGTTGTTGTTGTCTGGTGATAGTACCAAATTAAATGTGGAGAGAGGCTACCATGCCAATCTCTTTCGAGATCGACCTCTTGCAGATCCAAAACTTCCCCTAGGATTACCTTTAGAGACACTTTGTCAAATTTGATTTTAGCGAAGCTTCCGTCGATCTGTCGTACGAGTTTTGTTCGGTGGAGCTTTTGGTGCACGAAATGAGGTGTTGGGTGAGAGTTCGGGCTCTAATTTTTCTGAGATTTTACATTCAACATTATGTATGTTACCAGGTCCAGATTTTTCCCGCGGAGAAAGGGCAGGAGTCTGTGAAATAACCATGTGAGATTTTCCCAAAGCAATCTCTCACAGGTGGCTGCAGAGTGTGCTTCGAATAATTTGGTTGTTTCATTCCTTCCAAAGAGTCGAGTTAGGAGCACTGGGACGAGCTACTAGAATGTTCGATTGAGGATATTACTTTGCGAAAATGTAAGCTCATGCCAGGTGGCGAGTGTTTTGAATATGTCTCACGAGATCTATCTATTCTTTTGCACATGAGAATCTCTATCCTATTCCGGAGAATTACGGAGTGGGCATAGGTCAAGAGGTGATAAAGCTGTCTCATTATTATTTTGACAAAGAGAGTCTCATGATGGTCCAAAAAATCCTCTGTTTGAGAATATTGTCCCGAGGTGAGAGGTATTTTTCTCTTGAAAGTAGCCATAAGAATGTAGCGACTTCGGAAGCGAGTTTTCATTCTAGATCCTTCGTCTAAAGATTGTTTGTTTGGGTGGAGATGCTTGGGCATTGAAGTGTACGGTAGCGACCTCCTTGGATTTGAAAATATGTCCACGTCAGGCTGTGTATCCCAGACGTAGAATATCTAGGCATTCTTGTACAGGTTTGTCCATTTCTCTAATTATGTCCATATGTCGGGGTGTTGTTCCATGCATGCCATTCTTCACTGCTAATTGTTCCTTTGGTATCCCGATTTCTTAAATGTATTTATTAGACCTCTTGTCGTAAAGTTCGAGTCCTTGTTATTGCACTCTCTTTGCTTACGAGTTGGGTCTCTAGAAAACTACAAATATGGAAGAAAGGCATGCTCGTCTGCTTCGATAATCTTCCTAGAGAAAGCTTGCATGCGACTTATGTTCCAGAAAAGGCATGTGAGTTTGAACAGAGGTATTTGTGTTCGTTTGGGCTGCATTCCAAATCGGGGACCCTTGAGCTCTTGGTGGAATCCGAATTAATTTTCCGAAAACGGTAGAAACATAATTGACTGGTCCATAAGTTTGCCATGTAGCTCCTCATTGTTTGAAACCCATTTACGTCGGTTATGCGTCGCACCATGATGTTACTTTGCTACGAATCTCTAAAAGGCGGAACCCTTCGTACATGATGTGTATATATATATATATATATATATATATATATATATATATATATATATGTGATTTTGCGATCAGCTCGGCAAGGCTCCCATTAACCTCCTCAATTGTGTAGTTATGTGCTAAGTTGGTTGTTGCGGCCTCCGGTGTACTTGTGGACATGCGCAAGTCCACACGATTGGGTTTGGTCTCATTGATGGCTGATATATATATATATATATATATATATATATATAGATGTTGTGGTGGCCTCTTGGAGACTCAGGTTGGTCGAGTTTAACACTCCGGTCGGCAGATCCATAAAATTGTCCATATGTGATGTCGTGAGGTTCGGTGTCACGACGCATTGGCCACGTAAATAGCCTTTCTTTCCTTATCATGTCAGAAAAACCAAATAGTAATTTTTGAAAAATCAAAGATAAGGGCTGGTGGGCTTTTTAACTAAATGCTGACAATTTCTAACTCGATAGAAAACCTATAAGTTCCTTGTCCGTCCTAGGTCAGTTGTGGGACGATTAAAGCTCTGACCTCTGCCGCTTTGACCAGTGACACATGCTTGACTCTAGCCTTCTGTGTACGAGCTCAGGTTGGAGTCCTCATTACATTGCTATTAAGAATGGGGCGAAGTGAGCACTTTGGTATTGTCACAGCTTGGCTTGATTACGTACATTGAGTTACACGACCATTTTCTGAGCCCTCTTAGTCTCACGAGTGTCTCTGAGGCCACCTACGATCAAATACTCATGAGGAGCTTTTGGTGCACCAAAAACTTGAAGATAATCTTCAACCATTGTCGTTTGCTGCTGCACCTCAGAGTGTCCTAACCACGTCACCGCCCTTCTCCTTCAACTTTTTCCTTGGAGCACGCAGCGATGAACCAACACACACGTCATTTGGAGAGCATAGTGCATTATTTTTGACAATTATATGCTTAATTAAGTGACCAATATATGACCCAAAGCGTTCCCCACCATTTCCATGCGTTTGTAACCATACTTTCTGTGGTCGAGTTTTACATCAAATGGAAATAATACCCAGAAATCTATCAATATAAGGCCCAAAAGCATCATTGTTTCTTCAAACAAAGTCGTGGAAAACTCTTGATCACTTTTGCATTTTAGGTCACACCACATGATTTATATAGAAAT
Source organism: Pinus albicaulis (assembly GCA_034641835.2). Taxonomy (NCBI): domain Eukaryota; kingdom Viridiplantae; phylum Streptophyta; class Pinopsida; order Pinales; family Pinaceae; genus Pinus; species Pinus albicaulis. Next base: position 368,012 of record JAXQQM020061014.1, on the reverse strand, counting down.
AAGGCCATGACAAACACTTTCCTCACGTGAAAAACTGCATCTCACTTATCAAAGGTGGACTGGGTCATCTCTCACGTGGCCCGACGCATGCCGCTATAGGCTCCTTTCGTTTCAACTAGGTCCTGCACTAACGTTTTCCTTTTGGGGTGTTTCTATGGATGGGGCTTCTCCAACATATGCAGCTCTTTTGATGAGCGAGTTTTTCAAAATTCCTACAATGGGTCTTCCTCCTCTAGACCTTCTCTACATTCTTCTTTTTCGTGCTGGTGGTGAAGGTCTTTCATGCCTCATCCTCTTTCGTGTTTCAATTGTTTTCTAGCGACTGACACATACATCGTATGTAATTCACAAAAACTACATGTTTTCTGAGTACCATGATTTTTGTTCATTTTTGTGGAAATGCTTGGAGTGCTAATAACACTGAGAATACGAGACTTTTATACCATTCCTGTTGGTCTTTGGAGCGATCATGGGGATCGAGGTTTGCAGCTAAAAGTCTTTCTGCAACAATATGCCTACCATGGCATGATTTATGGGTTTACGTTATCAAATGTCCTACATTGTTCTTATATTACTTATTATTGTCTTGTTTTCGTACTATTGCTTTAAATAATGAATATGTGTTCTTTTAATGTCTTTTTGATGCAGTAAAGACCAAATCTTAGATGTAAAAGATCATGGGTAAATACGATGGGCCGAGGAACCCATATCGAAGATGGTATTAGAGCCACTTCATATATTGCTAGAAATGGGTGTTGATGTACATGGACTATGTTTTCTATGTCACACAACGATATATGCCCTCAACATGAGTGGCTTGTCTCTCCATGAGTTCATTCCACGCTACGAGAACTCTCACTCACGACAGAGCCTCCCTTTCGGTGTGACGTACTTGTCACACGCGGTGGCGAGTGAGGATCCACTCGCAAGGTTGCATGGGGATGTCGAGTCAAACACGCCAACAATCCATGGCGAATACATCTCACCATGAGTAGAAAACATAGATCCCACAACATAAATAAAACGGAGGACATAAACAACATATTACGTCTCACAACATGTCTGTTAAAGATATTACGCATGAAATACATATTGCATATGTAACTCAACCCTCAAGCTGGGATGGCGAAGTGGATGCTCACTTGTCGAATACGGTTGCACGTCAGATTCGTGGCGTCGAGACGCATAAAATCAGCTGTCACACTTTGGAATCTAATACCCACATCACTCCAATGTAGAAAATGGAAGAAAAATAGGAAAGCTTTTCTACTAACGATAGACATCGCCCTTGAGTTCACGTCTGTGAGAGGTGTCAGGCATGAGTCATGTAATTTGTGAAATTATGTGCTGCATGATTTATGCATAGAGAAATGCGGATACCCCGGATGCCCTAGGACGTGCTTCCACCACACTGCGGATCGCTTCGTTCGTGCCCTCCCTACGCCTCTGGCTTGTCCACCGAAACTCCATGGAAAGCCAGAATTTTATGGTTTGGCGGTAAAAATACTGTTGGTGGATCCTCCAAGCGACGAACACTGTCGCCCATTAGGTGGCGAGAGGAGGTCCCACGAGGGCATATTCGGTTTAATCTGTATATATACATATATATATATATGAAAGGTAGGCGAGAGTCTCTCCACCCAGCGACGGAATCCCCTCCGTTGTGTAGCTATGTAGCCTACGTTGTTTGTTGTCACTTTCGCCTGTCTTTCGTGGGTGGTGCTGACAATGGAGTCGGGTGGAGTGGGTTTCGATTCCCACCATCGACATATATATATGTGCATATATATACATACATATATATATGTGTGTGTGTGTGTGTGTGTGTGTGTGTATGCGTGTGTGCACATATATGTACGTGTGCGTGTGTGTGTGTTGCGGTATTGTTACAGCTGGGTGGACGTTGTATTATCGCTAACCCATAAAAGCTTTTTCCTCATGTGAGTGTGATGGGGTTCGGTTGGGGGTCACGACCATACAACAAAGGGATGTTGGGTTGTTTCGGGTGTGGTGGAACACCACTACCACATTATATATATATATATATATATATATAGAGGTAGGTGGGGTTCTCTCTGCGAGCGCCCGATCTCCTCTGTTATGTGGTTGTGTTCTATGTTGTTTCTTGTCGTTGCTCGGCAAATCGGTGCAGCGACATCGGGTCCTTCGGGTGGGTTTCGGTCACACGTGCTGACTGGCCTATATATGTGTTGTGTGTGTGTGTGTGTGTGTGTGTGTGTTGTGGTGCTCGTTGGGGCACGGTTGAGTTGTGTTTGACCTCCTGTCAAGCTGACACATAAAAACGTTTTGCTATATATGATGTCGTAGGGTTGATGCGAGGAGTCACAGGCGCATGCACTTTCTTTTAATATTTTTCCTTTCATAGCACAAAAATAAATAGTCATTTTCAAATTTTTGCGAAAATAAGTGTCAGTGGGCTTTTAACTAGGCAACTTAATTTCGCATGCTTTACGGAGAGCTAAGTTCCTTCTGTCTTGTCTGTAAGTCGATTTGCAACAGGACCCTCGCTTCCTGGCCTTTACGCGCTTTTGGCCACTTTGACATGTCATTTATCACATATGATCTAACATTGGAGACTCATTCATACCATTTCGAATCGGTGAGGATCACTTTGCTTATTTTCACGGTTCGAAAAAGCATTCTGACTCTCCTTCAGTACTGCCCTTACGAAGCACTCTTGGTCTCCTCAAGGCGTCTAGAAGCCCACTTGGATCCTGGTGCAAGTGGACGGTGGAATCAATGTTCTTTCCCTTGAATTGTGTGTTTTGTGAATTTTTATGATGATTTTGAAGTTTTCGTCGAGAATCCATTCTAGACAACATCTTGTGATTTATTTTTCCACATAGGGTACCCTTTCATGTGGAAGTGTATGTTGGTGTGGAATTTGGAAACCATAATTTTGTGCAATTTGAGAAACCTAGTTTTACGGAATTTTGCAAAATATGGTGATGAGGAAATTTTGTAATGCTATTTTTTTGTAATTTTAAATGCATCGTTGGTGGATAAGGTTTCTCATTTTGGTATTTAGCATATGAAGAGTGTTGGAGAGTCTTACTTATGCTAAAGTTGTGTTAAACTATGGTGTACTAAGATTAAGTGTAGAAAAACTGTTTATGGCAAGTATGAAGTACTGAGCTATCTCATTTTTGTTTAGGACGACATCGATCGTCCTGTCAGTGCACTTTGCTTGCAAAATAATTTTTCTATGAAATTTATCTGAGTGTGAAAATTGAAAAAATATATGGGTGGAATTTCATTTGTTTATAACATTGGTGGCCAGTTTATGCCCAACACACTGCTTTATGAAAACTCCTATAAATGACACTTTTGAAAAATACATTGATACAGAAAGTGACATAATTTTTAGTGATGTTTACGTAAATGAACATATAAAAGTGATACTCACTCAAAGTAAGGCCGCATGAGTAAATGCATGCATATCGTGTAAGATATCCGCCATAAGTGACATGAGTTAAGGGAAAATGTACATGAAGCCATTCACAATTGAGTGCAGTACGCTATATTAGGTGTGACATAAGCCATGGTGGATAAATCTAAGTATGTAAACCTATTTTATAGCTAGGGTTAGGTCTAAATACTTTATCTTTGGCATGAGATTTCCATGAAGGTTTGTGTCTGTATGCACTTTCACTTGGGATGTTATATTTTTCCATTATATTTATTAATATTTGTAGAGACTATGAGAAGATAATATGGATGCATGGTATTTTTGTTTAAACCATTGTGACTAATTGGTATCCCAACATAATAGGAAAGCTGCAATAAGTTACTACACTTTTAACATAAATACAGATATAAGTGTAGCATAATTTTAAGTAATGTGCCATACGTAATATGTACTGAGTTATACATTTTCAGTGAGACACATAGTTGTGACATGCCATGTAAAGATACCTACCATATGTGACACCACTTATGCCATGAATGCACTAAATAAGCACACACTTGATCCATGACACACCATATTAGAGGTCACATATAAGTGATCCCACCTAACTGAAAAACACACTATTGTGATGTACATAATCGAGAGAATGATGAACGATACGGTGAGTTGTTGATTTGGGTGTGTGAGTAGACCGATTGAGATTAAACACATGATATTGATCTTCGTCATGATTTTGTGCAAATTAACGCCGATGTATATTGACATGGAATTTGAAAAACCATAGTTTTGTGGAATTTAAAAATATTTGATACTTTCTTGTTTGATAATGAGTGTCTTTTTGGAAATTCAAAAGCATAGTTTGTGGCTATTTGGTTTATCTTTTTAGTGGATTCCATATCAAAATTTTCTGAGATCCTAACTCATGCGAATTTGTATGGCTTCGCGGGTAGCTAAGGTTGAGTGTTGATTTCCTGGCGAGTGGCTTTAAGATGACATGTGGATAAACTCATTTTTGTCTTGAGATGGAGAGCATAAACTTTCTATTTATGCACATTCCTTGGGATGTATGTTTGTTCATTATGTGCTGCACTGATGTTGTGAGGCCACTAAACTATGCTCACTGGAAGAATGTTTATACCATTGTGACTAGTGTATACCAGGCGCATAATTAGAGCCTGCTAATAGAGTGGAAATGTTTTGAAAGAAACACAAAGATAAAGTGACATAATTTTCAGTAATCTATGCCCCATAATCAATAAACATATAGGTGATACTTTTAAAAATAGGACACATGAGTTGACATTCCATGTGAGATTCATTCCATAAGTAACATAGTTAATCATACTGCACATGGAAAGCGAGAAACACTTGAACTATCGTACACGTGTCGTGTCAGAAAGTATAAATGATTCGCCTTAACTATAGAAACCAGGATAAATTATGGTGCACATTATGACGGATAGACACATGACAACATATTCGTTAATGCACATAGGTGAAACACACCATAAGTGATGCATAATCAAAATATTCATACATGGCACAATTCACATTCTACACAAACGAAACACAATTTAGGTTTTTCTAATGCACATAGATTGTCACAACACATGACAATATTTGTGTATAATGGACTTATTACTTATGTTTACTAATCCCCAAATGATGATAAAGAGGTCAAAAGATGCCATTCCTTTATAGAAAAAGGCTATTTCGAGAACTAAATATGACGAAAGTTGGAATAATGGAATGTAAAAATTCCAAAGAAATTGTGCTGAAAAAATGCCATCATAGGTGAATTAAAATTTGGATAGCAACTGTTAAATTTAAAGTAAATACACTATGTGTCTGTAAGCATCCTAATTTTGAAATTTTCCATCGAGTGTCCTAACGATGTGGATTCTGAGAAAAAAAATATGTCTCAATATGTATTAAGCTATAATGACTAAGTCTTACATTTAGAAAACTTAGCTCATGGATGGGCAGTGAGCGTCGGTGTCTTTCTATTTTTCCAAAGAGGTTAACATAAACATTATTTTTAAGCACTTTCACTGTAATTTTGTAGGTCCTTTTTAACCTATATTCATGAGTATTACAGATATACCTATTGAAATACTATGGATTAAATTTGTTATTTTATAGTAATTGCGGCGACAGTGTACGTGACACATTGTGTATGAGGACTCCCAGAAGTGAAAAAACATAAAGAAACACATATAAGTGACACAATTTTAAAGGCAGTGCCTCTTTAAAGAAAATGTACATATAAGTGGCTCTTCAAAGTGAGGATGACAAAGACAACATGTCCATGTCAGATAACTACCGCATAAGTTATATAGTTTAGCAGTCAATGTGCTGAAAGAGAACAAACTGACAAGCACATGATGTAAGTTGAAACTTTAAGTATGTTTATATTAGATTTGGTAAAATGCAGAGAGATGGAATATTATATCAAACATAGATAATGGAAACCCATGCCCAACAACAAGATAGTGGAAACTAGTGCCTTCAGACACAAAATGGAATCTTGCGTCGAAAAATGACACATCATGGCTAGGCCAAATAATACATCTCTTACTCACCTTTTACACGAGCCTTGGGGAAATTATTAATGCATATAGAAAATAGATCTTTCTCTCTCTTCGATGTGGAGGAGACACAAATCCTTCTTTGGTCTCGAAAGTAATATTCCTCTATTGTTTTGAAAAATGTATCAATGATATGTTAGTTGCATTTTCCTCTATTGAATCGATTAACACACTTAATAAATAATATTAAAAGTATATAAATTACTGAAAATGATTGTGTATGGTTTTGTGGTGGTCATCTCCACCATGGTCCACATGCCTACCTATCAATGCCACCAAGTATTAATAACAATCAACTAGTTGAAAAATATAATAGAAGTGTACAAAAAATATTTTCTTGCTCAAGTGCCTGCTATAATATTTTTGTCAAATAATTAGTCTCTCCAGCTGAAATGGACATAAGTAAAATGGATAACGATTTCCATTTGTATCTCAGAAAGACGGAGCACTCTGAAACCTTGGGAGGCCTGCTCCACGACAATGATGGGGTTAGGAGGGGATGTGTACAACAATATTAGAAGCTATGTTCTGTGAGATGTGTCTGTAATATATGGAACACCTGATGTCACAATAGGCGAGTGCACCAACAGAAATATGGAGGCAATGATGTTGGGGAAACCTACTCTGAGGAAACGACAAGAGATTGGGGAGTATATGGTTGCGGTACGTATATATGCAACAACATTGCAGCACGGAAATACACTAGATGAAATGCTGGTTGTTCGCACATCAAATGCGATGGTTGGAGAGGGTCTAATGTTGGAATGAGTGAAAGATAGAGTGAACGTGCGAATGAGTCAGAAAGCGTGTGAAGGATATGTAGGGAATCAAGGTGGCTGGGCACATGTGGCTGTATAATGAGGAGCTAGCTAGGGGAAAGGAAATCAGAATCCAAGTGAGTGACCCAATAGCTCACGCTTGTTCTGGAGAAGTGGGGACTAAATGGGATGGATTGGGATGGAATCAACAATGGTACACTTACACCAGACATTTATGTGTAACAGTTAAAAAACATCAAATTGAACTGATAAATGATAATGAAGTCAGTAAAAAGTAGACATAATCTAACATATGTTACATCTGCATGGCAGGTGATATGCACCAAGTGGAGACATCTACGAAGATCTCCCTATCGACACCTATCAAATAAAAACAAAAGCAAAAATCAGGGTTAACATCTCCTAAATAACCTAGAAAAATTAAAAAAATAGATAATGCGATTTTTATCATTCAGTACGACCATGCCAAAATAATTTAAATACCCATGTGTGAAGATGCTTGCTGACTATCCAAATAGCATAGCTATGTATGTATCAATATTGGGAGAGGTTTACATCCTCTTATCTCCGATTTACTTGGCATATCCTCCCATAAAAATTTTTACATGCGAAAAGAGACAAAAGTAAAAATTGAAAATTATTTTAAAGTTAGTTTTATGCTTGAGTATTGTATAATCATATTTATAAGTAATGGGAATTTAGAACCAATTAAAAAATATGTTAACATAGTTATCGATCACTCAGCGGATACTGTGCCGTGGCATGCGTTCTCACAAAGGAAAAGCTCGAAAGCGCACCACTCGACTCCAGAGTAAGAACATCGAACTTCCATGTGTGGAGTAGATGGTATGTGATAAATGTGTCCCCGAGGCCCTATAGCTCGAGGTTCCCAAAAAATATTGTAATGGATTTCAAAAAGAAGTTGCTACAAATTAACTATGTTTCACTAGACTATGTCGGTGAGATGTGTTGTGACATTTCTAGTGTCATTAGAGGTGATCTAAAATCTAGGTGCCTATGTGTATGTTTAGGAGAAAGTGTCGCTATCAACGAGTTGAACCTTTAGAATTTAACAACAGCTGACCCTAAAGTTCAATACCCAACCCACTTTAAAGTGACTCATGTAAAAATAATTAACATTGATACCAAAATTGAAAATTCTTGGGAAATGCCTTTTTGTCTCGTTCCTTTTAACCCACGATTTTGTTGAGCATAGTTTTGTGGTGTGTTGTGGCTCTCCCAATGTATTTTTAATTTCAATTATGGAACTATGTTTAGATTTTGGGTCCATGCTATGGGCTACTATATTATGTAATGCTATATAAAATATATGATTAAAAAATAAATTTATTCAATGGGTTTGGGTTTCCAATATAAAATCTATGTGTGTGTTTGCTGTGTTTTCCATCCTCTATATATGTATTATTAATTTTTGTAGTGATTATTTATACATGGATAAAACACACCCTTATGAACAAAAATAGTCATAGATCATTAAATAATTTTAACTGTAAAAAATTAGAAGATGCGACTTCGATGGATCGGAATAAAACTTGCATTGTGATATAAATGATGAGTATTCCAAATGTGACCATTGATACCTACTTGTAATCAGTAATGCTATATTAGTTTTCATTATGTTTTGTCATTCCAATTTAAATTAATTATACATGAGAGGTGCCGAGAGTTATTTTTACCAAAATAACGAAACAATCCCCACTTCGAAATCATAACCTAAGTGATCCAAATGAAAAAGAGTGGGATTTTATGATGAATTTTTCGTCCTAGCATTATAATATTCCTAAAAATCCCATTTCACAAAGATATATTACAAAGGAATAGATAATAAGAAACATAAAATGAACAAAAATCTAATAAAAACAAGCATAAAATGTCTTCTCGGTAAGAAGGAAAAATTAAAATGCAAATTAAATTAATGTTTTCATAAATGAGAAATAGAGACCCCTTCATTTTTGACCCTAAAAAGTAACGGGGATTTGTGAGACCTCAGGCTCAAAACCAGGGAGGGAGCCACTTTTGAGAAACCTTCTACGTAGGGTATTTTACTTCCTCATGGAAAGAAATGTAGATAATTCATTTTTTTCTAGTCACGGGCTTCCTAGTCTTTGTTTCCATCAAAATTGGTTTCTTGTTTTTTATTCATGGTAATGACTACAAAAAGTGAGATTCATTTTAGTTAACGAATTGTATTTTTCCTCCATTGAAAAGAAAAATGATGTATATTGTTCGAGAGTGTCTGTGTGTGGTTAGTTGATGGTGATCTATCGAGAGGCGAAGACTGATGCTAAAGACTTGGATATGGGAAGAACAGTATCGATCGAAAATAGGTGTACTTTATTGGTGAAAATTATTTTGAGATCAGCTCGAGTACATATTGGGGCTGAAGATAGAAAAACTTACGAGATGCAACTATTTTAAAATATTTATTTTCATTTAATATGTGATGATCTATGTGCTACACACCTTGTAAAAAAATCCATGAGTCTGTCCTAAATATTTTGGTATGATGTGAAATTTCTGCGGAAATGAAATACCTAGATGGATATAATTGTGACAAATATAGAAAAACGGATACATCCCTAGCATATTTGTAGAACATATGATTTCCTTCTCCTTCTATGTGTTAATATTAACTAGGAATAATGAAATTGAAATATTTAAGAAACTGACTTTGATGTAACATGGATCTAACATGAAGGCAAAAGGGATCAGAATTCCTTTTGTTGCAAATTTATTTTAATTAAAAATTTGTTTTGTTTAAATTTCACTTTTAGTTGTTATAGAATTGCCTGTATGTGTATTCAAACATTTTATATTAGTTCATATTAAATTATTTTATTCATAACTCCCATTGGATGTTTTGATTCTGTCATACATTTAAAATATTTTCTTTTATTTTTTTCTATATATATAAATTTGTCTAAAGTTGATATCACTTATTAAAATATTTTTTAAAAATATAAGTTTTAAACATCTTGCTCACATATTTTTTTAACTTCTAATTAATCTACATGATATTAAGTCAGATGGACAACTAATTAAAAATGCATAGCATATATTTTTTTTTCATTTTTATTATAGCGAAGCATTGTTTTTCTATTTAGAATATTTTGCTATTTTTCGATGAATGAACATGCATATTAAGCCTTCACTGGGATGTAGAAACAATATAGATGGGTTCCTTTGCATATCGAGGGCATCCAGAGATCCAGCATCAATTTTTTAAATTATGTGTAAATTTATTACATTTCTGCTTCGTAAATTTGTGATTAATATGATTTGTACTATGGTCATTTTCATTGTTTAGAACTTGTATATAATTTGGTATTTTATCATTATTAATATTTTATGTTAAAAAATTGAATTAGTCACATTTCCTCTTGCTAAAAAGCAACTTTCTCTACATTACCTTCAATTAATTTTCCTTTGACTAAGGTTAACACACACATATACAAATACACACTTCTTATGAGAGAAAATCCATCTTGGAAATATACAGATAATATGGATATTCAAACACTTTCTTTAGGATCTTCTATATATATATATATATATTTATTTCTATAAGTTGTGTAAAATTATTATCTGTTCATAATTATTTATTAATAGATTTTTAATTGTTTAAATTATTTTTTTTCATTATTCTTTTGAGGCGTGACATACTTACATCACTTGTCTTGGATTAGAATGACCTTTTAATCAATTATAATATCAACACTTAATTGTTGGGTTAATAGATTTTAATTGTTTAGGTATTTTTATTATTTGTTTTAGGTAATGACATACTTAACATCTCCCTCATATTGGATTGTAGAATGAGCCTTTAAATATGACATAATTATTGGGTTAATGAATTTTTAATTATTTAATTATTTTTATTATTTGTTGAGGGCGGCAACTTCTTCTTAACATCTCCTTCTAATATGTTAATAAATAACTAGGAATAATGAAATTGAAATATTTAAATGATCTATCACACCTAGTTTAAATATTTTTGTAAAAAAGTTTTGACATTGTTGAGATCGAAGTAAGTAAAAATTATTTTTTAACATCATTTATATAGTTTATGTGTGTTTGATTGTGTTGATATTAATTTTATACAAAGGATAGAAAGTGATGTGAAAGTTCCAAAGGGCAGCAGTGTACGAGTTTAATATTTGTCAAATGGAACATATAAGACATAAAGATATAGAAAAATATATGCTTTCATTAAATCGAAAAATGTGTGATTTAAAGATAATACAAATATAATTTTAATGTCTTGTAATCATTCTTGGTTGAGTTTTTTTATTTTGGCGTCTGTTTTATATTACCATTTTTTTCGAGCGAAAATGTGAGAGAGAAGCTCATGAAAAGAAATTTTGGAGAACCGAGAGACAATGCTTCATCTCATGTTCATAAAAGAATAAAAACAAAACAAATAAGGATTTCTTATAAAATATACATTTTTAGTTGAAGATTGTTTTTCAAAAGTGAGATAGGTTTGCATGATAAAGTTTGATGAGCAACGACGAGAAGAGGAACGAAGTTGAAAAGGAGAAGTTGTGAATATTTTCACTGCACTTGGCAAACATGTTCTGTATTAAGGTAACCATAATTTTTGACATGATATTTTAGATTTGGGATATTTTGTCCCTTTCTCGTGTAGCTTGATAAAGAATAGTTTGTAGCCTATTGAGGTAGAAGCCTCCTGCAGGGTTTGTAGTACAGCCCAGGTCGCATGGGCTGCGAGTTGTCATGTTTGTTTTGTATCGTAGCGTTGGACCCCTATGCCGCAGTGAGCGTGTGCCACCCGTAATTAAATGTTGTGTCCCGTGTGCGAGCTTTGTGACTGTGCTCACAAGGTGTCGAGGGCGGCGCCGCAAAGCTAAACGGTGTAAAATTTGCCTTCTAAAAGTACTAGTAATTTCTGGTCAATACGGGACGTTGAGACGAGGCGAGATCAGTACGGTGGTAGAGATTGCTGCTGTTTAGTTTCGCAGTTTTCCCTAGAAAGCCACCCTCTTTTTGTGTGAGCGGTGTTGTATTGCGGCTGTGTGTTATTGTGCGGATTCGCGGGCGGGCGATACAGGTAACGAGCTTGAAAACGAGAGGATATTACGCGGATACTGTTGTATATGTTGTGTCTCTTTACATGTTGCAGTTAATAAGCAAGCAAGGAGCTAGTTGTTCTTAAAATTGGGCGTGGCCCAAATTGGGTGAGACCACATACACGTGTCTCTCTCTTGGTTTTATGTACTTTGTGTGCTTGTGTTTTCCGCATGTTTTATGTGTTTCATTGCTATATAATACTATAATTTTCTAACAATTGATATCGGGCCCGAAGGGTCTATTTGGTATAAACTCGTCGTAGGGAAAAGAAGGGTTCTGCGGTTCGAAATGGGAGCAAAGTAAGAAAGATGGTAAGTTTAGGGTACGAAAATTTAACGGCTAAAGGTTTTCCCACTATGGAAGATGCGAGATGGAATATTATGCTGTCGGAAAGATACTGCCTACCATTGGTGGAAAAGGTGCAAACGAGTCGACGACCGTGACAAGACGCGGAATGGGATATTTCTCGATGAGAAAGGCACTCGAACGATGCGTTTTGTCTTGCGGTGTCGGTGGCCTTGATATTTGAAGAAACAACAACATAGGGTTTGATTCGGGCATTGGAAAAATTATGTGAAAAACCCTCGAAGGCCTCGAAAGCAAGGTATTTCTCATGAAAGCGTTTGTTAAATATGAAGATGTCGGAAGGTGGATTTCTTGCGGGACCATTTAAATGATTTTAATACGAGTTTACCAATCTGAGTTAAGATCATGAAGTAGCTTTGATGATGAAGTTGCTACTTTATTTCTATGCTCATTACGAGAAAGTTGGACTGGGTTTAGTTATGGCCATTAGTAACTCTATCTCTTGGATCTAGTACTTTTAAGTTTGATGATGTTGTCGGAACTTTTATCCTTAGTGAGGAAATGTGATAGAAAAATCTCTTTGTGAGACATCGGGTAATGACTTTGAGTACGAGTCTAGGGGAAGAATAATGGAAAAGAGGAAAAGGTCTGGAGATATCGCGGTAAATCAGGGAAAAGCGTGGATCCAAGTCTAGATCGGGATAGTGTGCTAGAAATGTGGAAAGAAAAGGACACTGAAAGAAAAGCTGTAGATCTCAAACAGGGAAAATAAGGAGATGCATAGCAAGAAAAACAAATCATAAAGCAAATGTGTCGGTGATGTGTTACAATATGCTTTGGTTCTTTCTTTCAAAAATGTTATTCGGTTGGGTTTGTAGATTAGAGGCCTCATTCATCGCCACTTTGATAAGAAATATTTTTAAGACTATGTTCAAGGAGAGTTTGGACAAGTCTATTTGGGTGATGATAAACACTGTAAAAAATTGTTGGAATGGGTAAAGTTCTTGTAAAAACAACGGAATAGAAACCAATGGCTATTAAAGGAGGTAAGGAATGTTCCGGATTTGAAGAAAAATATGATTTCATCGGGCGATTTAGGCGGTGAAGGTTGTGTGACAACTTTCACGGATAAAACTAGGGAAGGTCACAGAGGAGCCACAGTAATAGAAAAAATTGAAAAGTTTGGTAAATTTTATTTGTGCAATGGTATTTCTAACTATGTTAATGCTTTAACTTCGAAAAGGATCGAGATACGCATTATGGCATCATAGGCTCGGACACATGAGCGAGAAAGGGGATGAAAATTCTTCCACTCGAAAATTTGTTTCGACGGTGCGAAAGTGTTGATTTGGTTTTACGAAAATTGCATTTATGGAAAACGAGAAGAGAGTCATGTTTCTCGGACTTTGGAAAGAAAAGAAGAAGCATTGGATCTTGTGCACATACGAGATGTGGGGACTGCTCGAGTATCATCTCTACTGGTAGCTCTCGTTGCTATGTTACTTTTATTGATGATGCAATTGTAAAAACTTGGATTTATTGTATTCGAATAAATATGATTTATTTGAAATACTTTCGAAGAAAATGAAAGGCTTTGGTTGAGATTAGGACACGAAAGAAGTTGAAGTGTCTCAGATAGAACAGATGGAGGTGAATATACGATAAGCAGTGAGTTTATAGTATGTCCGAACGTGGAATTACTGGTGAGAAGCAGTTCCAAGAACACAAAAAAGAAAATGGTGTGTCAGAAAGGATGAAAACGAACAATCATGGGTGTGCAGGTGCATGAGATTGCATGCGAGATTGCCTTTACAATTTTGAGCGGATGTTGTGAATCTGCTTGTTTATCTAATAAACAGGGCCTTCGAAGTTCCTTGGATGGTGGTATTCCGGAGAGAAGCATGGACGAGGTAAAAAGGTAAAGTACTCTTTTTAAAGCCTTTTTGGTTGTGAGAGCCTTTGTCCATATTAATAAAGAAAAATAAAGACAAAGCTTGAGGAAAAAATCAAAGAAATGTACCTTTATTGGATATTGTTAATGATTTTGGTTATCGCTTATATGATTATGAAAAATCACCAAAATCATTAGGAGCGAGAGATGTAATATTCAATGAAAAGTTTATTGTAACAGAATCAATTGGAAAAGAGAAACGGAAAAAAGAGAATACATAGTTCTTGATAGCGTAGAAAAGTGAAAAGGTGCACGAAAAATAATAATAATCAATACCACAATGATAGACGGGCACCTCGAACACAGAGTGGTGTTAGAAGATCTACGGGATAAGTATACCCCACACGAACGATACTCTCCTTCATTATGTGTTTATTGTCGACTGGTGCTAGGCAGACACAGATGTTATGAAAGAAAGCAGTCACGAGTTGAAAGAAGGAAAGTAGTAGAGCTAGCGTGGAAGAAAGAGATGGACTCCTTAATGCATAACAGGACTTGGAGACTTCGATCGAAGTATTCTTATAGGTAAAACACTGTTGAAAAATAAATGGGTTTGATAGGTTGGATGAAAGATAGAAAAGCTAGAGGTACAGCTGAGACTTGCTGAACAGAAAGAGAGTTTGCTGATAGAAAGACGATGGAGTTTTGCAGTAGAAATATGCTCTCACTATTGTTAAGGACGACTTCAATGCGAGAACTATTTTAAGTCTTGTGATGAGGCGGAAGATTTACATCTTGAAATAGTTGATATGTAAACGAAGACTTTCTCCATGGATATTTGGAGAAAGGTCTGTGTACGGAGCGACCATAATGATATGAGCTCAAAGGGAGAAGAAGAAATTATTGTTGTACGAGTTAAAGAAAGAGCTTGTATGGCTTAAAAACGAGGCTCCAAGGCGATCGGTATCTGAAATTTGACGGTTTATGTTTGTACTAGGATTATACTAGATGTCACTATGATCATTGTGGCTTTACTAAAAAATCAAAATGATGAGCAACTATGTTATATTGTTGTTATGACATTTAGAAATGACATGCTTGTTGCTTGAGGTCTAACATACTGAAATAAATGTGCTCAAATATAAAGCTAGAAAATTCGTTGCAATATGAAGGATTTGGGAGGCTGTAAAACAAATCCTCGGCAATGCAAAATCAGTAGAGGCGAGCAGGCGTCACAATTCTTGTTTGTCTCCGGAAAATGAAGCACACCAAAAAGGTGTTGAAAAGATTTATTAATGTGCAGGAGACAGAAAAACCGGTTAGTACACCTTTTTGCTAGCCATGTACAAAACTTAGTAAAGAGATGTGCCCAAGACTCAGAAGAAATGGACTACTGTGTCTAAAGTTCCATGTGGCATCGGCGGTTGGAAGCTTAATGTATGAAATTTTACGTTCAGGGCTCTGATATTGCACATGTAGCAGGAGTTGTGAAAAGTAGGTACATCGAAACGATCACGGAAAAGAACATTGGATGGAAGTAAAATGGATTCTCGAGATATTTGAGAGAGTACCACAAATCCAAAGCATTACGCTTTGAGTGGTTCAGAAACATTTCTCTGTAAAGGGACATGTTGATGCCGATATGGCAGGTGACAAAGATAACATGAGAGCACTACGAGGATATGTACTTTACTGTAGGTGGAGACAAGCCTTGACCAGATTGGGTTTCAAAAATCGAAAAAGTCAATGTCATTGCACTTTCAACGACAACGAAAGCGAGTGTGTTGCTGCTACGGAGGCTGAGCAGAAAATGATTTTGGTTACGAAGGTTTATGGATGAATTGGAGGCTAACAAGACACTGATATGGTAGCGCACGTCTACAGTGATAGCCATAGTGGCATTCGTCTTGCAAAGAACTCAGCATTTCGTTCAAGGACGATAGTATACGGCTCGTTACCATTTGCATACGATCGGTGTTGGAAGATGGACGATTGAAGCTGGGAAAAGATACACACCAGCGAGAATCTGAGATGTGCTATCAAAGTTGTAACCAAGAGGAAAGGCGGGAAATATGCTTGGATTTCAATTGGTCGTCAAGGATGACGATGAGATATGAGCTATGACTTGGGTCCAAATAGGAGTCATTGTCCGACGAAATGAAGGCAGATGGTAGAGTTGCGCTTTCAGCTGGATCTCCAAGTGGGAGATTTGTTTGGGTGTGGAGCACAGTGTCTTGTTTATTTTGTATCATAGCATTGGACACACACTCTTTATCGCGTGTGGCAGCCAACGCACTTGGTCATTAAATCATTGCCTGGAAAGCGTGGTTGCGACTATGGAGCGCGTGGCGTTTTGAGCGACAGCACACAAAAGCTAAAGCGATTAAAAGGAGGCTAAAAGTCCTTGTAAAAGTATGGTAATTTCTAAGTCACGGTCGTTCCAAATGCAGGTGGATGATCTGACGATGAGAAGTTATGTTTGGTGTAGGGTTTTACCCTGTGAAGAGCACCTCTTTTGTGGCGAGGGTGTTGTATTGCGTGCCTGTGTGTTGTATGTGGATTCTCGGGAGAGCGAGAAAGCAAATAGGGAGGCTGCGAGAGAGAGCAGAGGATATTGGGCAGGATACTGGCCCGTAGATGTCTCTTCATTGTTTTTACTGGTTAATAAAGCAAAGGAAGGAGCTTGGTTGTTTCGTGGACATGGCAAAAATAGGTGGCTGCGTATATATATACTTTGCTTTACATCGTTTATGTGTTTGTGTGTGTCTTTCCACATACTTTGTACGTGTTTCATTGTATTGTAATAATATAATATTCTAATAGTAGCTCTAGAAAAATATTTATCGGAGTTAGGAGTTCCTTTGAGGTGGTCTCGACTTTGCGGTTTGTACTATAAAAATACGATGATGTACGTAAAGATGTCAGCACTTGCCTTCATATCACTTTTAGCCTTTCTAGGTGTCATGGTTTTCTCCACTTCAGAGCTTCCACTTATGTCTCTGGTGTCTTCATGTGTTGGATCTTGACAGTCGTAAATATTCTTAAAATATTGATAACTATATGTTATGTATTTCTGCTAACTTATAGAAATGATCCAATGATAATGCTTTCGTACATAGTCCATTAGATGCATTAGAGTACAGTTAGACAACATATGAACCATAAGTGGTAATTAGGACATAAAATATCAAAAATTTGCTTTAGATAAAAGTAGCTAATTTATCTAAGAAAATGATATGATCATAGATCATATTAAAGCATCTAATGGTAACCTAATAAAAATATTTGTCAATAAAGGTGTTCATAAAGTCACTAAATAAGTATGCTAAGGAAATTCCCACCCACTCTTTTAATGGTACTATTATAATAGATGCTGGTAAAAATGAATTATTATTCTGCTTTGTAACATAGTGGCACGGAAAAATGTTCAACCTTTTGTGAAAATATTTGTTTTAAAGCAGATATATGAACTTACTTAATAGAGAAAAGACCACTCCATAAAAATAGGTACTACACTCTTTTTTCTATTTTATTCAATTAAAAGTAAATATCTCTTTCGCTTTGGTTGAATGGATTAAGGATGGTCTAGCCTAAGCATGTGTTTAGTACTACTTTCGCTTTTTGCTACATATCACACTGCACTTGCCTGTTGCAAGGGTTTTTTATTGATTGTGCTAAAAACTTCTAAGCAATATGTTGCGTAAAGTACAAGGTCCCTGTGGTGCATTGAAAATCTGTGTTATTTTGTTCTCAAAAAGTTTCACGTCAATCTAACGAATTATCATTCTGTAGGAAAGGATTTATAAACAGATGGATAGTTAAATATACTGACAAAAATATATCGCTGAAATATATAATCTGCTTGATTATGGTTACAGTCATATAATTTTACTCGTTTTGTAATCAATAAAAATAAACATCTAATTCTCGATGTTTCTCATAGTGAACGAAACATACGAAATGTCGCATGCAAGGTTAGGTCACTTGAATAATGGTGGCGAGTTAAAAATGTTTAACATATAAATGTACTTCGCATTACCTCTTATTTTCAGGTAAAGGTGTTTGTTAAAAGTTGCATCTGTGGTAATTAAACATCATATATATATTTTTGATGAGAGTAAAGCTTAGGTGTATAACTATGCTGAACTACAAAGTCTGTCATAGTGATGTACGATGTGTGGGAAACTAGGAAAATATTGAGAATGGGGTGAATTGATATTTTAAAAAATTTTAAATTATATATCCAATAAACATATTGAAAAATGTAATAGTGTACCAATCGCATAAAGTTTGAACATAAGATGTTTACGTGGAAAAAAAAAAAAAAAAACTCTATTTTATTATGATGTAAATGAAAGAACCAACTCCAAATTACATCAAATTCTATAGGCCCCAAACTAATGGAGGCTAAAGCACATTTCTTTGCAATAACCCACCTTATGGAAGCACCAAATCTATGATCTTTATAGAAACCAACCCTAGGAACTCTGGTCCTTGATCCGCAAGCACCTACTTTTCACTCCATCACATCATTTATTTCATACATTTTTATACTTAGATGGAGCTCTCATTTGATATGTATAACTAAAATTATTTTAAATGTAATATCTAAATATCTTCTTCTTTACCCTTTTTTTCTACAACACCCTCTTTTCATTCTAATTCTCTAGTTCAATTAAGGCTCCTTAGCACAATCATAATTTCTCATTCTATGATTTGATTTATACTAAAATTTATTTCTCGACAAGCTAATTATGAATGCTTCAAATACTACATATGTAGACTTTATATCCACTCTATGTATTATTATCATATTTATCTATTAACCAACACTTAATGATAAACTTTGTCTCTGGATCGCTTCTCTTCTCTCTGCTACTCAACTTCCTTTTTCTCTTCATTCTATTTAGGCTTTCTATGCTTTTAAATAGGAGAAGCTACATATATTTCAGTTTCAGTGGTACTTGTACATGTCATAGTTTTTCACTACCTTTTATAGAATCATATCCTTTAATTTATGATTTTGCAAAATTTAGTCCTTTAAAAATAAATTGGCACGCACCAACATCAAATTTTCATTTCATAACCCTGAAAATTTTCACTCACATTTCAAAATGATTTATGGGCTTGAGCTAAGGGCTTAAGCCCCAAGGGAACATAGACCTAGACCCATGCAAATTTTATAGTATTAAACGTCCAAAAACATTCTGTAATGCACCAAGTGATTCGATTGGGTGATGATAGAAAGTCACTTTGAGCACCCCCGAAATCACTTTCCTCTGGAAACATACGAGGAAGTGTATTACTTTTTGTCATATGTGAAATTTAAATTTCCACCAAAATTTTAAGGTTCTCGTTTTGAATCCATGATCCGATAAAAAAAATGGAATATAAGTATCTTTGCACAACTATCCAAACTTTAGTAAGAGGGTGAGAGTTTTTTATTTTTTATTTCACCCATCAACTCCCGAGTGCCTGGATAACTATGAACATGTTTAATTTGGTAAATTCCATATCAATCTAGATGTATGTAATTCATGAACATGAAAAAATACACTTCATTCGCAGAGAGATAAGACTCTCCCTAATGGACCAGTCCCTGAGAAAATCATCATCACAACTCGCTTCATATCATCATCCCAGCTCAACTTCCATGGATATGTGCCAACCAAATGAGGCCTACAATGTTTTCAAAGATGTTCTATAGCAACTATGTGTAATATAACATGTGCCCATTTGGTCGCCCAAAAATGTTCGAAATCAGTGCAACATGTAACTATTTCGAGCTACCACATCATTTCTCTGCCCTGTCGTTGCCATATCAATGCCGCCTATATGTCCATACTATACCTCACCACATGTGCTATCAAAGTCATATTGGGCTCCTCTTTAGTGTTGGGAAATTGGAAATCTAGTATCCGAAGGTTTTAATAAGAATTTTCCATTGCTCTCGCTGAAGACCCTAATTCCTATATAACCTCAAAGACATTGTATTTCATCAATTCTTGAATTCATATGGCTAATTAATATTTAGTTTGGTTCAATTACTCCATATTCATATGCATAGCATATTATTGAATGCTTGGATGTCTCAATGCATCCCTAAATGAACAGATATCAATGGCCATCCACACAAATGTCAACACTTCTCCACAACCATACAACGCATTGGCTGAATATTCATTGACCCTCATAGAAACCATGCCTAGAATCCATCACTTTAAACTTAATTTCCCTCTTCATTCCTAGAGATTTAGACTAAATTCCATCTTCTAATCAAAAGCTCTAATAAAAAAAAATTCCTCCAAAGGTAGAATACTTAGAAAAAAATGACTTGTTCACAAGGTTAGCACATTGTTGTACAAGGAGGAACTCTACAACTGAATATAAGGGAGATGTGTAGGTATAATGTAAGAAAGTTTCTAAAAAAAATTAAATGTCGAATGAATACATTTGTAATAATTAAAAAAAGAGATTAAGTCATTATGTTTGTAATACTAAAGTAAATATGTCTATATATGTTAGTAAAACATCCACCAAGTTCCAAATAGAATCATGATGAGGATAAAGGAAGGTTTGGAATACAAAAAAAATTCGACTATTGTTTTTACATTCAACATGACATCCCATGGCACCCCTAATGCAGGGGCATTAGGCCCAAGACAACTTTTGTACATAAGTAAATGTAAAATTGGGTCTCATGTTTTATTTCCTTATGAAATTATCCGTAGTTGAGCTAATTTAGTTAATTTGTAGAGGAAAATGTAACTTCCCGAATGATTAGTGGGCATAGG
This sequence comes from Pinus albicaulis, assembly GCA_034641835.2. Classification (NCBI taxonomy): domain Eukaryota; kingdom Viridiplantae; phylum Streptophyta; class Pinopsida; order Pinales; family Pinaceae; genus Pinus; species Pinus albicaulis. Next base: position 347,112 of record JAXQQM020061014.1, on the reverse strand, counting down.
AAGAAGAAAATCACTGTGTCTATCGTGAGACGTTAGTCTAATTTGGATACCTGAGAATTTTAAGAGTTTGTGAGTTCATCGATGAATTCGAAAAGTCGATTCATTGTAATTGATATAAAAATAAACCTGTTGTGACAGGTCAATAGACTGCGCATAGGCACTGTAGGGTGCACGTAGAATTGCCAGAGATTTAAGATAGTGGTTAGCGAAGGGAACAAGCGATTGAAAGATATAGCCAATATTTTGTAAGTACTTCACTGTATAAATGTAGTACTGTTTCAATATGATTGTGCGGTTGTCGAGTGAATTCATGTGTTCTTGAAAATTCAATTCCTGTGGCAATGTGAAAATATGTGGTTGCATTATGTGTATATAGTCCGTTTGAATTCTCTGTTGGAGTATGAGTTCGTAGCTCAGGACTTACGAGCAATTGTTGATTTAATTCCCGAATGAAGTTTCCTAAAATCTCCATGAGTGAGTAAGGGGATGTAAATTGCCTTAACAGTGCCTATCTTTTAATTATGAGAGCATATGAAGGATATGCGTTAAACCCTTTGTTAAAGGGAAAAGGACAATTGGTTGAATCAGGCACCTATTGTACGAAGTAGAGTGTCCCCGTTGAATGCCTATATATAGGATTCGTTGTAAGGATGGTTCCTACCTAAGGACCTTGTGAAACCGTAAGTGATGGAAACAGTGGGAAAGTCGACTTTTAAGTGCAGGCGACGAAGGCGTAGCGGCCCTCAATTCGATTGAAATATTGCGAACTATCAAAAAAGGTGTCAACACACAAAGAGGCGTAGCGAAAGTGAGAGCGAGTTGTGTATTAGAAGGATTCATAGGTAGCGGAGAAGGAGGGACATCCCTTATAATATGTGTTGAGAGTTAGATAGAACCATGAGAATGGAAACCTAGAGTGTGGAGTAACTCGGAACGTGGTTTTGAGCTAAAGAAACCGATAGTATGTCATCGAAAGTACAAAGCGAGCGAATTGTATTTAAGAATTTGAAGCGATCCTAAGAATTGAGTGGACAACGTGTCCACAGGTATTTTAAAGCCCACTCTCATTGCACGTTAACTATCAACCGTGGACTCAGCATGATATTGACGTACATCGTCCGATCTTGAGGCTGGCTATCGAATGGTGATCACCCTCGGATATGCTCAAGGTTAACCTAAGGTTTTGAAAACCCACCCTCGTCGTGACTTAATGAACATGCAAGTAACTCGCGCGATATCTAGTTGGACCATTGGATCGTCAAGGCCAGAGCGACATATTATCCGTTGTTGGATGTGGAAGCGTCATTGGTTCTGGGCCCCAGTTCTAAATTATATTGATTGGGACTTTTCAAACTAAGGTTTGTGCAAAATGTAGAAGGATGGTTTAATATGTCGTCTATCCAAGGTTGAGTAAGGAGTTGAACCTGGGATGAGTATAGCCATGTTGTGGGATTGGTAAGGGCTTGAACACTATAAGCGTTGATCTTGCGACATATCACAGTGGTTGATATATGTATGGCTATAAAGTGTACGGTTTTGGATACGAGACGATTCCTTTTGTGGGGTTATTGAAAAAGGAATATTTTTGATATGCCTTTGTAGGGTTCATAACTAGAAATTTAAAGTAATATCTCAATCTTAGATTGAGATATTAAAAAAAGCAATTTATTGAAATTTCCTAGTTTCAAAGTAACATGAACATGTGAGTTTTTCCAGGTAATGGAAGCGGTTGGGCTAATGAAATGTGAAGGCATTATGCGTAGCTAAGTTGAAAGGTCGGAGAAAAACAAGACTATGCGTTACCCCTCGTCATTTAAGTGGTATCGTAAGCTAGAATTTAATTAGCTCTTTGAAGAGGTTATTTTGAAGTGCACATGTGCTAAACGGAAGGAAAAAGTTGAAGTTTCAATCTGTTTAACGAAAGAAAATTTACGGAGTTGATTTGATGAATATGCAAAGTGAAGGTTGATAACTCGATATTTACGAATACGGAGTTGAAGACGAGTGTCTCTGAAGATATGCTGCGAGTAAAAATGCAGTGCAGGTGGGAAAAAAGCAAGATCATTTATGGATCTTGAGAGGTAAGATGATGAGCCTTATTTGAACTTTGGTTGGAAGGTATTGTTTGCAGAAGTTATAGTGCAGACAATTGAAGACATCTCAGTAGAAGAAGATCACGACTTTCGAGGCGGTGATAGAAGAGTCCAAACGAGGGATTCGAGTACGGAAAGAGTGTGGCCGAACACAGAAGATTCCCAGACGAGGTTGGATGAAGGAAGAAGAGGTGTTCTTGAGAAAGTTACGGTGAAGCCTAGAGAGCAGAAGAGTGCTCGAAAGGTTCAGAGCAGAGGACCCGATGCCGACAAAAGCCGGGTCTAGAGGAAGGGATTGGTGAGGTGAGTTGCAACAAGAGAGCTTGTTGTTTCAGAGGCTTGGTGTAGCTTGTGAGTGAAGAACTCCTAGAGAAGAAAATGTCTATTGAGAGCCATAGCAGAGATTGAAAATATTGCAAAGGTTCTGAGAGAAGCCACAACGGAAGAGTGAGTGAAGATGCCAAAGCAATTGGCATGAGGAGGAGACTCGCTGATGCAGAATATGACAAAAAGTACTGGAAGGAATTAGCTGAGATCAGGGAACAGTTTAATAAATTGAAGATGAGGATAGATGAAAGCTAGAGAGTTGATTGGCTCATGAATAAGAATATAAAGTGGCAGAGGCTACACAGGAAGAAAGAGCAAATGATGAATGCTCATAAGAAGAAGGAAATACTTAGAGTGATTGTGTATTTGGAGAATGACTTGGAGATTGAAGCTTCAAGTGGGACCAAGGGGTCGAAGATCCTTACATATGACATATTTTGTATGTTTGCAGGAATAATAGGTGAGAGATAAAAAACTATTTATGTTGTCACTGAGAAGAATGGAGCAGCTACATGTTTTGAAAATTTCCATGCATAGTTGGAGAAAGATCTTGCTTCCCCACATGTTGGAAGCAGAAGAGATTTAGCTTATGATGATGGCCAGAATCTGGAAGTTGAGCAACTTGTAGAATTTGAAGAAGAAACTATTGAAGAATCTCTAAAGAGGATGGAAGACTTGGAACAACGGGAAGATTAAGTGATCAAATCATCAAATGAGACCATGAGGTCTTATGTTTTTGCATCTGACAAGTTTTGTATGAATGCAGGTATTGATGGAGATAGTTCACATGATGGGACTGTGATGAATGAGGCTAACTATTGCCAAGCAAGATATGATGAGTATCCTTCTGATGAAGATCAGGTTGTGTTAATGCAGCAGAAGGAGTTCATTAGTTCCTTATTTTATAGAAGACATTGTTTCAATGAGGTTGATGATGATGAGTTTTTCATTAATCTCGGTAATGACAATATTCATTTACATTACATGGCCAGTAGGAAGTGATGGACGGTGTGGCCCGAGGATTTTACAGATATGGGGAATCACGATTCTATTATGATGAAAGTATGAGAGATAGTGATAGCGAGAAAGATACGAAGAAGGGATGCCAAGGTCTGTGCGTGAATTAAGTGTTGAGACGAGAGGAGCGGAAACACGAGAAAAGGTGTTCGGATGGTAAGGACAGAGATGATTGTAAGATGAGAGTTCATTTTTATGAACTAGAGCGAAGGCACCCTTGAAGAGGATAGAGCGAGAAAAGACCTGGTGATGTCTCAAGAATTGTTCGAAGAATTGGAATCAACGTTACGGTAGTGTTGATTGAGAAGGAAAAAAGATTGGGACAACATGCGAGGATGCGGCAGGAGGCGAGAGAAAGGCTTGCAGGGCCTTTTGAGTTTGATGTCGACAATTGTTTGATGAATGTAGATCACGTTTGATGATGGAGATAAAGTTGACAACACGGTGCAGTCAGCTGAAAAGAGAAGGAGAATTTTGTGGAAGATTTTATACACCATGGAATGGAGAAATTGGTACGTTAGAGTATGCTTGAACCGACGCGAGAATCGTACATACGAGAAAGAAGAACCTCAAATTCGAATTGAGGTTATGACACAGAAGACAAAGAAGAATAAATCCGGAAAATATCGAGTCTTGGGAACAGAGACTTAGAGCTGCCGAAAGAAATTGATGATTGAATCATCAGTTGGGACCATTGGATATTGGGGTTTCGAAACTGATGAATTGGCTATGTTTACAGGCAAGGCAGAAAAAAATCCATATTTTGAAGTTGATCTGAACGATGATGGGCTGTTGCAAAAAACATTCAGAAAAGAAGGTGAAATGGCAGAGCAGCAGCTGATTGGAGTGTTGCTGGGAGAATTGTTGAAGACAAAGATTTGGGAAGTTGTCATAAATGACAATCAGGAAGAATTTTACTGTTGCAGAGAGGGTAAGGATGATTGGGCGATGAATAGGGCAGCAATAAGAACTAGAGAAGTAAGAAGGGCTATGAACATAGCGAAGTTCGACAATCAAACGCAGTGGTGTCCAAAGCAGTTTAGGACACATTGGATCGAGAAATCGAATTTATAGAAAGTTGATGATAAAGGTGAGTGAGAAAAAAGGTAGAAACAAAGGGAAACAAAGAAGACGACACAAGCAAAGCGGACTAGAGGATGTAAAGGTGCGGGACGTGTGCAGTGCTACATACATAAAGTATGGAAGCTAGGAGGAATGCGAAAGAAGAACACTGCAATGGATGATCGCGTTACGAGGAAAAAGTGTGGGATCCAGGGAGATAAAAAGATGAAGCACATGATCGAGAAGATCACATGAACTATTTTAACTGTTAAAGTCGGTGTAGAGCATTAGGGCCCAAGACATCTTTTGTACATAAATAAATGTAACGTAGGGGTCTCATGTTTTATTTCTGTACATTATCCACAATTGAGCTAATTTAGTTGTGTAGAGGAAAAATGTAACTGCGGAATAATTAGTCGCTTAGGAAGAGGATGAGTCACGTCTCTCCGTCCGTCAGCAGTGTTGGTATAATTCTGGATACTTTGTATGAATTTGAAGAGGTTTGACGAGGTCATGATGAGGACTGAAAGATAGATCTCATCTACGTAATTGATATAAAATAAACCTTTGACAGAGCTCATTAGACCCGCATAGAGAACGCTTTAGGGTTGTGTAGAATTGTAAGAGATCCGCAACAGTGGTTACGAGTATGCCGGCGAGTTGAAGGTCCTGCCGTAAATCTGTAAGGGCTCACTATATAAATGTGAGAACTCGTTGATATGATTGTACGTGTTGTCGAGTTAATTCATGTAGCTTTTTGACAAAATTGAATTCCTATGAAATGTGAAAATACTGTGAAGTTGGATTATCATGCTATAGGTCCAGTTTTTCGTTCTCTATTCAGAGTGCATGGTTGCATTTCAGGCTTACGAGAAATTGTTGATTTTGACTCCCAGTATGAAAGTTGTCCTCAAATCTCCATGAGTGAGCCGCGTTAAGATGTAAATTTCTTAACGAGGCTCCTCGTCATTTAATGATCGGAGAGCGTATGAAGGATGTGTGTGACTGAAATACCGTGTTAAAGAAGGGAAAAGGACAATTGGTTGAACTTTCGCAAAGCCTATTGTATGAAGTTAGAGGGTGTCTCCTTTGAATGCTCGTATGTAGGATGACGCTGTGAGATCGTTCCCACCAGTGGACCTTCGCGACACGGTATGTGATGGAAACGGTGGGAAGTCAACTTTTAAGCAAATGTGTGAAGGTGCAAGGGCCTCAGGGTCGATTTGAAATATTGCGGTGCTATCGAAAACGGAATGTCGACACCCGAAGAAGGTGTAGCAAAGAAAAGTGGGACGTTGACTGTGTGTGTAAGGATTCTTGCGGTAACAAAGAAGGATGCAGAATCCCCTTATAATACTGTATTGAGAGGTTAAGAGCGGAACCATGCTGAAATGGAGACCTCGAGCATGGAAATGCTAACCGAAACGCTGGTTTGACTAAACCGGCAAGGTATCGTGGTGGTACAAAGGCGGTACAGTTGTGGGATGGAAGAATTTGGAGTGATCCCATAGACCTGGTGACGCGTGTCCCCGAGTAGTTTTGAAAACCCACTGTCAGCGCGCATTAAACCGTCGACCGACGGACTCGCGCGCGATATTCGGTGTGCATCGTTCGATCTAGAGTCTCGGCTATCGAACGGTAAGGATCGCCCCTGACAGGTCTCGCAAAAGAAGGTTAACCTGAGGTTTTGACCTATCCTCATCTTGAGCTTATCAATCGTGCAAGTGGCCTGGTGTGATATCGCTCGGGACCGTTGGATCGTACGAGGCCGAGTGACGTATTATCCGCCGTTTGATGTGGAAGGGTCGTTGGTGCTGGGCCCCAGTTCTAAATTATATTGATTGGGACTTTTCAAACTAAGGTTTCCAGGGTTAATAGAGGATGGTTTAATATATGCGTCTACCGAGGGTTGAGTAAGGTTGGAACCGAAGATATGAGTGTATGTTTATAAAGTGTGCTGAGGGTTTTGGATACAAGACCGGTTCTTTTTGTGGGTTTATTGAAAAAGGAATATTTTTATATGCTTTGAGGAGTTCATAACTAAGGGGGAAATTTAAATTAATATCTCAATCTCAGATTGAGATATTAAAAGCAATAGATTTATTGAAATTTCCGCCCATAACATGTATGAGCGATGTGAAGTTTTCCAAAATGGTGGAAGCCGTTGGGCAATGAAATGTAGAAGGCATTATGCATAGCTAGAGATTGAAAGGTCGCAGAAAAGCAGGTGTCAGGCTACTCGTCACCTAACTCCCCATGGAAAAGCAATTCTAATATGAATTAATGGCTTGTGGAGGATGGTATTGGTTTCTCTTATATCTTGCATGGGTGTTCAAGAACATTGACATATCATCCAGTGAGGACTCATGAAAAACATTTCTAATATTATAATTAATATTGTGGAGGATGGTATTGGCTTCATATCTTACATTGGTCTTTAAGAACATTGATGAATTTAGGACAACTAGACATAGGTAAATATTTCACTCACCATTATGGTAAAATGGAATATCAGGGAGTCGGTCAAAGCTAACATCAATTTATTTACATAGCCATATTAAAAAAAATCGATGATTATTCTTGCCAATAAATCACCAACCATTGAATTGAGCATCAGAACCATAATTGAATCGATCATCGTAAAATAATATCTTTCATTAGAATGCATGCGCATGTTCCACCATGAAGGAATTTTGATTCGTTAAATTTTTCATTAGTGCTTTATTTTTAACTATACATTATACTCGAGCGGCTATGGGCAATGATGAAATTTTCTTTTGGATTGAAAATTTTAGGCTATACTGGGAAATTTAATGCATGGAACGAAAATTTGATAAGCATGACTCTAATTTCATGAAAAGTCCGAGCACATTACGGATACCAAAAAGATTTGTTCCAACAATGCGAGTGGATTCTAGATGAATAAATTTTACGAAGTCTTCCTTTTTAAATATAATCAGCCCAACATCGAGGTTGAAATATGCTTCATATTTTATTATATATTTTTTAACTTATATTAGGAGTGGACTAACCTCATATATTGGGTGCAATTGCACAAAAATATAAACTTTGTAAATTGCATCTAGAAATACATATTTATTTTCTGCTGTAATATTTAAATTTTTAAATTTAAATTTTTTAGATTTATTTTTATTTAAGTTTCAAGGTTTAACTTCTGGTTTTAACATTTTCTGATTATTTTTTGGTGAACATTTTTTAATGGAAATTTTGAAATTCTTTTTTGAAATTTTATATATTAATCATGTATTTTTTTAGGGTTTTGAATTCACTTATATATTAAAAAATATTTTAAACAACTTAACTTTTGGTTTGATAATTAAAAAAAATTATATTGCGTGATTTCCACCAGAGAAACAACTTATAGCATTAGGGTAGTCTTAGGTCCTAAATAAAATATACTATTGTACATACTATAATCTTATAAATATTTTGTATGAATTAAATTTCAAACCCATAAACGAACAAATAAACAAAACATAGTATACATTTTGTGAGGAAAAAAAATTCCCTCTCCTTAATAATGTCCTGAAAACATAGACTACCCTTCTCACTTGGAATCAGTGAATAATGTTTAATTGATGTATAAATATTTTATGTTTATAGTTTTTTATTTCACTGTAGTTTTGTGAATTTATTCTATATATGGTATAAGTTAATATTTTTTTAAATTTAAATATAAAGTATATTTTTATAACTAGTCTAGATCCATCCTAACTCCAAATCTACTAAGTATCGAGAGGAATCAAATATATTGAGACGAAAAACACTTTTAGAGTGAAAATAAATTTTATCCCTCTTGGTGCTTTGTATATCCGCAGTTAAGATAGCTGTATGTTGGTAAATAAAAGAAAGTAGATACATCAATAACAACATAAGCATCATGCATCAGAACTCAACAAGATCCCCCTAAAATTGACATCACCTTATATCAATGACAACAAATACCAACATACTCATCAATCCCAACACCTAGAATTGATGGAAATAATACTTGAATTTAGTGTTCATTGATGGATTTTGGGCTTCAATCACCATGTCAATCTAAGTAACTACCACTAATTAATAACTCTCCCCACTTTCTGTTGAAGAAAAAATGTATTCTCATTCTCCTCTTGGCTTTGAGGTGCCAACAACGGATCATCATCCTCCTTTGACATCAATAGTAAAGGGCTTTATCTAATCACCATTTTTCTCTCTCCCCCCCTAAAGGGATTTATTTATAACTCTTGATATAACATGTTGTTGAATTTAATCGTTGATCAAACTTAGTGGTAGTTGTAACTTAAATAAGTTCATACCAATTCAAGGAAAAATAAGGATAATTTATGAGACATGCGAAATTTCCATTTAATCATTCTTATATTAATCATTCTTACATGCGAAATTTGCATTTAATAATGATCGATATTGCGTCCAAAGGTAGTGGGTTTTGTAGGGTGTGCTAAATTTTCATGTCTCCCAGTTATATGCTAAAGAGGTAGTACATATGTTGGAGCTGGTAAAGGTATTTCATCCGTTGAGTGTGGGTGGCCCTTTTTATTTCAATATCGTTTCATCTAGATGGATAATGAGTCTAAATAACCCCTTAAGATTGGTCTATTGGTCTATTTTCTTCTATCTAACGATAAAACTATCCTTAAAGCACATGTGACAACTACCCTCTTTGATTATGAGAAAAACTATTGAAGAGATGGTGATACATCACTCCCAACTCTTTCCCCATGTACTCAAAGGGATATTATGCAATAATATTGGTGAATTTATCAACAACGTGTTGTTTTGTGGATGTGTAATCCAACCTCATATACGATCGAGCACCCTATTCTCTAAGAAAATGGTAATTTATCGAGATATGATTTGTTTTGAGTGAAAAATTAAGTTCTTGGATATGTCAATAGAATTTGTGTTATCAAATATTATTAGATCGGTTCATCATCGGTTAACTCCATGTCTTCGTAATGTTTTCGACTATCAAATCTGAGTGAAACATGATGCAGTTGCTAAGCACTCTACTTCAGCAATTCAAATCGAGATAGAGGTTTTTTTCCTCACCAATCTAAATTTTAGTGGCTAATATTTGGATGTGGGTTAATTTTTCGTGGTTTTTCCAAAACAAAGATTCATTAATTACCATTTTTTAAAAACTAGTTCACCCAAATTTTAGAATATAAAATTATTTTATCTTAAAAATCTCCAAACATTTCTAAACACTATATAAAATCATTAAAAATTGAAGATTTTTCACAAATATATTGCCAAAAATTTTACACAATGCATACTAGGGACTAGTAATATTCACTAATATTTCAAAACTTTGAGATGAATTTTCAACCTTAAAAATTTCCTTGTTGCTCACCAAAGCCACCAAACAATTCACTAGGAAGAAAACTCCACCACATGTGTTTTCCTATCATCCACATTTCCAACCAACCAACATCTATATATGACAATGAAAGGGATTTTTTATCATTTGGATACCATAGAACCAATATCCATTGTGGCTCTTAAGTACCGCAAAATTCTCTTTGAAGCTAAGAGATCACTTTGTTTGGGGGTTAGTTGGTACTTTGCAGCCTACGCTAACAACTTGCATAATGTCTCTGAACTACGTGTTACATTGCTCTATGTTGTTTCAATTAATTTATCCCAATTCAATTGTTCAATTAGCATTCTTTAAATAAAAATTAATTTTTTTATCAACCAATAGTAACTAAAGATAGACCAGTAATGCAATGGGAATAGGATACAATAAAAACATCATCAATAGACACTATATTTAGTTAAAGACCAGGGATAAACCCGCTATGGGGAAAACCATTTAAAATTCTTTTTTTTTTAGATTTTACTAAAAAAATTAGGAGAGAGTACAATGATAACATACAAATGTATCCAGCAATATCAACCAAAAAACATTAGAAATATGATCCCAACAAAAATACTAATCAAATATAGCTTTCCCAATCTGTGGTCAACTCTAGTCAATTGTCAAATTGGAATCATAGATGCCAACTACATAGAAGGAGAGTTATGCATTTATTTGAGAAGATCCAATTACATGGATGAGCTTGCATTCCTATGATTATGAATGAAAATTTCATGTGCCAACCTTACAACGGGAAACCTAGAGCCCTAATCACATGTGGGAGCTTCGGACCTGCAATTTCAAGACCCATACGAACCAAACTCCGTGAACCAAACTTTAAACATGTGCAAAGACAATGAAGAGAGAGAAGAAGAAGATGTTTGATTATTATCTCAAAATTACCTTTAGGTCACTTGTATTTATAGCCTTCCAAGGGTGTCCAATTTCCTATTATGGTTGACATTTTGTTTTGTGATATTGTGGGATTCAATTCAAAAATACACTTTCAATTATCCAAATTGGGTGCTTCAAAAGTCAAAATTGGTATAGTATAAAAGCATAATCTAGTCCTACGATTGGAATTTTTCATTGAGCTACCAAAGTAACAAGTCTTCTCGGCTAGGGGGGAATTCCAACACCATCATGTGATCATCATAATTATTCTCTCATTATCTCATATCTCATCTTTGCTCAACTCTATCTGCTAAATCATTCTTGAATCTAATGAAGAAGAATCATCGGGGAGCATCACCTACAACCCTCTCATTACAATGAGGAAGTTACTATGGGATACTCTCACCTCTTGTCATCTCCAATGGGAGAATATGTCTTCCACCCTATGTCGAGCAATAGGAATGATACAATATCTCATCCATCCTATTTCTTTGTGATATTCCAAAAAATGATCCTCAAAAGTCACGTGGTATAAAAAATTGCATTATAATATTGGGTGAGATGCCCAAATTACTAAAGTTAAGGATCACACACCCCTAATCCCTCTAAACCTGTTGGTCATACGTGGATCCTCTTAGTAGTCTGTGATTTACCTAGGCTCAAAAAATGAATTTTGGAGATAACGACAAACCACTCTAGGCCTTAATCTAGCCCTTCTATCCTGGATAGGGCTCTCTCACTTAGTTTATACAACAAATATGATTTTAGGCTAGGTAATAGGCTCAAAAAAGTTTAAATTTTAGAGTTTTTTTTAATATGAAAAAGGGGAAAAATCCATTGAGCATGGAGTCATGTTCAAATCTGATATTTTCTAGTCGATGATGGAAAAATAAAGGGTTTACGCCACAGGCAAGAGTAGGCACCATTTTTGGTGGATTTAAATCCAATTTTTGTGGGAGTTTAATATATAAATGGTAAAAGAAAAACACATTATAGAATCAAACCATGGATGGATTCTAAAGTGTTTCTTTAAGATGAAAACATTAATAAATTGGTAAACTGAAACATTACATCATTAAAGATGAATTATGAATAAAAAATATGGATTTTCCCAAGAAATAAGATATAAATTTAAAGTATGTAAACACATAATATAACTTACAAGGTCAAAGGAGAAAAAACCATGAAAATTCTGACACGAGAATCTATACAAATTGCCTTCTATTTCATTTATTCATTGGCAAAGTGTTTCAAAAATACTGTGCACAAAGGTGTTCTCCTCAAATCTAAACCAAAAAAACCACTTAAAATTCTTTTTATATATTTATAAATAATCTACTATTCAATGTGTTATCCTAATTGGTTAGATTCATTGATCAAAATAAATTTTAACTATATATATCCAAAAACTAGTGCATATACTGAAAAATAGGAACAATTTTCTTTACAACCAATACAATCCTAAAACATAATTAATTTGGAATATGGACCAATAAACATTAAAAACATCCCCTAAGATAATTTTGCACCAATTTACATGATATAAGCCACTACTTGAAGTAAAACAATTTGAAATTGAAACAAAATCGTGTTGACTATCCAAACTCGCAACAAATTAGGCAGATTCCCATCGCATTGATGTGGCTTCCATGATTTGTACAGTTGAAGCAATGTAAAAATGAAGCAAATAGATATGCTTAAAATGCCTACAAACATCCCTTTGAATTTTTCCTTACATTCACAATGCATTGTTTTTTTCCGCAACACCTCCAAACATTGAACACATTGTGACTTTTCCTTAACGTCAAATGTTGCAAAAATCAAAATGGATGTTGGAACCTTCATAGAACTCCCTTATGAAAGAAAAAATTCCAAATTCACTATCCCACATTTATAAAAATATATATATGAAAACCGCACCAACCCCCTTGCTGCGTTTTTGCAAGTTTCATCAAAATTTTAACTTTTTGGATATATTTAGCCAAAAACAAATTTTTCAGAGCTAGGTTGAGGTTTCCTACTAAAGATTCACCTTTTTATTAGCCTCTCCAATTAAGTCCAACCTACCTCTCTTCCTGTTCCTTCCATATTTCTTGACTTCAGTGAGCTTCTTCTTCACCAACCTCAGTCGTGTTTTTAGGAGCAAGTTTTGTACATATAATGTTTTCACTTGCCTATGTACATGCAAATTCAAGTTTATTTTCTACTTGGACCTATGAAGGAATGGTATAACAACATCTACCTCTTTTATAAATTTCAACTTATCACTTTTGATATTTCTCCTCGCAAGTTGGTGTACTTGTTGTTTCGCTCCTTCAATTTGTTCCGATGTGTGCTTGACTACTTCTCGTAAAAAAGCCATAGGCTAAGAAATCTCCTTTTCTTGTATTTTCACCTTGCAAGTAGACCTACTTCTAGGTCTCCTTGAATGCTCAATTGTCTCCTTCATCTCTTTGAAATTAATGACCAATTTATCTTTGTCTTTGGAAAAATGTGCCAACGTTTCCTTTGATGGCTCTTCTCTTCTAGGTTTGAAAGTTTCTTGAGAAACTTTATGCCTAAGATATACATTCTCATGCCACAATTAAGTTATTGTCACATTGGCCTTATCCAACTGATCCTTTCACTCCCCAATTTTCTGGTTTTTTTCATCAATTTCCACTTCTATTTTTGTGCTTTGTGATTCCATAACTTGAATAGGTGATTATGGAGGAACCACTGGTAATATTTTATCTGTAGCTCTCATTTTTGGCACCCTTACCACCTTGTCTACCTTAGGTGGAAATTTAGCTTCTTATCACTTTTCTTACTAGCTAAATTTGTTTTAGTCAAATGTTTCTTGGTTGAGCTTCTTGTTGTAGGTGAAGATTTTTTAACCAAAATTAAACGAGTGTATTTCTTATTATTTTGACCAGTTGAATCTTGTTTTTCCTATCCTAAAGGAACCAAGAACTCCTTCCATGTCTACTCCTTTTTATTAATCACTTTCATTACCAGCAATTTAGTTAATGAAAAAGCAAATTAATTGGCTTCAATTTGACTTCCTTTTGTTTTAACTTGGTCATTCATCTGACATAAATGCCTAAAGAGATAATAAGGAAGATTCAAAGTTTTATTGCCAGTAAAATGCATTAAGAGCCTAATGTGATAGTGATACACCCTACTAAATCTCCCCTCATATGTGAACTACCTTTGAATTACCTCCAACAAATTTGTATGATGATCTTGTAAATAACTCCTTAGAATAGATGAACCAAAATCTTTCTTTTGGTTTTGCTGAAGAAAATCCTTGAAATAAACAAAATAAAAATCCATTCTTTTGAACCATTCCTCTCCACTCAAATGTATCTTAGTGGCGTCAGTTATTGATTGAGTTGAGACTAGAAAATTCATTCTTCCCATCTTTGCTTGTAGACCATCAAAAACCATAGAAAATTCCTTCGTCAACTGCAAATCATATCCCCAAATTCTCATACAACCCACTTGTTAAAAATCCATCCTGAAGGTTGGATCTGCATTGATGGCTATGATTTCATGAGTTTCAAAAATGTACTATATGGCTCCCCCTTTTTTTATCCCATTTGGAGTCAACTGAGTTTTACATTTTCATAAATTGAAATTTTAAGGTTATGAACAACTTGTTGAGGAAACAATGGAGGTTTTTCGGTTTTCAAACCTTCTGAAAATGTTTTGAGATCCAATCCATCGATTGAACCAAGACTCAGAACTGAAAACCTTCTCAGGAAAACCCTATATAACTCAAAATTTTGTAACTGTTGGCAAGAAGTTAAACTAGGGATAGTCACTGTGCATAAGACAGGAACACAACGTAGAGGAAAATTGACTTTAAAAACACCTTTGGTCATAAATTTTGAGGAAAAATATTTTTTACATTCTTTAGACAAAGGTAGAAATTACATGCAAGGGCTTAAACAACGAAAAAAGGAAAATTGATAGCTATAAAAATGGATATGATCCAGTATCTCGAAACACAACGAATTAGGATAAAACACAACAAATTACAGAAACACGATGACGGAAATTTTATCTTATTTTAAAGCTTCAAATGGTTTATGATAGCTTCTAAATGAAATTTAAAAATTCTTTCAAGATTGAAGGATGAAGATTAAATTGAATTTTCACCTGTGAGGGAATTTTCATCCTCGACATGCAATAAATTGAACATTGTGTTGAATTGCATCTCCCATGCATGATTTTCATAGCAAATTAAATGAAATACCTCAACTATATGATGAAAATGATGAAGGGCTAAGTGATCAGGGATAAAGAGGCGGGTTTCAACTGATCACCTGACATGGTGCTGATCCTGATTTGAAATAACATCATAATTATGTAGTGTATTTCTTAGTTCACAATGAATTTGGAAAATATAAGATTTTCCATCTCAATATTATCCACTGTTGAGCTCATAATTATTTTTTTTGAAATTAAATCTCAACTGATATCAAAGATCCTCCAAAGTTGCATCAATTTCATTTCATGATTCCATTTGATGTAGACATTAGCTCTTGACTTAGGTGGCATACTAACTATGACTTATAATGGGACCAACCAAATCACAGTAACCAAGGACTTGCAACATGATTTTTGTACCCTTTTAAAGTGACCAAAGAATTTCTATGATTGACCTTTGTAAGGAAAAACATGACTTTAGACATTGGATACTTAAAAAAATGAAAAGATTTACATGATACCTAATATAGACCTAAACATCTTGAAACAATAATAGTCAGGATACTATGGCTAATATTTACAACTTGACCTTATATACATAGCAACACTAACATGACCGATATCACTAGACTTAGGACACTAACATAGGTTCCAATGGGGATGACATCCTCCCTGTGAGGTTCCAAGAATACCATAGAATAGTATCCTTATCCATTGGGAATTTTATTTTATTCTTAACCAACTAAGACTAACTTCACTAACTAGGACATTCTTACATATGGTAGGAACTCATTAGAAAGTCAGGGCCTTCACTTCTGGTTTCAATCTATGATGGCATCCACCTACATTTACAGTACTTTAATTAAATATGGTATGTACAATGACATGTTTAAACCGACTACTATTAGGTGAAGTAATGTGTGATTAGCCTTCCATTAAAAAACCCTCCAACAAGTAATTCCCCTGTTAGATATGTCAATAGATAGACATTGCTTCCACGAAAAGCTTCAATTTTATAATGACCCTTCTACAAACTATCAAATTTTCCTTGTTTTCCGTTTTCTTCATTCTCAGTATCCCATTTAAATACAAGGTCATCAATCTGAAAAGCATCAGCCTTTATCCTCCTATCATGAATCCTCTTGATCTTATATGGATCGACTCGGTGTTATTATAAACCTCATCTTTAGTGTGATGCAATTGTCTCATTTGGCTGATCCTCCTTTGCATATCATTTGGTTCTACTTTTTTTTATTGTAATAGTTTCAATACTTAATCCCTATGGAGGTAATAAAAGTAGAATGAAATCCATAAAAAAATTGGAAAGGACACATCCCAATTGATTTCTTAGTACTCACCCTATCATCCCATAAACCATTCATTAACTTCTTGTGCCAATACACTTTGTTCTCCTCTAACAACTTATTTATGATGTTGAGAAATTTCTTATTAGAAGACTCTGTTAAGCCATTTCCTTGTGAATAATGTGTAGTATAATTTCCAAGAACTATATGATATATATTGTATAAATCAATAAAATTTTCATATTTAAATTGAGAAACATTACCAGTAATGATCTTATGATGACAACCGAATTTGGAAAGAACGTTACCTTCGATGACTTGGATAATAACTGAATTTATTGTCTACCCAGTGGGAACCACTTCTATCCACTTAGTGAAGTAATATTTGGATGTTAAAATCCATTTGTGTTGGGATGATGAACTTGGATGAATATCCCCAATGAATTCCAATCCCCACTACTGAAAAGGCACCTCCACTCAAACAGGTTTCAAAGTTAAAGGTAAAAGTTTTATTTACTTCCATTCAAATATAAGACACTCATGCACAACTAAAGACCCTTTTTCCACTAGCAGAAAATTTGGTCTAGTAGAAACCACCTCTCAAGATTTTATTTTCTTTGGTCCCCCATAAAAATTTTCTCTACAGTCACATTTATGAAACTATTACATTATCCTATCTACCTCATATTCTAACAAAAAATTCAACAATATTCCTCCAACATCTTTCCAATATAAATATTTATCTATAATCCATAATTTAATTTGTGCTTTTCAAACCAGGTGGAGCTTGTGAATGCAGCAAAACATAAATGATATCTATATACCAAGAGGAATAAATGAACCTTTCTGACACCTGTTGGACCACTTCATCACTTTCTTAAGAAAAAATGAAATTGATGTCCAATACATGCAAATTTTATTCAGCCATGATTTCAGGTAATATGTGGCCCTTTATAAGTTTAGTGGGATAAATTTCAATATCACTATAAAAAATGACAACCATCCACTTACGTCTCTTTCCTTCTGATTTAATTTGAGTGAGTATGTCCTTCACCAAGGAAAAACCTTGATTTTCCATGATGTTATATTTTATAGAAGCATCTCTTAAACCAATACTAAAAAATTATATAGGAAATCGCTCATGATCCTCTTGATTTTTCTTCATCAATACTACACAATAGTGGTAATGTACGAGGGCAAAGGAGAAAAATAATAGAATCTTTTGTGTAGATAAAGACTAGCTCAAAAACATCAACATGAGGTTAAGGTTGACTTTGCCTCATTAAATGACCACATTTCCTCAACAATCCACTTTATTTTCACCATATTTTGTTAACATATTTTTCCATGGCTCTTATGATTTCAACAAGATTTGGATAAACTTACTTTAGAAAAATTAATTTCTCCCATGAAAAATATTTCCACTAGTTTTTGTTTCTTTTGCTATCAATCATCTATATTTCCTCAATTCTACCGGGTCAATTCCGGTGCCATCCTTTGAAAGTATGTGACCTAGAAACTTATCTTCTTCCTTTTCCAAAGAGAGAATTTTTTGGGTTCAAAAGAGATGCCATATGCGAACTTCTCAAATAGAAATGTAGAATGCTACTAATTTCTTCATAAACTTTAGAAAACAAAACAATTTCATCAAGATAATAAAAAATAAACTTGTAATTTTCATGTGCAAAAGAAATTTCCATAGCCCTTTGAAATGTTTCCCCTACATTCATAATTCTGAAGGGTATTTTCACATACATGAATGTCCCCGATGGTGTTGTGAAGGTTGTTGTGTCCTTATAATCCAGATGTACCAAAATCTGGTTGTACTAAGAAAAACCATCAAGTAAGGAAATCCTCCTGGAACTAACTACACGTTGTAATATGTCATCCATTTTTGGCAAAGTGTAATTATCTTTGAGGAACACCTTGAAAAGGATCCTAAATTCCACACATAATATTATCTCTCTTGACATCTTCCTCACTAAAACTAAGTTTGAAAACCATTTAAAAAACCTTAATGGAAAAATAATGTTTAAATAGAAATTCTTACCTCTTTTTGAATAAAGGGCATCAAAAACCGAGTTGGCTCTCATCAGCTTCTACTTGGAAGGTCTGTGATCTTCCTTGATAGGGAATGGTGTGCTGAATAATACTTTCTGTCATAGGCTTCAAGTCCTCATACATGCAAAAGACACCATAATAGTCCCTCATTATATCAATGTATTTATGCTTCTCTGCGGAGCTAAGGAGCGAGAAATTTTAAAAATTTTGTCTTTTCTTTAGTCTCTATTATATGTCCTCCACTAGGACTTAGTAGGTTTCATTTTACAATTATGAGCCACATCATGCGAAACAAAAAGTTTCCTCCAGTGAGACATAACCTCTCATAATCACATTATCTTTTGATTGTAAAATTTCAAGGTGATTCATGCTTGTAAAAAATATCCATGATATAGCAGTTCAAGTAAATTTCCTTTCATCATTATCACAAATAATACCCGTAAATCATATCAAATTTACAAATTCTTCTTTCATTTGCATGAAATTTTGTAGGTGTTTTTCATTATCAAAAAACATTTCCAATATCTTACTAGTTTTCCTAGAATAGAAGCCCTTTGTTTGTAGCCTAAATTTCATAATTCCTATTTGGATGAAAAGGAATAGTACATGCTTTCTGAGGTGGCCAATGCATCAACAATTCTAGCTTGAGTCTCTAGAGTTAACACGAAAGTTGTATTGTGGAAAACATTGCATCAAATCTAAAACAAAATTTCAATATTCCCTCATTCTAGGGTGTTTGGATGAATAATCACATTTAATTTGCTTAATGGTTAGTTCAAAATCTCCATGGGCTGAAATACTTTTGGCTCCCAACAGTTTCAATAGTAACATCCCTAGAATCAATGTCTCATAGTCAATAAAATTGTTGGTACATTTCGAAAGAAAATTTGTAAGAATAGCTCTTTGACTTGCCTAATTTTCGGCTCATAATCCACACACCAGCTCCAAATATTTCCATATTGAATTCCCCATCCAAATATGTATTCAATATGCCTTCTTCATCATCATCATTTTCTGTTTTAGCTTACAACATTACATCTTCTTTCTTTTCTCATTTGATGTCCCCCGTTTTTGGGTTTCATCTTCCAAACATATATCATGGTATAGTATGAATCAATCCATGTCTAAATTTGTATATATATAGTATAGCTATTAGGGTTGTCTTGACTTCTTACCATGTACTTCATGAGAGATTCCTTATACAAGTTCCTTGGTTTTCTGTAGTATTCAAAAATTAGCATGTAACTAGTTGGAATATTAAATTTTTTTTTTTTTCCTTAGAAGAATAAGAAGGTAGGGAGACCCATAAATCTCCTTAATAGGAATAAGATCACTCTAAATGTAAATGGAGGTCATCAAAGTAGCTGGATAAAGCACCGTTATGTGTGAATAGGGGATGAAGCATGCAGAATGGGTCAACTTTGACCAAATCAACAATGTTGTTATGGAGGGAGTGGACATCCAATGAGAGACAATGCAATTTTGGAGGGAGATCCTTTGTATGGAACTAGTGGCTTTAATGAGCGGGGCCCAAGGTGAGGAAGCTCACCAAGCATACAAGGAAGGGAATGGCAGCCTTGGAAAGCATGTTTTTTATTATTATTTTGATTATGGTCCATTCTGTTGTTTTTCTCTTTCAGTTGTTAAGTGGAGCTATGATGTTGTTTAGCGTGAGGGTGTTCTCAGCGAGAATCTCACCTTCATCTTTTGGGGGACTTAAAGTGCCTCAAGAAGAAGGTATTAGGCTACCATTTCACATTTTTGGCATGGGCACAAGATACAACTTTCTTCTACAACACGATTTCTATAGAGGTTGTGATGTGTTTGATGGTCGACAATGGAGGATTTCATATCACCATTTTTTAGCTAATTTTTAGTGGACGAATCATTCCTTCCATTAGGAGGACAACAAGGAAGATATTTGGGAGTTATTGATACATCTGGCACTAGGCCAATTTACCATCAACCCCTACAGCGCAGTTTCATTATTTGACTGCATCATTTTAGGGAGGAGCTGCAAGGGTGGTTTCAGTGCATGATTTGGGGAGTTATATATTCAATGGAGGGATCAGCTTTTGAATGAGATATTCTATTGGAGGAGAGCCACATATTTCTACATCAGTCACTGACCATATCCTCACAGCTATTTTTACGTCTGAACCTTTATCCCTAGGTCTTTGGTTCACCATTTTGTATCTTGTATATTTTCGGAAACCCTTTCTTGGTTATATAGGAAAAGTATTGTAGAGCCTTGATCTCTATTTTAGGCACTCTATGAGCATTATATTATTAGATACATTCATTTATATTTTCCAATTATAGTGTTACTCACAAAAATTGTGTTCTATGGGCTTTAGACATCTTTTGTAGTAGTTGCATCTCATATTTTGGTGCTTTTTGTTGTTGGAGGCTTCTCTTGCCTAGCTTGAGGGGTTTGTTCTCCAAGATATTGTATAAATTTGTTGTTGATACAATTAATACAATGGATATATATTTCTCTCATGCTCGATGTATTGTTATATGCTGTTATTACCCATTATTGTGTTGAATATTGTTGTTCTCCCAATTTTGGGATATTATAGTGGTATTAGAGCATCATATTGGCTCAGCATGTGAGACATCACATATATGTCATCAGAAGAAGGAGAAGATTCTCACAAAAAGGAGAAGGTTTACAAAAGAGACAAAGGAAAGACTCCATTATTAGGAGAAATGAAGGGAAGGAAATTCTCAAATATTCTTCTCCAAAATATGTAGGATATCAATAAAGAAATGGAGATGCAGATGGAGAGATATAGAGATCCTCCAAGAGGGTTTGTAGATGAAGAAATATCCAACTTTTCATATCATGGGTGTGAGAATTTAGCCACAAAATCAGATCCACAATGCTCTACCATACCTACATTTATATCAAGAGATGTTGAGGAAGGAGATGCACCAAAGGAAGAGACTCTTGGTGACTATATTCAAGAATATGAATCTCAATCTAAGAGGTTCAAGGAGCATCTAAAATTCCAAGGGTTTTTCCAAATCAAGGAGAATATAAGGCCCAACAATCAAAATAGAAGAAAAGGGTTCAAGTAGCATGCTTTGGGTAGATTCTTTGCCCTATTTTTAATAGGTCACATAAGTGCATAGCTAAGGTCTGGGTAAAGAAGCTAGACAAATATTTTAGATGCTGGACCAAGTTTGGAGGAGAGGAGAGCCATTGAGTAGCGTAGCAGTGTTGAATCTTGAATGTAAGGCTCATCATTGGTGGTTTTATAGTTATTATTAATTGAGTCATGCAAATGTGGCTACTTATGTAGGGTTCACTAGGAAGTTCATGAAAAGATTTGATCTAAAATTTTCTGAAACATCCTTGGTTGAGCTAGCCAAGCCCAAACAGTGAAAACCTTTGCATGAGTTGGAAGGATACATAAAATTAACTCCATTCTAGTATGCTATTGAGGGGGTTATAAAATTGCAGAATACCTTTCCAAAGGCAATATCCCCACTTCAGGAAGAGCTCTCTTCTCAAAAGGAAGACATGGAGATTCCTTTTCCAAGAGAGGATCAAGATAAAGGGCCTCTTCATGATGATGAGGTATCATCCAATAATGATGAATGGGAATAGTAGGCAACAGGTAAAAAAATTGTCACACCAGGAGGAGATATATTACCACCTGGATATGTAAATGGATAAATTGATCCAATTAGAGGAGCCCTTGTATATTTGCAAGGAGTTCCAAAGGATATAACATGTGGAGACTAGGGAAAAACCCAGGAGCAGCATGTGCCAACATTGATGGGTAGTGAGGCTGAGCAGTGGAGGAAGTGTGTCATGACATTCACTACAGATTTTAGGACATGCACCATGATAGATCATTCCTTTGTGACCAGGACCCCTGACACAAATGTGATGTTGGGTGAGTAGTAGTTGATTACAGTTGGAGAAGACACCTTAGATTGTGAGACTTTGCATATGGAAGGAGAAGATAGAAAGGACGGCCAACATCAGGTGATTAGGAGCACACACCACTGTCCATTTCAGGAGGGTTATGCAAAAAATAAGGAGGCTGACTTGTGCAGTGAGAGCAGGGACAAATCAGTCCACTCACATATATAGTCCACTTTAGAAATTGATGTCTCATTACATGGAGTAATTCCACCAGGGAGGCCTCCTAATCAGGATTTGGTGAGAGATGTCTCTGTGAGTTGCACCACTCATAGATCTAGGAGGGGTGAGAACCTTGGGAGGAATTGGTGACATATGCAAAAGAGTCTTGGGAAGGATCGAGGAGAGAGAGATTATCCCAATATCGATGTTCCACTCTCACCAAACATCTTGCTTGTTGAGAGAATATGTTTTAAGATGTGGAATGACACCATCATGGTGCAAGCAAACCACTCCATGGCTTTGGAGAATTAGGAGATACTTCCACATAGGGAGGAAGCTTCCACATATGGTCGAGGTTTGTGGCCACTTATGCATACATTGGCCAAATTCAGAAGGTTTTGGATGGGTGATAGTTTCTTATGGATGTATAACCTCCAAAAACTTCAAGCTTCACTTGAGCATGAGAAGCTACAGGAGGAGAAACAGAGGCATGATAGTAGAATCCTAGTGTATGAATTTGGCATGGGATATGTCAAAGAAGACAGAAATAACATGACAGGTGCTTTACATTGTAGATCAGAAACGTTGTCATTATTTAATATTGATCATTAATGGAGATCCCAACTGTTGGTGGAATACTCCAAGGATCTATTTTCATGCAGGATACTTGATGGCCAATTTTCAAATGGGAGATACATAGTGAGAGGTGGGGTCATCTTCTTGGAATATTAATTCCAACTTCCCAGTGATGACGAGAAGGATGGGGAGAATTAAACCGCATGGAGAAGCGTAGGAAGAAGCGGAAAGATGAAACTTAATTTTTGATAGGGATTGAAAGATAGCGGTAGCAATCTCACGAGTTTTGAACTTGCACGCACCTTCAAGTTTCGTATCCACTCAACCACCGGCAATCAGTGCCCTGTACCACATTTAATTTTGAATTGATTTTGCATCGAGCACATTTTCGAGGCGTAGCGGCTTCGAGAGCAAAGGGAAGATGACTTACCAGAGATGGTATGCTATCGGTTTCTCGAATCAAATAGCCATTCGATGGGGTAAGAGAGCTGGAGTGAATGTTTACCAAGAACCCCATGGAAAGCATAAAGGAACATTTGTTTTATGTTTTTGAAACTTTAACCTTGGGTCAAATATTTTAATTTACTGCAGTACATGTTTTTCTTTAACTTTGGTGATGTATTTTCATATATATATATATATATATATATATATATATATATATATATTGTAATATGTACATTGAGAATAGACGAAGAAGAGCATATGTGACTTTTTTACATGCGAGCGAACGAGCGAAAAAATAGAGGGACGATAAAGGTAAATATTGTGTGTTAAAAACAGAGAGAATAGAAAAACTACCGTGTGTGCATAATGTAAGAGACGAGAGCGTAGTTTCTTTTCTTTTTGGGACATTGTGTGTCGAAGAGTTAGCATTTTGAAAAGCTATAATAACATTTCTATTGCATATTTGTAATAGGTTTTTTTTAGTGAAATAGAAGTATTGTTTTATGCATCTCCTGTCGAAAATTTTCATCTCTATGTTGCGAGGAATATCTCTCTCTCGTGTGTTCTAGGAATACTCGGAAATTCCAACGTGGTATCGGAGCTAGTCCAGAGGCTCTTTGAAGTTGTCAAAGAAAAGTCGAAGGAGAAGGTGTTGTTGCATCATTAGAGACTAACAAAGTGAAACTCAACAAATACCAGGTATTTTACAAAATATATTTTATTGTTTGTTGTTAAGATTACGGTCCATAAAGCCCTGTAAAAGAGAGGTCTCGAGGGTTTTTAGAGATGAGCTTGTCTTCAGCTAGAGAGAGATGTTTATTAAAGAAAACACAGTCAACTTTTTAGCATAGTTCAGTAAGCTAACTATGGTAGGAGCTAGCACAAGCACGAGTATTGGAAATTACTCAACTCCCAAAGTTTAATTGGGATAACTATGAATATTGGGCAATCACCATGAGAGCCCTGTTTTCCTCTCAATATTTATGGGAGCTTGTTGAAGATGGTTTAGAAGAACCAACAGATGAACAATCATTTAATGCCTTGACACAGGAAAAGAAGTATTTGCTGAAGAGAAATAGGAAGAAGGACTCAAAAGCCCTTTTCTATCTCTATCAAGTAGTGCATGAAAGTGTGTTTCCAAGGATTTCAGCAGCAAAAAGGTCCAAGGATGCATGGGATACCCTCTAGATAGCCTATCAAGGAATGGAGAAGGTAAAGACAATAAATATTCAATTAATGAGAAGGGATTTTGAAGTTATTTTCATGAAAGAGATTGATACAATAGACTCATTATTTACTCTACTGATTGGGTTGGTTACCAAAATGAGATCTCATGGAGAGACAGTATAAGGGAGAAGAATAGTGGAGAAAGTGTTGAGGAGCTTGCCCTGAAGGTTTGATGTGATAGTCACAACGATTGAAGAGACAAAGGATCGCTCAAAGTTTACAATTTATGAGCTTCATGCATCATTGATGAAACAAGAACAAAGATTGAGCAAAACAACAGACTCATCTTTGGAGCATGCATTCAAGACCCAAATTTTCTTTGGAAGAGGAAGAGGTGAAGGCAGAGGAAACTACAGAGAGAGAGTAGAGCGAGAAGACTGAGCCAAGGAGGAAGAAATAGCCGAGAAAATACAAATGGAGAGCGACAACCAAAATCAGAACCAAGTCGAAGAAGCGACCAGACAAGGTGGAAAAAAATCAAACACATGGACAAAGGTATGATAAATCCCAAGTCCAATGTCATTATTGTAGAAAGTATAGCGGTATGCCAATGAATGTAGGAAGAAACAAAGTGACATGGGTAATAGACCCAGAGCTAATTTTACTAAGGAAAATACCAGTCAAGAGAAGTTGTTTTTAGCATGTAATATGGTTGAGGAAAACAATGAAGATATATGGTTTCTAGATTTAGGATGTAGCAACCATATGACTGGAAACATTTCCATGTGTTTTCATGTTAGACGAAAATGTAAAGTCTCAAGTAACATTGGGGCTAGACAGTAAGGTCTCTATCATGGGAAAAGGCAGAGTAAATGATTTGACAAAGAAAGGAGAAGGAATATCGATTTCAGATGTATATTATGTGTCTGGTATGAATTGTAATCTCTTGAGCATTGGACATCTCATTCAAAAGGGGTAAAATTTTTTCTTTGAAGATGATACATGCGCCATCATGGATAAACCACCAAGCAAGCAATGCATTGCACAAGTAAAGATGACAAGGAACATAATGTTCCCTCTCAAGATGAGAGCAGATTTGAAGAAAGTAGTTGAAATGGAAGTAGTGATGCAAGAGACTTACCAAAGAGAAGAAAAGGATGAAAATTGGTTATGGAACTTGAGATTTGGACATCTGAACTTTGGAGGTGTGAATTTGTTGCATAGGAAAGGAATGGTCAAGGTATTACCATTGATTGAGAAACCAGACAGACTTTATGTGAAAGAGTCGCATCTTGAAAAACAACTACGTAGAAATCTTTCTATCAGAAAAGAGCATAAGGGCAGAGGCACCCTTAGAAATAGTCCATTCAGATTTTTGTTGACCAATGCAAACACCATCATTAGTAGGCAACCATTATATGCCGACCTTTATTGATGATTTCACAAGAAAAACATGGGTTTATTTTTTCTAATTTAAAAGTGAAGTGTTTGAGAAATTCTACCACTTTAAAGCTCTTGTATAGAATCAAAGTTGGCATCGTATTAAAGTCTTAAGGACTGATAGAGGAGGAGAGTATATCTCAAAATAATTTATGTGTTTTTGTAGAGAAAATGGGATAAATAAACAATTTATAGTAAGGTATACAACACAGCAAAATGGAGTTGCTGAAAAGAAAAATCGGACCATCATGGACATGCTTAGAAGTATGTTGAAGGAAAAACATTTTCAAAATGAATATAAGGCTAAAGCTTTACATTGTGCAGCGTATATTTTAAATATATGCCCAACCAAATCTGTCATGAACAGAGTTTAGGAAGAAGGGTGGAGCGGAATAAAGCAGCATGTCACCCACATGAGATTATTTGGTTCTGTGGCTTAAAAGTACATTCCGGATTAGCTAAGGAAGAAGTTGGACAATAAGGGGGAGAAGTCCATATTTATTGGATACAGTGAATAATCCAAGGCTTATATCTTGTATAACCCATCCACCAAGAGTTTTTTTAATATAAGAGATGTACAATTCATTGAGGACGAAGCTTGGGATGGAAGCATTGAGAAACAATGGATGTGAAGAGTTTTTTGTCTCATGATGATGATGAGGAAGAAATGGCTGAACGAAACCCCTCATTAGTAGCACCACCTTCACCAGCACAAGGAAAGCAATGGAAACCACAAGTAGGTATGAGAACACCCTTGCGAAGTGATGACAGTGCTTCTACAAACACATCATAAGGAGCAGATTTGAGAGCTTCTACAATCACAAGTTTAGCAAGTGAAAGAGGAACCATATTCATAATTTTGAATGATATTTATGAGCAAGAGGAATAAAATGAAGGTATGAACTTTTTGTTTTCATTGTACTGTCATTTTTAAGAAGCTATAAAAGATAAAAAATGGATATATTCTATGGATGAAGAAATGAATGCCATAGAGGAAAACAAGACATGGGAATTAGTTGATCTTCCAAAAGGCAATGAAGTCATTGGAGTGAAATGGGTCTATAAGACAAAAATAAATGATGAAGGTAATATTAAAAGGCACAAGGCCATACTTGTTATCAAATGCTACAAGCAGCAACAAGGAAGAGACTATGAGGAAAATTTTGAACCAGTTGCAAGAATGGAAACAGTAAGAGCAAAGTGCTGTATCATAGTAGTACAACACAAGTGGAAAGTTTACCAAATGGATGTAGAAAAACAAAACATTCTTTGAATGGAGTTTTGATGGAAGAGGTGTATGTTGAACAACCTCAGGCTGATAGAAATCGAGATGAACAAAGTTGGCAGATTGAAGAAAGCTCTTTATGGGTTGAAACAAGCAAAAAGAGCATGGTACAGTAGGATAGATTCCTATCTATTGGAAAATGGTTTTGAAAAATCTAAAGGAGAACCCACATTATACATCAAGGAGAGAGATGGTAATATGTTGATTGTTTTTTTCTATGTTAATGATGTTATATTGATAGGTAATGATGCTTGCCTCATTGAGAATTTTAAATTAGTCATGAAGGATGAATTTGAGATGACTGATATTGGATTACGAAGATACTTCTTAGGAATAGAAGTAGAGAAAAATCAAAATAAAATTTTTATTTCTCAAGAAAAGTATGTGAATGAAATTTTCGAAAGATTTAATATGCAGGATTGCAAGGAATCAATTACTCCTACAATGATGGGATTGAAGGTAAGCAAATAACACAACAGCAAGGATTTTGATTCTAGTTTGTATAAGAGCATAGTTGGAAGCCTCATGTATTTGACTACAACTAGGCTGGATATTATGCATGTTGTAAGTTTAAATTCCAGATTTATGGAAAGGCCAAAGGAGGAACATTGGAAAGCAACAAAAATAATTTTGAGGTATGTGAAAGGAACAAAGAAGTATGGAATTTTATATACCACTTCATAAAATTTTGAATTGATTGGATATCTATGTGGTGATTGGGTGAAGTATAGATGA
This sequence comes from Pinus albicaulis, assembly GCA_034641835.2. Taxonomy (NCBI): domain Eukaryota; kingdom Viridiplantae; phylum Streptophyta; class Pinopsida; order Pinales; family Pinaceae; genus Pinus; species Pinus albicaulis. The sequence goes on along the minus strand of JAXQQM020061014.1, from coordinate 319,028 downwards.
CCAGAAAAACACCTCTAGTTATATATATTTTATGTGGGTTCGGAGGCCATTTCATGGGCTCTAAGAAAAAATCCAATGTGGCTTATCTACAATAGAGGCGGTGTATGGCGGCCTCAGCGAGCATGTCAAGCAGTTTGGATGAGAAGAATCTTGAGGAGTTTGTGTCATGAACAGGTAAAAGGAACAACAATTTATTGTGATAATAGCTCAGCAATAGTATTGTCAAATAATTCAGCGTTTCATAAGAGAATGAAACACATAGATGCCAAGTATCACTACATCATAGAATTATTGAGCAATAGAGAAATTGTTTTACAACATTGTAGAGCAAGGAAAGCGAGTTTGCCGATATGCTCGACAAAAACCATTGGGAGAAAAAGTTTTAATTACTTAAGAAAAATATCATGGGTATGGAAGAAAAACTCAGCGATTTGAAATTAAGTGTTGGAATATTAATTCCAACACTAGAGACAACGAGCATGGGGAGAATCAAACACATGATGGAGAAGGACGCAGAGGCAAAAACAGAAAGAGCAAAAACTTAATTTTTCGATGGGATTGAAAGACAAGCGGTAGCAATATCCAGTTTCGAACTTGCACACAACTTCAAGTTTCGTATCCACTCAACCACCAGATGCTGAATTCTACACCAACCACATTTAGGATTTGAATTGAGTTTTAGTCACAACACATTCTTTGGGGGGCAGCGAGGCAGGACATGAAAGAGGGAAGATGGACCCACCGGAGATGGTGATGTCATTGCTTCTCGCGAATCAACTAAAATCCATTAAAGAGGTAAGAGAGGCTGGAGTGGATGTTTACCAAGCACCCGATGGAAACGTAAAGGAAACATTTGTTTTATGATTTTGATTTAACTTTTATTTTCCGCATTATGTTTTTGAAGTTTTAACCTTGGGTCAAATATTTTTAATTCTGTGGTACATACTTTTTACTTTGGTAATGTATTTTGATATATATATATATATATATATATATATATATATATATATATATATATATATATATATATATCGGTGTGTGTGTATGTATGTATTTTAATGTACAGTGAGAATAGTGAGAAAGATGCGTGTATTGTAATTTTCTGACGACAGAAGGCGAGAGAACGAGCGACAAGAAAGAGGAAAATACCGTGTGTTAAAAAATAGAGACGATAGAGCACCATGTGTGCATAGTGTAAGGCAGAGAGTAGTTTTTTTGAGCATTATGTGTGTGAATTAGTTAGCATTTTGAAAACGAACATAAGATTCGTGGCATCTTTTTAATAGTTTTTTTTAATGAAATAGAAGTATTGTTTTATACATCTCTGTCCAGAATTTTTACATCTCTGTGCTGTGAGGAGAAATTTTTATTTTTTTTATTTCTTTGTGTGTTCTGAAATACTGAGAAATTCCAACAGATCTATCATCATAGTAGGATATTCTTGACTAGAGCCTCTAAACTCAAGAAGAAGCTACTATATGTAGCATATGACTATTTTCTCTCTAGCCACACTAATTCCATGGGAGCATACCGTACTATCATGGTGGGATTCTCTTGGGAAGGTATAGAAGAGGAGATGCACAACCATATTAGGAGATTCATGGATTGTTTTGAGATTGACGAGATACATAACTCTTTGGCAGAGTTATCATAGCCTCTTCCTTTCTCATTGAGAATGGGAGGAGGCCCATATATGAGACACTTCACCAAATTTTTCAAGGTGCATGGTAAGGGTTGTGTTTATGTGAATCATGATTCACATACTATGTATTTGCATTTCCTTACCATCCATGTATAGTTTATTGCTCCAAGAGGGGGCACTCTTTCTTATAGACTTCATGGTCTACTTGGGGCCATAAGAAGTGATTAGAAGGGCTACTCCCTAGGAAATTTTTGGGAGAAGATATATTATTCAGGGTGTACTCCATTGGCACCAAACATCATTCAATGTATCCATGAACTTGAGAGGATTGTGGCAACAAACAAGTGGTGAAGAACCACTCATCATATCACATTACGAGGTAGTTAGGAGTAAAACTACAGTGGTTACACTTGAGGGACCATTTTCCTTCTCTGGTATTACACATGGCAGCTAGTATGCCTTTGATTGTGATCCCATATGTTGATGATGTTCTTATCATTGTTGTGGGCATCATTTGAGGGATGATGCATAGGTTGGATGTTCCCATTTCGAATGAGAGTCCCCACATTTATTATTCTTCATACTTAATGGATAACATTTGGCAACAAAATATTGCTACATTAGACCTCTTATTTCCATATGGGATGAGCCATTTGGATAACTTCAACACTTGGGAGATGCATCTCATGAGCATTTGGGAGATGTTTTTCCATGAGTTATGTCTTTGGAGGGTGACTCATTCTGTGTGGATGATAGCTTGGGGATTGGAGCTTCACACGGGATTGAAGGTTCCCCACATGTTTTAGATATCATACCTCAAGAAGGCCTCTAGAAATCATATAGTTTCCTCCATGGATATCCCAATTTTTCATGATGAGTGCCATTTGGAGTTTTCACCAAAGGCTAACTTATACACTTGGGAGGAGAAACTAGGGGACATATTGATGAGAGAACATATTATTCAGTGGAGAATCTTATCATATGAGGATGCTAGAGGAAGAAGAGAGGAGGCATTTCAATTCTATCCTTGCAGTTTCTTTAGGACAAGCAACATTTGGGAGGGGAGGACTGTAATATTCCAAAATTAGCATGTGGATAGTTGGAATATTAAATTTTGTTTTTTTCTTAGTTAGAATAATAAGAGGGTAGGGAGACCCATAAATCTCCTTAGTAGGAATAAAATCAATCCAAATGTGAGTGGAGGTCATCAAAGCAGTTGGATAAAGCACCCTTATGTGTGAATAGGGGATCAAGCATGTGGAATGGGTCAACTTTGAACAAATCAACAACACTGGTATGGAGGGAGTGGAAATTCAATGAGAGACAACATAGTTTTGGAGGGAGATCCTTTGCATGGAAGTAGTGGCTTTAATGAGTGGGGCCCAAGGTGAGGAAGCTCACGAAGCATATAAGGAAGGGAATGGAATTCATGGAAAGCATGTTTTTATTATTATTTTGATTATGTTTTGTTGTGACTTGTTGCTCTCTTCAACTGTTTAGTGGAGACTGCAGTGTTGTTTAGCACAAGGGCGTTCCCGAGTGGGAATCCCACCTTCATCCTCGAGGGAATTCGAGTGGCCACGAAAAGTTATCGGGCTACATTTCCATATTCTAGCATCAGGCCAAGCTGAAAATTTCTTTTACAGTTCATTTTTTGTTTAGAGTTGTGCTGTGTTGGAGGGTGGAGCAATGGAGGATTTGATATAGCCATTTCTAAGCTAGTTTTCAGTGGAGGGAGCATTTCTTTCATTGGGAGGAAAACAAGGAAGGTATTTGGGCATTATTGCTACATTTAGAACCAGGCCAAGTTACCAACATCCCCTATAGTGCAGTTTCAATCTTTTATTGCGTTATTTTAGGGAGGAGCTACAGGGGTGGTTTTAGTGCATGATTTGGGGAGTTAGATCTTCAGTGGAGGGATCAAACTTTCACTTGGAGAGTATATTTGAGGAGAGCCACATATTTCTACATAAGATTTTGAGCATATCTTCCGACTGTATTTTTCTGCAAACGCTGCATCTATCTGGCGACTTTGGTCACCATTTTCTATCTTGTGTATTTTTCGGAAACCTTTTTGGGTTATTTGGGAAAAGTATGGAAGCCCAGTCTGATCTCTGTCGCTCGTACTGAGCATTTTATTATTAGATCCATTAATTTATATTTCCAGTGTGGTGTTTTCTCACTAATCGAGCTATATGGGCTTTAGACATTTTTATGTAACGACTTTGCATCTCATGTTTTAGTTTCTTTTTGTTGTTGGAGACTTCTTGCCTAGCTTGAGGGGTTTTTCTCCAGCTATTGTATACATTTGTTGCTGATAAAATTAATGGAATGATCTATGTTTCGCTCATGCTTGATGTATTTTTATATGCTGCTATCCCCAATTATTGTGTTCAATATTGCTTCTCTCCCAATTTTTGGATATTACATTTTCCAAACACCGAGATAGTGGCATATGACATGTCCATTTGCAGCGAGCCCTTGATTTTTTACACCCAAATATCTTGATAACATCATACCATACTTAGGTGGGATGTTAACAATAACCACACCCATAACCACACTTTTGGTTAGAATTTTTGTGTGAGTGACACATAAATCTTTGATCAAACCTAAACACTTTAGCTTAATTGAGTCAAAAGAAAATATGTCTTTGTATGGTTTAGTTATATTCAAACCAAGCTTATGCATGATTAATTTATTGATTAATGTGTTTGAAGCTCCCAATTTTTTACATGGACTTATCAAATATCAAATCGTGAATATTAAGGCTGACATAGAATGGTGGCACATTACCTTCCTGAGAACCTCCTCCTTCAACTTCTAGACCACAAAGTAATTTTAGGTGATCATCATTTCAATTCCTTTATCTTTAACACATCTCACCTTCAATGCCTTCAAAAATTTGACTCTTATATGCATCCTTCCTCATCAACTCAACTAATGGAATATACATTTTAATCTTTTTATGTCTGTTCTCAAGACTAAAATATGATGAAAATCCTATCTCCTCCTTAACAACTATATCTTTGCTTTTCCTCGAGAATTTCTTTGGGATGATCGGCGTTTATATGACGGTAGAAGCTATATCAGCTTTCTAGACCCTTTTAGAATGATATTTTGAGACTTTCCCTGTTTCTAAAAATTATGTTGTTTGTAAACATAATAGCATTATGATAACCATTTTAATAATATTATGATTCTTCAAAGCATGTCATCTGATTGTAAGAATAACTCTTGTTCCTCCTTTGTCAAGGAAATAATATCTCCTTATCCCTCACGAGAGATTAATATGATCCTCTTCTCTATTTGTATATTTTTTCTTCTTGTCCTTCTTCATAGTCTACCGAAAATGAGGTACGATTTGTTGTTGGTCTATTGGGTTTGTTGGTCCTCTACTGAATCTTAAATCTTCTATCTTCTAATATGCATGTCGAGTTGAGGACCTTCTTTTGGTCTCTTGCGAGTTTGCTGTTTAATGATCGCCCATTTCTCCATCGTTTTCTCCATATTTTTCACCAAATTGTCCAATATAATACCTGATGATGTTGAAGTTTCTTACTTGATGGTCACCCTCATTTCAGTATTTATTCTATGTTCCTTTCCAACAAGTTTTATTTCTACACTCACATCATCTCTTGTGTCTTCAATGGTAGTCAGGATTATTTCTCTTATTTTGTAGGCCATGTAAACATCCAATCCATATGGATGAAAAGTATGAGCCAAATGTAGTGGAGGGTTTTATTTCTTCTAGGATATAATTATAAATATTGTTGAACTGTTTGTTGTAATCTTGGCTGATTCACCTAGGGTTCTCTTCAAATTTTCATGCTATGCAAGATTTTTAAATGGATTGCTTTTTATCTCCAACAAGGAAGGAAATTTTCGATGAAAGTATTGAATATCAATAACATGCGCTTCCAACTTCTGCTCCATTTCTCCTCACTTCTCCTCCCAAGTTTTGAATAAACTAACCTTCCTTGACATCATCATTATCAACTTCTTCAAGATTTGTAAAATGATTCATTTTTTTATATATGTTTCGATTATAAAAATAGGAACAATCCCTGCTCAAATAGAGGTATACAATGCACCATAATTCATTGGCACATAATTATATGGTGCTGAAAAATCGATGGGACATAACAAGTTGCCATGATTGTGGTATGAGAAGTAGATGTACTTACTGGCTTTTGCTTGATGATGAGTGAGGAAAAAGGTGGTGAAACTATAATCCGTAGTGAGTTTTTGTAAAGGGAGAGCATAGAAAAAAGATGAAATAGGAGAAAAAATGTGCAATAATCAAAGGAAAATTAAATGAGGGAACATGGTGACAGGTCGCCAAAAATATGGATCATTTTTCGGCACTCTTGTGCAATTTATTGAAACAAATTCTCAAGTTTCAGAAATTTCTATAAAATAATTTATCAAACTTTGAAAAGCCAATTTTATGTGTGGGGATTTGTGGTACTAAGATAGATTCATCAATTACTATTTGAGCATCAAAGGTTTTAGATTTAGATCTAAAAAGGCTATCTTGAAATGGAAAATTAAATTCAATGTCCTCAACTATTATAATTTATTTTTCATGAAAGGGTGTGAGATCTCTCCAAAGGATTGTTTATCGCTTGACCTTCTTCAAGGTTATTATTTATAATTATCTTCTAGGGTCACTCATGACTTCGAGGATTAGATGTGGATGTGATGTTGTATGGATCTTTCTAAAAGTCTGTGTTTTCCAAGAAAACATATCACATCTAGGCTTAAACAAAAATTTTAGGTGAAAATTTCAGCCTAATTGTTCCCAACTCACTATCACCCATAGGAACCAATTTTAATATTTTCAAAGAAATGTTTTGCAGGGGAATATTTAACTTTTGATTCCCCATTATGGTCTCCAGAATTTAGCACTATGTGATTTCCCTAGGCTAAGAAAGAATTCTAGAGGTAACCCAAACGAGTTTGAGCAGAATATCCCTTCTAGCCGGGAGAGGGATCTTTCGCTAGCTTAAATCTAAAATATGATTTTGGGCTATCTCAAACAACCTCAAAAAAGTTTTATTTCTTAGAGAGTCGTTGATGAGAAAAGGGAAAATCCATTGAGCATGGTGTCATGTTCAAATGTAATTTTAATCGAGTGAGATGATGGAAAAAACTGAGGGTTTCTCGCATGGTAGCAGGTAGGCATATTTTATGGTGTATTTATATAAAAATTGTTGTAGGAGGTGAATATATAATCGGTGAAATACGAACACATTAGAGAATCAAACCCATGGTTTAATTCTAAAGTGCTACTTTAAATTTGAAAAAGCATTGATAACTTGGTAAACTAAAACATAGCATCACTAAATACGAATTCTAAATTAAACATTTGGTTTTATGCAAGAAATAAGATACACATTTAAAGGAATTAAACACATAATATAACTTACAATATCGAAAGAACACCAACAACAAAAATCCTAACACAATAATCCCTACAAATCACCTTCTATTTCATTCATTCACTAGCAAAGTGTTTCAAAAAATATAGTGAAAAAAGGTCTTATTCTCAAATATCAAACAAAATAACACTCTTACAATGATTGATATACTGTATACATCACCGAATATTTGATATCCTATCCTAAGTGGTGGAATCCATTAACCATACAATGAAGGATGTTGGCTTTGGGGGATGGGTGTAGTGGACCCTACGCATTATATATATATATATATATATATATATATATATATATATACTAATAAGGTGGGTGGGGTTCTCTCACCCGACCCCCACCCAAACTCCTTTGTTGTATGGTTATGTTCTATGTTGTTTGTTGTCGTTGCCGGCACGCCGTGGGCGACCCATCGAGTCCTTGAGTTGGGTTCGATTACCACCGTTGGCCTATATATGTGTTGTGTGTGTGTGTGTGTATGTGTGTGTGTTGCGGTGTTCGTTGGGGCCCGATTGGTTATGTTTGACCTCTGTCCAACTGACACATAAAAATGTTTTATATATATGATGTCGTGAGGGTTTCAGTCGAGGTCACAAAACCTATCGACCCCTTTTTTTAATATTTTTTTCCTTATAAAAAAAATAGTCATTTTCAAAATTTTTCGAAAATCGGTGTTAGTGGGCTTTTTAACTAGACAACAATTTCACATGCTTTTTCGAGCTAAGTTCCTTGCCTTGTCCTCGGTCAATTTGCTAGGACCCTTAAACCTAGCCCTTTTGCCCACTTTGACCAAAAATTTGACCATATAATTTCTCCATATCATCTCACATTGAAAGACTCATTCATACCATTCGAATCGGGGCGAAGGATCACTTGCATGTTTTCACCAGTTCAAAAGCATTCCGACCACCTTGAATTTTGACCACTTCGAGCCCTCTTGGTCTCCTCAAGGCGTCTAGAAACCACTTGGATCATGGTGCCAAGAGTCTGATGGAATCAATAATTTTTTCCATCCAATTATTGTTTTTAATTTTTATGATAATTTTAAAGTTTCTTCAAAAATCCATTTAGCAACATCTTGTGATTATTTTTTCGAAAGGTATTGTCAGTGAAGAATATTAGTGTGGAATTTGGAAAACCATAATTTTGTGCAATTTGAAAACACCTAGTTTTATGGAATTTGCAAAATATGGTGATGAAAAATTTTATAATGCTATTTTTTTGGAATTTTAAATACATCTTTGGTGGCTAAGATTTCTCATTTTGGTGTTTAAAATATGACAGTCGTGATGTCTTACTTATGCTAAATTGTGTTAAACTATGGTAGTCTAAGATTAAGTGTAGAAAAACATTTTTATGGAAAGTATGAAGTCCGAATAGCCTCATTTCTTTTTGAAAGGCCAACATACGATCTCTTGTAATGCACTTTACTTGCAAAATGATATTTTTCTATAAATTTATAAAGTATGAAAATTGAAAAATATATGGGTGGAATTTCATTGTTTATAACAGTTGTAACGAATTTATACCCAACACACAACATGAAACTCCTATAAATGACACTTTTGAAAAATACATTGATACAAAGTAACATAATTTTAAGTGATGTACCATAGAAAGTGAACATATAAGTGATACTCCTCCAAAGTAAGACGCATAGTACGCATGTCGTGTAAGATATCCACCATAGTGACATAGTTAAGGGAAAAATGTACTCAAGCCATTCACAATTGAGTACTAGTACACTATATTAGGTGTCACATAAGCCATGGTGGATAAATCTAAGTGTGGAAAACCTATTTTTGTGACTAAGGTTAAGTCTAAATAACCTATGTTGGTTTTCACGAGGGTTTGTTAGTCATTATGTACTTTCCTTGGGATGTTATATTTTTCCATTATATTTATTAATATTGTGAGACTATGAAAGATAATATGGATGTGTGTTTTTGTTTAAACCATTGTGACTAATTAGTATCCACCACACCGTGGGATACGCGATAATGCACACTTTTAACATAAACACATATATAAGTGGCATAATTTTAAGTAATGTGCCATAAGTAATATATCTACAAGTTATACATTTTCAAAGTGAGCACATAGTAGGCATGCCATGTGAGATACCTGCCATGTGGCTTGCACTTATGCATGAATGCACTAAATAAGAACACACTTGATCCATGACACCATATGAGAGGTCACATATAAGTGATCCACCTAACTAAAAAACACATATGTGATGTACATAATCAGAATGATGATGAACGATATAGTGAGTTATGATTTCGGGTGACGTAATTAGACGAGTGTAGTAAACACATGATATTGATCTTTACATCATAATTTTGTAATTAACATCGTATGTATATTGACATGGAATTTGAAAAACCATAGTTTTGTGGAATCTAAAAACCCACGATACTTTCTTGTTTGATAATGATATATTTTTTGAATTTCAAAAGCACTTTTGTAGCTATTTGGTTTATTTTTTTAAAGTTGATTCCATAGAAAAAATTTCTAGATCCTAACTTGTGCAAATTTGTGTGAAGCAGCGATGGACGTAAGGTTGAGTGTTGATTTCCTATTTGATGGCTTTAAGATGACATGTGGATGAAATCATTTGTCTTGAGATGGAAACATAAAATTTCTATTTATGCACATTCCTTGGGATATTATATTTTGTTTCATTATATTTATTGATATTTATGAGTCCATTAAACATTATATGGAAGAAATGTTTATACCATTGTGACTAATTTATACCCGGTAGCATAATTAGAGACTCTAATAAGTGAAATGTTTTGAAAGAAACACAAATATAAGTGACGTAATTTTAATATATGCCCCATCATCAATAAAACATATAAGTGATACTTTTAAAAATGAGACACATAGTTGAAATTCTATATAAGATTCATTCCATAAGTAACATAGTTAATCATCTACACGCTAAAGCGGAAACACTTCGAGCAGGTCACGCCATATTGGGTGATCAAATATAAATGATTCACCTAACTAAGAACAGATAAATTATGATGCATTATGATGAAAGCCATGGCAAACATATTAATTAATGCACACTAAGTGACACACCATAAGTGATGCATAATCAAAATATTCATACATGCACACATAATTCACACACTATAACAAAAACACAATTTAAATTTACCAATGCACATAGTTGTCACAACATATGACAATATTTATGTATAATGAACTATTACTTATATTGACTAATCCCAAATGATGATAAGAAGTCAAGATGCCATTCATTTATAGAAAAATATATTTCAAGAATAAATATGACAAAGTGGAGATAATAGAATGTAAAATTCAATAATTGTGTGAAAAAATACCATCATAGTGAATTAAAATTTGAATGATAACTATAGTTGGTCAATACACTATATTATCCATGCATCCTAAGTTTGAAATTTCCTTGATGTATAATGATGTGGATTACAGAAAAAATATGTCTCAATATGTATTAAGCTATTATGACTAAGTCTTACATTTAGAAAACTTGCGCTCATAGATAGGAGTGAGGTGTGGTAACTCTATTTTTTTCCAAAGAGGTTAACATAAACATTATTTTTATGCACTTTCCTTTCAATTTTATCCTTTTTTAACTATTTTCATGAATGTTATGAATCCATGAAATGTTTATATGGATTAAATTTGTATTTATAGGTAATTGTGATGAAATGTATACGTGACATATTGTATAGGGACTCATAAGTGAAAAACTAAAGAAACACATATATCGGTGACACAATTTTAAATGATACTCTTTAGTAATATACATATAAGTGACTCTTCAAAGTGAGATGAAAGACAACATTCCCATGTAAGATACACTAGCATAAGTTACATAGTTTAGCATCAATATCTTGAAAGAACAACACAAAGTATGAGTATGTAAGTTGAACTTTAAGTATATTTATATTAGATTTGGTAAAATTTAGAGAATGGAATATTATATCAAACATAGATAATGGAAACCCACGCACAACGAGAAGATAATGGAAACTAGTTCCTTAGACACAAAATGGAATCTTGTGTTGAAAATGACACATCATGGCTAATCCAGATAATATATCTCCTACTCACCTTTACCAACCTTGAAATTATTAATGGATATAGAAAATAAATATTTCTCCTCTTGATGTACGGAACACAAATCCTTCTTTGGTCTCCAAAGTAATATTCCTCTATGGGCTTTGAAAAATGTATCAATGATATATTAGTTCATTTACTCTATTGAATCAATTAACACACTTAATAAATAATTTTTAATAAGAAATATAAAATTACAAATGATTTTATATGGTTTTGTGGTGGTCCTCCACCATGGTCCATGCCTCCTAACAATGCTACAGTAATAATAACAATCAACTAGTTGAAAAATAGAATAGAAGTGTACAAAATATATTCAACTCAAGTGCCTTATAATATTTTTGTCAAATAATTAGTCCTGCGTTGTAAAGAATATATAAGTAAATGGATATGATTTCCATTTGTATCTCGAAGATGGAGCACTGTTGTAGAACCTACTCCATGACAATAATGGGAGTTGGGGAGGATGGATTTACAACAATATTAGAAGCAACTACTATAGACGTAGCTGCTATATATGGAACACTCGATGTCACAATAGACGATGCACCAACAGAATATGGAGAATGTGTTTGAGAAACCGCTCATGAGGAAATGACAAGGATTGGGGGTATATAGTTGCAACACATATAGATGCAACCATTGTATGTGTAAATACACTAGATGAAATACTAGTTATTATTACGTCAAATGTGCAGTTGTTGGAGGGGTGCGTACTGTTGGAATGGTAAAGGTGAATGAACGTGGGAATGATCGAAACGTATGAAGGATAATATATAGGGAATCAAAGGTGAGAGACCCCCATTGGCTATATAATAGGAGCTAGCCCCCTAGGGAAAGAAGATCAGATTAAGTGATGGGATGGATTGGGATGGAATCAATAATAATTACACTTACATAGACATTTATAATATGTTTTCAATTAAAAAACATCAAATTGAACTAAAATAAGATAATGAAGTCACGTTGAAAAGTAGACATAATCTAACATATGTGCATCTGTGGAGGTGATATGGTAAAACCAAGTGGAGACATCTGCCAAGAATCTCCTATCAACACCTATCGAAACAAAACAAAAATTAAGGTTAACTTCTCCTAAATAACTTGGAAATTATAGATGATGCGATTTTTATCATTAAAAGTACACCATAACAAATAATTTAAATACCCATGTGTTAGATGTTGCAATATCAAATAATATAGCTATGGATGTATCAATATTGGGAGAATTTACATCCCTCTTATCTTGAATTATGGCATATCCTCCCATAAAAATGTGTACCTTTTAAAAAAGACAAAAGTAAAATTGAAATTATTTAAAGTTATCTTTTGTTGAATTTTTTTCTTTTATTGTATAATAACATGTTATAAGTAGTGATTTAGAACCAATTTAAAAAATATATTAACATGGTCCATAAATCACTCATGGAACCATCAATTTATGTGCATGTATTCTCACAAAGAGAGCACAAAATTGGCACCACTTGACTCGAACTAAGAACATCCAACTTCTATGTGTGGAGTAGATGGTATATGATAAATGTCCCAGAGAGCCCTATAGCTCGAGTTTCCCAAAAAAATATTGTAATGGGATTTAAAAATAGGTTGCCATAAACGAACTCTATTTCACTAGACTGTGTGTGAGATGTGTTATCACATTTCTAGTGTCATGAAGGTGATCTAAAATCACGGTATATTTAGGAGAAAGTTTCACTATCGAGGGATTGCACCTAGAATTTAATAAACCCTAGGGAAAGTCAATACCAACCCCATTTAAGTGACTCATGTAAAATTAATTAACATTGATACCAAATTGAAATTCTTGGGAAATTTTTATATTTGCTTTTTCGTTCCTTTTAACCCGCGATTTTTGTTGAGCGTAGTTTTGTGTGTGTATATGTGGCTTTCCCAACATATTTTTAATTTCAATTATGGAACTATGTTTAGATTTTGGGTCCATGATATGGGCTATATATATTATTATAATACTATATAGAATATATGATTAAAAATAAATTTATTCAATTTTTTGAGTTTGGGTTTTAATATAAAATCTATGTGTGTGTTTGTGTGTTTTCCATCCTCTCTCTCTCTCTCTCTCTCTATATATATATATATATATATATATTGATAATTTGTACGTACGTTGATGTACGCGCTAAAACATACACCCTTATGAACAAAAAAAATCATAGATCATTAAATAATTTTATATAAAAAATAAGAAGATGCATCCAATGGATCGAATAAAACTTGCATTGAGATATAAATGATGAGTGTTCAAAATGTGACCATTAATTGATATAACGATAGTCATATATATTTTTCATCAAATTTTTGTCATTCAATTAAATTAATTATACATAGAGGTGCTAGAGTTATTTTTACCAAAATAATGAAACAATCCCACTAAAATCATAACCATTGATCCAAATGAAAAAAGTGAGATTTCACCAATGAAATTTTTGTTCTAACATTATAATATTGCTAAAAATCCCATTTCACAAAAGATAATCAAAAGGAATAGATAATAAGAAACATAAAGTAAAATAAAAATCTAATAAAAACAAGCATAAAATATCTTCTGGGATTCAAGAAGAAAAATTAAAATGCAAATTAAATTAATGTTTTCATAAATGAAATGAGAACCCTTCATTTGACTTATAAAATAACGGGATTTTGTTGAGACCTCAACACCAGGAAGGGAGCCACTTTGAAACCTTCTAAGTGAGGTATTTTACTTCCTCATGGAGAAAAGAAGTGTAGATAATTCATTTTTTCTAGTCATAGGCTTCTAGTCTTTGTTTTCCATCAAAATTAGTTTCTTGCTTTTTATTCATGGTAATGACTACAAAAGTAGTTCATTTAGTTAACGAATTGTATTTTTCCTCCATAGAAAAGAAAAATGATATACATTGTTTCGAGAGTATCCTATGGTGGGTTAAGATTGATGGTGATCATCACTGGCAGAATTGCGATACTAAAGACTTGGATATATGGGAAGAACAATGTGATCAAATAGGAGGACTTATTGGTAAAATTATTTTAGTAGTATTCAAGTACATATTGAGGCCGAAGATAGAAAAAACTTACCAATGTAACTATTTAAAATATTTATTTCATTAATATGATGATATATATACTTACCACCTTGTAAAAAAATCCATGAATTATATCCTAAATATTTTTGATATGATATAAGAATTTATTGCGGAAATGAAATACCTACGATGGGTTTTTTATAATTGTGACAAATATAAAAAGAAAACGGATACATCCCTAGTACTATTTGTAGAACATAGATTTCCTTCTCCCTTCTCTATATGTTAATATTAACTAGGAATAATGAAATTGAAATATCTAAATGATCTATCACACCTAGATTTAAATATTTTTGTAAAAAGTTTTATATAGGGTTGAGATTGATGTAAAAAAATATTTTTTAACATCATTTATATAATTTATTTGTGTTGATTGTGTAATGATATTAATTTTATCAAAAGGATGAAAGTGATGTGAAGTTCAAGCGCAAGTGTCAGGTTTGAATATTGTCAAATGGAACATATAAGACAAAATATGAAAAATATATGCTTTCATTAAATCGAAAAATGTATGATATAAGATAATACAAATATAATTTTTCTCTTGTAATCATTACTGGTTGAGTTTTTGTTTTGGCTCTATTTTATATTACAATTTTTTTCGAGCGAAAATGTAGAGACAAGCTCATGAAAATTTTTAGAAGACCAAGAGACGATGCTTCATCTCATATTCCTGCAAAGAATAAAAACAAAAATAATAGGATTTCTTATAAAATATACATCTTTTAATTGAAAGTTCTTTTTTTTAAAGTGAAAGCGATGCACGCATGATAAAGTTGATGAGCAACGACAAAAAAGAGGAACGAAGTTGAAAAAGGAGAAGTTGTGAATATTTTCACTACACTTGACAACATAATTATATATTAGGTAACTCTACTTTTAATTTTTGACATGATATTTTGATTGAGATATTTTTGTCCCTTTCTATCATGTAGCTTGATATAGAATGAGTTTGTAGTCCCTATTAGGGTAGAAGCCTCCTACGGGTTGTAGTGCTGTTGGTTGTGGAGCTCCGATTATCTTGTTTGTTTTGTGTCATAGCGTTGGACCCCTATACCTTAATGTGGCGATAATGCCACCTGTAATTAAATGTTGCTTGTCCGAGGCTGCGACTTTGTGGAATCACTCGCGAAGGGTTTCGAGCGACGCCTCGAAGCTAAAAAAATATGTAAAATTTCATTATAAAAGTATAGTAATTTCTAGTCAATGAGCGACGATGATTAGGCGAGATGATTTGATGGTAGAAGTGATGTTTAGTTTATGGTGTTTTTTCCTGAAAGTCACACCTTTTTTGTATGAGGGTATTGTATATATGTATTGTGTATTGTATGTGGATTCGCGGAGCGGGAAATAGATACGGAGGCACATGAGAGAGAACATGGGATATTACAGAGAGATCTAATGTAGGTCGTGTCTCTTTATTTCCAGCTGGATAATAGCAAGGAAAGATTGGTTGTTCGTGGTGGACGTAGCCCAAATTGGGTGAACCACATACACACCGTATCTCTCTCGGTTTTATGTGTTTTGTAGTGCTTGTGTTGTCCGCATATTTTATGTGTTTCATTTCTACTGTAATATATAATTTTCTAACAATTGGTATCATAGTCGAAGGTCTATTTGGGCCGATAACTGCGTGAGAAAGAAGGGTTCTCGGTATAGAGTGAGCGATGACAGCGAAAAGACTGGTAAGTTTAGGGTTGAGGAATTTAACGACCAAAAATTCGCCAACGTGGAGAATGCGGATGGAATATTATCTGTATTAGAAAGATGTGTACCTGCCCTTGGAGTGGAAAATCAAAGAAAGTCGCGACTATGATGCACGCAGAGTGGGATATTTTCGATAGAAAGGCACTGCGAACGAGTACGGTTTTTCCTTGTGGTGTTGGTAGCCTTCATCAACATAGGGTTTTATTAAGGCATTGGAAAAAATTATATGAAAAACCCTTGGCCTAAAACAAGGTATCTCTCATGAAACGTTTATTAAATATGAAGATGTCGGAAGGTGGATTTTTGTTACGGACCATTTAAATGATTTTAATACGATTGCTTGGTCGGGTTAAGTTCTGTAGGGGTAAAATTTGATGATGAAGTTAGGGCTCTTTTATTTCTATGCTCATTGCGAGAAAGTTAGACAGTTTAGTGTGGCCATTAGTAACTCTCTCTGCGGATCTAGTACTTTAAAGTTTGAGTGAGGTTTTTACGGTGCTATCCTTGGCTAGGAAAATGTGGCAGCTCTAGTGAGACATCGGGTAATGCTTTGAGTGCGAGTCTAGGGGAAAGAAACAATGGAAAGAGGGAAAGATCTCGGGGTATCGTGGTAAATCAAGGAAAAACGGATCCCGAGTCCATATTAGGGATAGTGTGCTAGAAATGTGGAAAGAAAAGGACACTTGAAGAAAAGGCTGTAGATCTTGAAAGGGAAAAGAAGGAGATGCACTAACGCAAGAAAAAAATCATAAAGCAAAATGTGACAAGGTGATGTGTTACAATATGCTTTGATTCTTTCTTTTAGAAAATGTTATTGATTATTGGGTTATAGATTCAGGAGGCCTCATTCCATGCACATACGATAAGAAATGTTTTTAAGACTATGTTCAAAGGAGATTTTGGACAAGTCCATTCGGGATGATGATAAACCACTGTAAATTTGATTGGAATGGGTAAAGTTCTTGTAAAACAACGGAATGGAAACCAATGGCTATTAAAGGAGGTAAGGAATGTTCCAGATTTGAAGAAAAATCTTATTTCAGCAGGACGAGTTAGGCAATGAGGGTTGTGTGACAACTTTCTGAGATAAAACTTGGAAGGTCACCAAAGGAGCCCTAGTAATGGAAAAAAGGAGAAAAGGTTGGTAAATTTTATTTATGCAATGGTATTTCTAACTTTGTTAATTCTTTAACTTCAAAGGAGTAGATGCATCATTATGGCATCATGAGGCTCGGACACATGAGTGAGAAGGGATGAAAATTCTTCACTCAAGAAATTTGTTGTCAGGTGCTGAAGAATGTTGATTTGGTTTACCGCAAGAATTTCATTTATGGAAAACGTAGAATAGAGTCGTTCTCGAAGTTGGGAAAAGAAAAGAAGAAGCAAAAAAGTTGAGCTTGTGCATACGGATGTGTGGGGACCTACTAAGCTATCATCTCTTGGTGGCTCTCATTATTATGTTACTTTTATTGATGATGAAATTATAAAAACTTGGATTTATTATATTCAGAATAAATACGATGTATTTGATACTTTCAAGAAATGGAAAACTTTGGTTGAGATTCGGACGGAAAGAATTTGAAGTGTCTCAAATCGAAATGATGAGGTGAATATTGCAGCAAACGATTTTTATATGTATTGTTTAGAGCATGGAATTCGCGAGTGAGAAAGGCAGTTCCAAAGAACACAAAAGAAAATGGTGTGTCGAAAGGATGAAAAAAACAATCATGGAGCATGCAAGGTGCATGAGATTGCATGCGGGATTGCCTTTACAATTTTGGGCGAGATGTTGTAGATACTGCTTGTTTATCTAATAAACGGAGGGCCTCGAAAGTTCCTTGGATGGTGGTATTCCAGAGGAAGCATGGACGAGGTAAAAAGGTAAAGTACTCCTTTTTAAAGCCTTTTGGTTGTGAGGATTGTCCATATTAATAAAGAAAATAGAACAAAGCTTGAGGAAAAATCAAAGAAATGTACCTTTATTGGATATGGTGTTAATGATTTTGGTTATCGCTTATATGATTATGAAAATCACAAAATCATTAGGATAAGAGATGTAATATTCAATGAAAAGTTATTGTATAAGAATCACTTGCAGGAAAAGAAACGAGAAAGAAAAAAAAGAATACATAGTTCTTGATGAGAATCACGAAAAAGGTAAAGGTGCATGAAAATAATAATATCAAGAGCCACAAACAACAACGAGCAGGACCTCAAACACCAGAAAGTGGTGTTAGAAGATCTACCGGAGATAAGTATACCTTGAGCGATACTCTACTTCATTATATTGTTTATTGTTGACTAATTTACGGTGAACACGAGATTTTATGAAGAAGCAATGCAAGTTGAAAAAAGGAAGTAGTGGGAGCTAGCCATGGAAGAAGAGATGGACTCCCTTAATGCATAACCAGGACTTGGGACTTCGTTGAGAGTTTCTTACGAGGTAAAAACTACATTGAAAAAATAAATGGGTTTATAGGTTGGAGGAAGAAGATGGAGGAAAATAGAGGTACTAAAGCTAAACTTGTGGTGAAGGGGTTTGTCGAAAAGAAAGGCATTGATTTTGATAGAAATATTTTCTCCTGTTGTTAAGATGACTTCAATAAGAACTATTTAAAATCTTGTAGTAGCGGAAGATTTACATCTTGAATAGTTAGATGTAAAGAGAGACATTTCTCCATGGATATTTGGAGGAAGAGATGTATATGGAGCAACCGAGAAGGATATGAGCTCAAAGGGAAGGAAAAATTAGTAGTAGCGGGTTAAATAAGAGCTTGTATGGCTTAAAAGCGGGCTCCCAAAGCGATGGTATCTAAAATTCGACGAGGTTTATTTACTGAACAAGGTTATACTGAGATGTCACTATGATCATTGTGTTTACCTAAAAAATAAAAATGATGGTAGCTATATTATATTGTTATTGTATGCGAATGACATGCCTTTTGCGAGGGTCTAACATGCGAGGGAAATAAATGTGCTCAAAATAAAGCTGCAAATTCATTTGCAATGAGGGATTTGGGAGCCTGCAAAACAAATCCTTGGTATCGAGAATAAGTAGAGATATGAAAAAATCGCAAATTAACATCTGTCTAAGAATTAGTACATACAAAAAGGTGTTGAAAAGATTTAATATACAGAATGCAAAAGCCATGTTAGTACACCTTTTTTCTAGCCATTTCAAACTTAGTAAGGAGATGTGCCCCACAAGACTCAAGAAGAAATGGACTATATGTCTAAAAGTTCCGTATGCATCAGGATTTGGAAGCTTAATGTATGAAATTTTCTGTACAAGGCTTGATATTGCACATGTAGTAGGAGTAGTAAGAAGGTACATGAACAATCCGGAAAAGAAAATTGGATGGTAGTAAAATGGATTCTCGGATATTTGAGAGGTACCACAAATCAAGCACTACGCTTTGGTGGTTCAAGCATTTCTCTATAGGGACATGTTGATGCCAATATGGCAGGTGACTTAGATAACATGAGGAGCACTACAGGATATGTATTTACTTGTGGGTGGAACATGCTAGTTGGGTTTCAAAAAATCCAAAGTGTTTTTGCACTTTCAACAACGAGCGGTATGTTCTATTGCTACGGAGGCTAGTAAAGAAATGATTTGGTTACAAGGTTTATGGATGAATTAGGGTAACAAGCATGATATGGGCACGTTACACGGTGCATAGTCGAAAGTAGCATTCATCTTGCAAATGAACTCGGCATTTCATTCGAGGACCAAACACATACTGACTCAAGTACCATTTCATACGATCGGTATTGGAAGATGGACGATTTGAAGTTGGAAAAAGATACACACTAGCGAATCCTGCGAGATATGCTAACAAAAGTTCTAACCAAGGAGAGCGAGAATATGCTTAGTTTCAATTGGTCTTCAAGGATGACGATGAAGATAAGAGAAACGGTGAAGTCCAAATAGAGTCATTGTCTGCCAGTATGAAGCGGATGGTAGAAGTTGCTACAATCGGTTTCTAAGTGGGAGATTGTTGGGTGTGGAGCCTAATTATCTTGTTTATTTTGTATCATAGCATTGGACCACTGTATCTTAATGTGGCGGCAACGCCTTTCCCGTAGTTAAATGTTTCCGTCTAGGGGGGGTGGTCTGCGACTTTATGGAGCTAGCGGGGGGTTTTGGGGGGCACCACCCCCAAAGCTAAAGCATGTAAAATTGCCTTGTAAAAGTATAGTAATTTCTAGTCAATCTAGGTCGTTCATTAGGTGGATGATTTGATGGTAGAAGTTATGTTTAGTTTAAGGTTTTCTACCCTAGAAGGCAACCCCTCTTTTTATATGAGGGTATTGTATTGCGGCTATGTATTGTCGTACGGATTTTCGGAGCGAGAAACAAATAGGGAGACTACGAGAGAGAACAGAGGGATATTACGCGGATCCGTCGTAGGGTTGGGTCTCTTCATTTTTACGGATAATAGAAAGGAAGGACTGTTTGTGTTCGAGGTGGACGTAGCCCAAAATAGGTGAACCATGTATATTTGTGTCTCTGCTGGTTTTATGTGTTTTGTGCTTGTGTTTTCCACATATTTTATGTGTTTCATTGCTACGTAATATATAATATTCTAATAGTAGCCCTGCAAAATATTTATCGGAGTTTGAGGTTCCTTTGAGGTGGGATCAACTTGTAGGTTGGAGCCTATAAAAAATACGATTTAATAAGGAGTCTTCACTTGCCTTCATGTCACTTTTAGCCTAAAATTCTTGGTTTTCTCCCTTGAGCTTCCACTTATATCTAGTGTCTTCATGTGTTGGTTCTTGAACGGTGTCTAAATGTTCTTAAAATATTGATAACTATATTTTTTAATTTCCTCTCTAACACCTACGAAAAGGATTCCAATAATAATACGACACATACATAATCCATTAGATACATAAGAAAAAAAATTAAGTTCAAACAAAAAAATAATTTAAATTATCGAGTTCCCAAATATAAATATCAAAAAGTTGGTTAGTGAGAAATAAAAAATAATTTATCTAAGAAAAAATAAATCATATTAAAGCTCTAATGGTACATAATAAAAATATTTGTAATAAATTATTTCATAAATCCACTAAATAGTAGTATAAGGACATTACCACCACTCTTTTAATGCTACTTATAATGATGCTAGTAAAAATAAATTATTTAATGCTTGTAGTGTTTTGGAAAAAATCAACCACCATGAAAATATTTGTTTGAAATAGATATATGAACTTGCTTAATACGAGAAGAAACAGGTCTCACTAAAAAATAGATTCCTCTTTTTTTCTATTTTATTCAATTAAGTAAATATCTTGCTTTGGTTGAATGGATTAAGGATTGCAGTGCTTCTACGCATATGTTTAGTACTAATTTACCTTTTTCTTTCTTATCACACTCACATGCACATATGACAAAGAGGTTTTTATTGATTGTGCTAAAAAACTTCTAGTAATATATTGTAAATTTTGAAAGTCCCTAATGGTACATTAGAAATATGTTTATTTTATTTTCAAGGAATTCACATCAATTTTTTTTCTAGTTATCATTCTTGAGAAGGGTTATAAATTAAAGAATGGATAGATAAATATATTCGTAAATATATCATAAATATATACTCTTCTTGATTATGGTTATAGTTTATATAAGTTTTACTCATTTTCATTCAACTAAAAATAAAAATTTAATTCCGATGTTTCTCATGTTGATGAACAAACTGAGATTATCGCATGCAAGGTTAGGTCACTTGAATAATGGTGCGATTAAAATGTTATATATAATGGTACTTCGCTTACCTCTTATTTGTTCCACTAAAGGTGTTTGTTAAAGTTGCATTCTTGGTAATTAAACATCATGTAGATATTTTGATCAAAGGTAAAGCTTGGTGTGCTAACAAACAATTACAATTAATTCATAGTGATGTACGATCTGTTGAAACTAGGAAAATATTGAGAATGCGGTGAATTGATATTTTGAAAGCATTTTAAAAAATTATATATCAATTAACATATTGAAAAATGCAATAGTGTACTAATCGACATAAATTTTGAACATAAAATGTTTACACGTGTAAATCCATACAAGAGAAAAACTCTATTTTATTATGATGTAAATGAAAGAACCAACTCCAAATTACATCAAATTCTATGGGCCCCAAACTAATGGAGGCTCCAAAACCATTTTCTTTGCAATAACCCACCTTATGGAAGCACCAAATTCATGATCTTTATAGAAATGCACTATGAAGGAGACTCTGGTCCCTTGATATGCAAGCACCTACTTTTTTCAATCCATCACATCATTTATTTCATACATTTTTATACTTAGATGGGAGGCTCTACATTTTGATATATAACTAAAATTATTTTAAATGTAATATCTAAATATCTTCTTTTACCTTTTTTTTCTACAACACCCTCTTTCTTTCTAATTCTCTAGTTCAATTAAGGCTCCATAGCCAATCACGGTTTCTCATTACTATGATTTGATTTATACTAAATTTATTTTCTACAAGCTAATTATGGATGCTTCAAATCTACATATATGAAGCTTATATCCACTCTATATCTCTAGTATTATTCACATTTATCTATTAACCAACACTTAATGATAAACTTTGTCTCAGATCTGCTTCTCTTCTCTCTACTACTCAACTTCCTTTTTCTCTTCATTCTATTTAAGCTACCTATGCTTTTAAATCTGAGGAGAAGCTACATATATTTCATTTCCGTGGGTACTTTACATATCATAGTTTTTCACTACCTTTTATAGATGCATATCCTTTAATTTATGATTTGCAAAATTTAGTCCTTTAAAATAAATTTGGCACGCACCAACATCAAATTTTCATTTCATAACCCCTAGAGTTTCACTCATTTCAAAATGATGCCATGGGCTTGAGCTAAGGGCTTAAGCCCCCAAAGACTTAGACCTAGACCCATGCAAATTTCATAGTATTAAATGCCCAAAACATTCTATAATGCACCAAGTGATCTAATTGAAGTGACAGATGGAGAAATCACTTTGAGCACCTCAGAACAACCCCACCTATCGAAAAATTTAACGTATTATTTTTTGTCGTATGTGAAATTTAAATTTCCACCAAAATTTTTAAGGTTCCATCGCAGAATCCATGATACGATAAAAAAAATGGAATATAGGTCTCTTTGGCCCCCTCACAACTATCCAAACTTTAGCGAGAGGGGTACTGATTTTTTGAATTTTTTTATTTCACCCATCAACTCCCGAGTTGCCTAGATAACTATGAACATGTTTAATTTGGTAAAGTCCATATCAATCATAGACATATGTCATTCATGAACTGAAAAATACACTTCATTCATGAAGGCTAAGATACACCCCTAATAGAACCAATTCCTTGGAAAACCATCATCCTAGCTCGAGCTTCCATATCATCATCCAAGCTCAACTTCCATAGATATGTGCCAACCAAATGAGGCCTACAAATGTTTCCAAAGATGTTCTATAGCAACTATGTGTAATCTACCATGTGCCCATTTAGGGCCGCCCAAAAAATGTTCGAAATCGGTGCAACATGTAACTATTTCGAGCTACCACATCATTTCTCTGCCTCTGACGGTGCCATATCAATGCCACCTATATTCCACTTCACTACCACCTAACACCACATGTGCTATCAAGTCATATTGGGGATCCTCTTAGTGTTTGGGAATTTGGGAAATCTAGTATCCCGAAGGTTTTAATAAGAATTTCCTTATTACTCTATGAGAGGCCCTAATTCCTATGTAACCTCAAAGACATTGGATTTCATCAATTCTTGAATTCATATGGCTAATTAATATTTAGTTTGGTTCAATTACTCCATATTCATATGCATAGCTGATTATTGAATGCTTGGATGTCTCTGGATGCATCCCTTTAAATGAGCAGATATCAATGGTCATCCACACAAATGTCAACACTTCTCCACAACCATACAATGGATTGGCTGAATATTCATTGACCCTCATAGAAACCATGCCTAGAATCCATCACTTTAAACTTAATTTCCCTCTTCATTCCTAGAGATTTAGACTAAATTCCATCTTCTAATCAAAAGCTCTAATAAAAAAAAATTCCTCCAAAGGTAGAATACTTAGAAAAAAATGACTTGTTCACAAGGTTAGCACATTGTTGTACAAGGAGGAAATCTACAGCGAATATAAGGGAGATGTGTACGTATAATGTAAGAAACTTTCTAAAAAAAATAAAATGTCGAATGAATACATTTGTAATAACTAAAAAAAGAGATTAAGTAATTATGTTTGTAATACTAAAGTAAATATATGTATATATGTTAGTAAAACATCAACAAGTTCCAAATAGAATCATGATGAGGATAAAGGAAGGTTTGGAATACAAAAACTTTTCAACTATTGTTTTTACATTCAACATGACATGCAATGGCACTCTCTCGATGCGGGGGCATTAGGCCCAAGACAACTTTTGTACTTCAATAAATGTAAAGGGGGGTCTCATGTTTTATTTCCTTATGAAATTATCCATAGTTGAGCTAATTTAGTTAATTTCGTAGAGAAAATGTAAACGCTTTCGAATGATTAGTGGGCATAGGAAGAAGCGAGTATATCTTTGTTTGTCGAGCGTTAGTCTAATTTGGATCCGTAGGGAATTTGAAGAGTTTGTGAATCATCGAGGAACTCGAATCGATTCATTGTAATTGATATAAAAAATAAACCTCCGCGATGAAAGAGTTGATGAACTCGCATAGAGAACTTCTTAGGGCTACGTAGAAATGTAAGAGATCTATAGATAGTGGTTGCGAAAGCGCCGAGCGATTGATGATCCGGCTATGTATTTTGTAAGTACTTCACCGTATAAATGTAGAATTGTTTCGAGTATTATTGTGCGGTTGTCGAGTTAATTCATGTGTTCTTAACAATTGAATTCAGCGGCAATGTGAAAATCTCGTGGTTGGATTATGTGTATATAGTCCATTTGAATTCTCTTTGTTGGAGTACGAGTTCGTAACTTAGGACTTACGAGCAATTGTTGATTTAATTCCCGAATCAAGTTGCCTCAAATCTCCATGAGTGAGTAAGGGGTTGTAAATTTCCCTTAACAATACTGTCTTTTAATGATGATAGCGTATGAAGGATGTGCGTTAATCCCCGTGTTAAAGAGCAAAGGACAAATGGTTGAATCAAGCACCTATTGTACGAAGTAGAGTGTCTCCGTTGAACGCATGCACATAGGATACGTTGTAAGGATGGTTCTTACCTAAGGGAATAGTGGGAAGTCGACTTTTAAGCGAAGTCATGAAGGCACAAGGGCCTCAATTCAGATTGAAATATTGCGGCTATCAAAACAGAGTGTCGACACTTGAAGAGGCGTAGCGAAGAAAGTGGGAAGCAAGGCTGTGGTATTAGAAGGATTCATAGGTAACGAAGAAGGAGGCGAGAATCCCTTATAATATGTTTTGAGGAGTTAGATGAACTATGAGAATGAACTGAGCATGGATGTAACCGGAACGTGGTTTAGAGCTAAGCAGTAGTATATCGCGAGGTACAAAGGCGATGAAGTCGTATTTAAGGGATTTGGAGCGATCCCATAGGCCCGGGTGACGCGTGTTCTGAGTAGTTTTGAAAACCCACTCTCATTGCGCGTTGAGCGTCGACGGTGGACTCGGTGTGATATTGGCGTACAGCCGTTTGATCCGGAGGACAGCTGTTGAATGGTGATCGCCCTTGGATATGTTCGAAGGTTAACCTAAGGTTTTGAAATCCCACCCTCATCACAACTTAACGATCGTGGAAGTAACTCGTGTGATATCCGATAGACCGTTGGATCGTCGAGACCCGGAGCGACGTATTATCCGTCGTTGGATGTGGAAGGGTCGTTAGTGTTGGGCCCACAATTCTAAATTATATTGATTGGGACTTTTCAAACTAAGGTTTTGCGGGGGTTAATAGTAGATGGTTTAATATCATGCGTCTGCCGAGGGTTGAGTAAGGTTGGAACCGAAGGTATGAGTGTAGCCATACATGTGGGTTGCGTAAGGGCTTGAACCTTAGGAGCATTGATCTCTTGCGAATGCATAAACCCTGGTGGTTGATATATGTATGTCTATAAAGTGTGCTTGAGGGTTTTGGATACAAGACCGGTTCTTTTTTTGTGGGGTTATTGAAAAAAGGAATATTTTTTATATGATTTGAGGAGTTCATAACTAAGGGGGAATTTAAATTAATATCTCAATCTCGGATTGAGATATTAAAAGCACATGATTTATTGAAATTTCCAGTTTCAAAGTAACATGAACGGTGTGAGTTTAGTCGAATGGTGGAACCGAGTTGGGACAATGAAATGTGAAGGCATTATGCACATCTAGAGGTTGAAAAGGTCGAGAGAAAAATAGGGATTGTGGGTGCACCCGTCATCGAAGTGGTATCGCAGCTAGAATTTAATTAGCCCTTTGAAGAGGTTATTTTGAAGTGCACATGTACTCGAACAGGAAGGAAAAATTGAAGTTTAAATCTATTTAATAGAAAATTTACTAGAGTTGATTTGACTAAATATGTAATGAAGGTTGATAACTCGATTTACGAAATGTGGAGTTGAAGACGAAAGTGTCTTCAATATTGACAGACGGTAGAAATGCAATGCAGGTGAGAAAATAAGCGAGATCATTTAGGGATCTTGAGAGGTAAGATGATGAGCCTTATTTGAAATTTTCGGTTGGAAGGTATTGTTTGCGAAGGTTAGAGTGTAGAAAATTGAAGACATATCGATAGAAGCCAGGATCACGAGCTTTGAGAGCAATGATAGAAGAGTCCGACGAGGGATTCGAGTGCAGAAAAGAGTGTGGTAGAACTCCGGAAGATTCCCAAATGAGGTTGGATGAAGGAAGGAAAGAGGTTTTTCTTGAGAGAAGTTACGAGTGAAGCCTAGGAGAGCAGAAGAGAGTGCTCGAAGGTTCCTACGAGAGAGGAGTGCACGTACTTGCCAAAAAGTCGGGTCCAGAGGAATGGATTGGTGAGAGTGAGTTGCAGCAAGAGAGTTTCGACTGTTGCGCAGGCTTGGTGCGACTTGTGAGTGAAGAACTCCTAGAGAAGAAAATGGCTATTGAGAGCCATAGCTGAGATTGCAGAGAGATTGCGAGAGGGTTTCGAGAGAAGCCATAGCGGAAGAGTGAGTGAAGATGCCAAAGAAATTGGCATGAGGAAGAGACTCACTGCGATGCAGAATATGACAAAGAGTATTGGAAGGAATTAGGCGAGATCGGGAACTAGTTTAATAAACTAAATATGAGGATAGAGGAAACCCGGAGAGTTGGTTGGCTTATGAAGAAAAAGATAAAGTGGCGAGGGCTACAAAGGAAGAAAAGAGAAAATGATGAATGCTCATAAGAAGAAGGAAATACTCGAAAGTGATTGAGTATTTGGAGAAGGACTTGGGACCGAAGCTTCAAGTGGGACCAAAGGGGTCCAAGAGCCTTACATCCGACATGTTTTGTATGTTTGCGGGAGACAACGAGTGAGAGAGAACAAATTGTTGGTGTTGGCTCTAAGAAGAATGGAGAAAGCGACTACATGTTTTGAAAATGTCCATGCACGGGAGTTGGAGAAAGATCTTGCTTCCCCACATGTTGGAAGCGATAAGAGATTTAGCTTATGATGATGTCCGAGTGGAAGTTGAACGACTTGTAGAATTTTGAAAAAGAAACTATTGAGGAATCTCTCGAAGAGCATGGAAGACATGGAACAGCCCGGGAATATTTGGTGATCAAATCATCAAATGAGACCATGAAGTCTTATGTTTTTGCATCGACAAAGTTGTGTATGAATGCGGTATTGATGGAGACGATGCACATGATGGGGACCGTGATGAATGAAGCTCGACTGTTGCCAAGAAAGATATGATGAGTATCCTTACGATGAAGATCAGATTGTGTTAATGCAGATGAAGGACTTCATTAGTTTCCTTATTTTATAGAAGAGATTGTTTCAATGAGGTTGATGATGATGAGTTTGTCATTAATGCCGATAATGACAAATTAGCTTTTGTTAGATGGCCAAGTAAGGAGTGATGGATAGGTAGCCGAGGGTTTTTACAGGAGATAGGGAATCGAACTCTATTCCGATGAAGGTTGAGGAGATAGTGACAATGAAAAAGATAGTGAAGAAGGGATGCCATGATTGTGGCATGAATTAAGTGTTCGGAGCGAGAGGATAGAAACATGGAAAAAATGTGTTCAAATGGGAAGGACAGAGACGATTGAAGATGAGAAAGTTCAATTTTATGAACTAGAGCGTAGAAGCATCCTCGAAGAGGATGGTGCGGAAAAGAGACTAGTCGGTAGTATCGAGAATTGTTTGAAGAATTGGAATCGACATTCGATGTGCTTTGATTGAGAAGGAAAAAAGATTAGGACAACATACAGAGATGCCGGCAAAGTAGAGAAAGGCTACGAGGCCTTCCGAGTTTGATGCTTGACAGTTGTTTCAGTGAATGCGGATCCCTGTTGATGATGGAGATAAGTTGACAAACATGCGGGCGGTCAATTGAAAGAGAAGGAGAATTATGTGGAAGATTTTAAACCATGGAATGTAGAAATTGAGCTAGAGAGTATGTTGAATCAACGTGAATCCCGTATAAGAGAAAGAACCTCAAATTCAGAATTGGGGGTTAGTAGCATGAGAAGATACAGAGGAATGAAAGCCGGAAAAGATTTTCTAAGTCTTGGGACGGACTTAGAACTGCTGAAAGAGAAATTGATGATTGAATCATCGCTGGGACCATTGGGTCTTGGGGTTTTTAAACTAATGAATTGGCTATGTTTACAGGCAAGGTAGAAAACAATCCATCTTTTGAAGTCGATCTAAAGGGTGATGGACTCGTTGTAGAAAACATTCAGAAAAGAACGTGAAAATGGCAGAGCAGACAGTCGATTGGAGTGTTGTTGGGAGAATTGTTGAAGATAGAGGATTGGGAAGTTGGCATAAATGACAATCGAGAATAATTTTGCTTGTTGCAGAGAGGGTATGGATGATTGGGCGGTGAATAGGGCAGACGGTGAAGAACTGGAGAAGTAAGAAGGGCTATAGACACAAGCTGAAGTTCAGACAATCAAAGAGAAGTGGTGTCCGGAGAGTCAAAGGACACATTGGATCAAGAAATAGAATTTATAAGAAAGTTGATGATAAAGGTGAGTCGAGAAAAAAGGCGTAGACAAGGAAACAATGAAGTAGCGAGCACAAGCAAAGCAGATAGAGGATGTAAAGGTGCAGCCCTGTGGAAAGCTACAACATAAAGTATGGAAGACAGGAGGAATGCGAAAAGAAGAACACCACAACGGATGGTCGGTTGCGGAACAAAGTGTGGGATCCGGACGGATAAAGATGAAGTACATGATCGGGAGATCGAGAACAATTTTAACTCGGGGAGTCCGATGCGGGGGACATTAGGCCCAAAAAAAATTTTTTGTACATAAATAAATGTAAAAGGGGGGTTTCATGTTTTATTTCCTTATGAAATTATCCATAGTTGAGCTAATTTAGTTAATTTGTAGAGAAAATGTAACCGCCCGAATGATTAGTGGGCATAGGAAGAGGCGATGCGTGTCTGTCTCTCACGAGCGTTAGTTCTAATTTGGATCCGTAGGAATTTGAAGATTTTGTGAGTCATTGAGGAATTCGAATTGATTCATTGTAATTGATATAAAAAATAAACCTATGTGACGCAGTCGATAGAACCCGCATAGAGATTTTCTTAGTTGCGTAGAATTGTAAGAGATACGCAAATAGTGGTTGCGAAGGGACAAGCGATTGAAGATACGCCAGTATTTTGTAATTAATTCACTATATAAATGTAGAACTCGTTTCGGTATGATTGTGTGTTTGTCGAGTTAATTCATGTGTTCTTGACAATTGAATTCCGTGCGCAATGTGAGAATCTGTGGTTGGATTATGTGTATATAGTCCGTTTGAATTCTCTCGTTAGAGTACGAGTTCGTCACTCGGACTTACGAGAAATTGTTGATTTAATTCCCGAATGAAGTTGCCTCAAATCTCCATGAGTGAGTAAGGGGCTATAAATTTCACTTAACGAGTGCCTATATTTTAACGATGAGAGAGTATGAAGGATGTGCGTTAAACCTTGTGTTAAAGGAGCAAAGGACAATTGGTTGAATCGAGGCGCTATTGTATGAAGGAGAGTGTCTCTCATTGAATCCCTCGTATATAGGATACATTGTAAGGATGGTTCCTACCTAAGGACCTTGTGAAACCATAAGTGATGGAACGATGGGAAGTCGGCTTTTAAGCGAAGCCGTGAAGGTGTAAGGGCCTCAATTCGATTGAAATATTGCGGGCTATCAAAACGCAGTGTCGACACCTCGAAGAGGCGTAGCGAAGCAAGTGGAAGCGAGACTGTATTAGAAGGTTTCATAGGTAATGAAGAAGGAGGCAAAAATCCCTTATAATATGTATTGAGGAGTTAGAGGGTACCATGAGAATGGAACCCTGCAGGTGTGGAAGTAACCGGAACGTGGTTTAGAGCTAAACCGACGGTATATTACGAGGTACAAAGGCGGTAAGTTGTATTTAATAATTTGGAGTGATCCCATAGACTACATGACACGTTTCCTCGAGTAGTTTTGAAAACCCAATCTCATCGCGCGTTAACTTTCGACCGTGGACTCAACGCGATATTGACATACACCATCCGATTTGGAGGCTCAGCTATCGAACCGTGATTGCTTTCGGACATGCTCGAAGGTTAACCTTAAGGTTTTGAAAACCCACCCTCATCGCGACTTAACGATCGTGCAAGTAACTCACGCGATATCCGGTTGGGACCGTTGGATCGTCAAGGCCGAGCGACATATTATCACGCCGTTGGATGTGGAAGGGTCGTTGGTGCTGGGCCCCGATTCTAAATTATATTGATTGGGACTTTTCAAACTACGTTTTGCGGGGTTAATAGAGGATGGTTTAATATATGTGTCTACCGAGGGTTGAGTAAGGTTGGAACCGAAGGTATGAGTGTAACCATACATGTGGGTTGAGTAAGGGCTTGAACCTTAGGAGCATTGATCTTGCGAACGCATAAACACCGGTGGTCGATATATGTATGTCTATAAAGTGTGCTTAGGTTTTGGATACAACACTGGTTCTTTTTGTGGGGGTTATTGAAAAAGGAATATTTTTATATGCTTTGAGGAGTTCATAACGAAGGGGGAAATTTAAATTAATATATCAATCTCGGATTGAGATATTAAAAACAACGATTTATTGAAATTTCCGAGTTCAAGTAACGTGAACAGGTGTGAGTTTTCCAAATGGTGGAGCCGGGTTGGGCAATGAAATGTGAAGGCATTATGCAAAGCTAGAGATTGAAAGGTCGAGAGAAAAACGGGATCGTGGGTTACCCACGTCATCAACTCCCCATAGAAAAACAATTCTAATATGGTAATTAATATTGTGGAGGATGGTATTGGCTTTATATCTTACATTGGTGTTCAAGAACATTGACATAACATCCAATGACACTCCCCATGAAAAACATTTCTAATATTATAATTAATATTGTGGAGGATGGTATTGGCTTCATATCTTACATTGGTCTTTAAGAACATTGATGAATTTAGGACAACTAGACATAGGTAAATATTTCACTCACCATTATGGTAAAATGGAATATCAGGGAGTCGATCAAAGCTAACATCAATTTATTTGCATAGCCATATTAAAAAAAATAGATGATTATTCTTGCCAATAAATCACCACCCACTGAATTGAGCATGAGAACCATAATTGAATCGATCATCGAAAAAATAATATCTTTCATCAGAATGCATGCGCATGTTCCACCATGAAGGAATTTTGATTCGTTAAATTTTTCATTAGTGCTTTATTTTTTAACTATACATTATACTCGAGCGGCTATGGGCAATGATGAAATTTTCTTTTGGATTGAAAATTTTAGGCTATCTTTGGGAAATTTAATGCATGGAACGAAAATTTGCTAGGCATGACTCTAATTTCATGAAAAGTCCGAGCACATAACGGATACCAAAAAAGATTTGTTCCAACAATGCGTGCGAGTGGATTCTAGATGAATAAATTTTACGAAGTCTTCCTTTTTAAATATAATCATCCCAACATCGAGGTTGAAGTATGCTTCATATTTTATTACATATTTCTTCACTTATATTAGGAGTGGACTAACCTCATATATTGGGTGCAATTGCACAAACATATAAACTTTGGAAATTGCATCTAGAAATACATAGTTATTTTCTGTTGTAATATTTAAATTTTTTAGATTTATTTTTTATTTAAGGTTCAAGGTTTAACTCTGGTTTTAACATTTTCTGATTATTTTTTGGTGAACATATTTTTGATGGAAATTTTGAAATTCTCTTATGAAATTTTATATATTAATCATGTATTTTTTTAGGGTTTTGAATTCACTTATATATTAAAAAAATATTTTAAACAACTTAACTTGTGGTTTGATCATTAAAAAAAATTATATTGCGTGATTTCCACAAGAGAAACAACTTATAGCATTAAGGGTAGTCTTAGGTCCTAAATAACATATACTATTGTACATACTATAATCTTATAAATATTTTGTATGAATTAAATTTCAAAAATTACGGATAACAAATTTATCATTACCCAAAAAAAGAAGAAATAAACAAAAACATAGTATACATTTTGTGAGGAAAAAAAATTCCCTCTCCTTAATAATGTCACGAAAAACATAGACTACCCTTCTCACTTGGAATCGATGAATAATGTTTAATTGGTGTATTAATATTTTATGTTTATAGTTTTTTTATTTCTTCTATAGTTTTGCGAATTTATTATATATATGGTATAAGTTAATATTTTTTTAAATTTAAATATAAAGTATATTTTTATAACTAGTCTAGATCCATCTTAAGTCCAAATCTACCAAGTATCGAGAGGAATCAAATATATTGAGACGAAAAACACTTTTAGAGTGAAAATAAATTTGATCCCTCTTGGTGCTTTGTAGATCCAAAGTTAAGATGGATATATGTTGGTAAATAAAAAGAAATAATACATCAATAACAACATAAGCATCATGCATCGAACTCAACAAGATCTCGAAATTGATATCACCTTATATCAATGACAACGAATACCAACATACTCATCAATCCCAACATCTAGAATTGATGGAAATAAAACTTGAATTTAGTGTTCATTGATGGATTTTGGGCTTCAATCGCCATGTCAATCTAAATAAACTACCAATAACTAATAACTCTCCCCACTTTACGTTGAAGAAACAATGTATTCTCATTATCCTCTTAGCTTTGGAGGTGCCAACAACGGATCATCATCCTCCTTTGACATCAATACTAAAGGGCTTTATCTAATCCCCTATTTTCTCTTTCTCCCCCCTAAAGGGATTTATTTATAACTCTTGATATAACATGTTGTTGAATTTAATCGTTGATAAAACTTAGTCGTAGTTGTAACTTAAATAAGTTCATACCAATTCAAGGAAAAAATAAGGAAAAATTTATGAGACATGCGAAATTTCCATTTAATCATTCTTAGATTGCACTCTCTTTCACTTAATTTTGTACTACTCCCTAATGATCGATATCGCATCCAAAGGTAGTGGTTTTGGTAGGGTGAGCTAAATTTTCATGTCTCCCAATTATATGCTAAAGAGATAGTACATATGTTGGAGTCTGGTAAAGGTATTTCATCCGTTGAGTGTGGGTGGCCCTTTTTATTTCAATATCATTTCCTCTAAATGGATAATGAGTCTAAATAACCCCTTAAGATTGGTCTATTGGTCTCTTTTCTTCTATCTAAAGATAAAACAATCCTTAAACATATTTCGACAACTATCCTCTTTTATTATGAAGAAAACTATTGAAGAGATGAGCGATACATGACTCCCAACTCTTTCCCCATGTACTCAAAGGGATATTATGCAATAATATTGGTGAATTTATCAACAACGTGTTCTTTTATGGATGTGTAATCCAACCTCATAATTCGATCAAGCACCTATTCTCGAAGAAAATGGTAATTTATCGAGATATGATTTGTTTTTTGAGTGAAAATTAGGATTCTTGGATATATCAATATAATTTGTGTTATCAAATATTATGGGAATGGGTTCATCATCGGTTAACTCCATGTCTTGTAATGTTTTCTTCATCCTCAAATCCGAGTGAAACATGATGCGATTTGCTATGCACTCTACTTCAGCAATACAAATCGAGATAGAGGTTTTTTTCCTCACCAATCTAAATTTTAGTGGCTAATATTTGGATGTGGGTTAATTTTTTCGTGGTTTTTCAAAGACAAAGATTCAGTAATTACAAATTTTTTAAAAACTAGTTCACCCAAATTTTAGATTATAAAATTATTTTATCTTAAAAATCTCCAAAAATCTTCTAAAAACTATATAAAATCATTAAAAATTGAAGATTTTTTCACAAATATGTTGCCAAAAAATTTTACACAATCCATAATAGGGACTAGTAATATTCACTAATATTTCAAAAACTTTGAGATGAATTTTCAACGTTAAAAAATTTCCTTGTTGCTCACCAAAGCCACCAACCAATTCACTAGGAAGAAAAACTCCACCACTTGTGCTTTTTCCTATCATCCACATTTCCAACCCAACCAACATCTATATATGCGATGAAAGGGATTTTTTTATCCATTTGGATACCATAGACCAATGTCCATTGTGGCTCTTAAGTACACGAAAATTCTCTTTGAAGCTAAGAGATCACTTTGTTTGGGGGGTTAGTTGGTACTTACGCACTACGCCAACAACTTGCATAATGTCTAGACTACCAGTGTTATATTGCTCTATGTTGTTTCAATTAATTTATCCCAATTCAATTGTTCAATTAGCATTCTTTAAATAACAATTAATTTTTTTTATCAACCAATAGTAATCGAAGATAGACCAGGTAATGCAATGGGATAGGATACAATAAAAAACATCATCAATAGACACTAGATTTAGTCAAAGACCAAGGAGAAACCGCTATGCGGAAAAACCATTTAAAATTCTTTTTTTTAGATTTTTACTAAAAAAAATTAGGAGAGATTACAATGAGAACATACAAATGTATCCAACAATATCAACCAAAAAACATTAGAAATATGATCCCAATAAAAAATACTAATCAAATATAGCTTTCTCAATCTGTGTCAACTCTAGTCAATTGTCAAATTGGAACCATAGATGCCAAACTGCATAGAAGGAGAGTTATGCATTTATTTGAGAATATCCAATTACATGGATGAGTCTGCATTCCTATGTTTATGAATGAAAATTTCTGTGCCAACCTTACAACGGGAAACCTAGAGCCCTAATCACATGTGGGAGCTTCGGGACCCTACAATTTCGGACACCGTACGAACCAAACTCCGTAGAACCAAACTTTAAACATGTGCAAAGAAATACAATGAAGAGAGAGAAGAAGAAGATGTTTGATTATTATCTCAAAATTAGCTTTAGGTCACTTGTATTTATAGGCTTCCAAGGGTGTCCAATTTCCTATTATGGCCGATGTTTCGTTTTGTGATATTGTGGGATTCAATTCAAAAATACACTTTCACTTATCCAAATTGCATGCTTCAAAAGTCAAAATTGGTCTAGTATAAAAGCATAATCTAGTCCTACGATTGGAATTTTTCATTGAGCTACTAGATTAACAAGTCTTCTCGACTAGGGGGGAATTCCAACACCATCATGTGATCATCATAATTATTCTCTCATTATCTCATATCTCATCTTTGCTCAACTCTATTTTATAAATCATTCTTGAATCTAATGAAGAAGAATCATCGGGGAGAATCACCTACAGCCCCTATCACTACGATGAGGAAGTTACTATGGGATACTCTCACCTCTTTTCATCTCCAATGGGAGAATATGTCTTCCACCCTATGTCGAGTGATAGGAATGATACAATATCTCATCCATCCTATTTCTTTGTGTTCTCCCAAAAAAATGATCCTCAAAAGTCACGTGGTAGAAAAAAATTGCATTATAATATTGGGTGAGATGCCCAAATTACTAAAGTTAAGGATCACACACCCCTAATCCCTCTAAACCTTTGTTGGTCATATGTGGATCCTCTTAGTAGTCCGTGATTTACCTAGGCTGAAAAAAATGAATTTTGGAGGTAACCACAAACCACTCTAGGCCTTAATCTAGCCCTTCTAGCCCGGAGAGGGCTCTCTCACTTAGTTTACACAACAAATATGACTTTAGGCTAGGTAATAGGCTAATTAAAATTTTAGAGTTTTTTTTAATATGAAAAGGGGAAAATCCATTGGGCATGGAGTCATGTTCAAATCTGATTTTTTCTAGTGAGATGATGGAAAAATAAAGGGTTTCGCCACAAGGGCAATGTAGGCACCATTTCACGGTGGATTTAAATCCAATTTTTTGTGGGAGTTTAATATATAAATGGTGAAAGAAAAACACATTATAGAATCAAACCATGGATGAATTCTAAACCGTTTCTTTAAGATGAAAACATTATTAAATTGGTAAACCGAAACATTACATCATTAAAGATGAATTATGAATAAAAAATATGGATTTTCCCAAGAAATAAGATATAAATTTAAAGTATGTAAACACATAATATAACTTACAAGGTCAAAGGAGAAAAAACCATGAAAATTCTGACACGAGAATCTATTTAATCATCATTGGCAAAGTGTTTCAAAAATATTGTGCACAAAGGTGTTCTCCTCAAATATAAACCAAAAAAAACCACTTAAAATTCTTTTTTATATATTTATACATAATGTACTATTCGATGTGTTATCCTAATTGGTCAGATTCATTGATCAAAATAAATTTTTAACTATATATATCCAAAAACTAGTGCATATACCAAAAAAATAGGAACAATTTTATTTACAACCAATATAATCCTAAAACATAATTAATTTGTAATATGGACCAATGAACATTAAAAAACATCCCCTAAGATAAGCTTCCACCAATTTACATGATCTAAGCCACTACTTGAAGTAAAAAAAATTGAAATTGAAACAAAATCGTGTTGATTGTCCAAACTCGTAACACATTAGGCGGATTCCCCATCGCATTGATGTGGCTTCCATGATTTGTACGAGCTTGAAGACCTATAAAAATGAAGCAAATGGATATGCTTAAAATGCCTACAAACATCCCTTTAAATTTTTTCTTACATTCATAATGCATTTGTTTTGTTTCATGACACCTCCAAACATTGAACATATTGCGACTTTTCCTTAATGTCAAATGTTGGAAAAATAAAAATGGATGTTGAAACCTTCATAGAAATACGTTATGAAAGAAAAAAATTCCAACTTCCCTATCCCACATTTATAAAAAATATATATATGAAAAGCACACCAACCCGCTTGCTACGTTTTTTGCAAGTTTCATCGAAATTTTAACTTTTCCGATATATTTAGCCAAAAACAAATTTTCAAAGCTAGGTTGAGGTTTCTGCTAAATATTCACCTTTTTATTAGCCTCTCCAATTAATTCCAACCTACCTCTCTTCCGGGTTACTTCCATGTTTCTTGACTTTAGTGAGCTTCTTCTTCACCAACCTCAGTCGTGTTTTTAGGACCAAGTTTTGTACATATAATGTTTTCACTTGCCTATGTGCATGCAAGTTCAAGTTTATTTTCTACTTAGACCTATGAAGGAATTGTATAACAACCTCTACCTCTTTATAAATTTCAACTTATCATTTTGATATTTCTCTGCAAGTTGGTGTACTTGTTGTTTCACTCCTTCAATTTGTTCCAGTAGCTTCTTGAATTACTTCTCTCATAAAAAACCATAGGCTAAGAAATCTCCTTTTCTCGGCATTTTCACCTTGCAAGTAGACTTACTTCTAGGTCTCCTTGAAAGCTCAATTGTCTCCTTCATCTCTTTGAAATTAATGACCAATTTATCTTTGTCTTTGGAAACATGTGCCAACGTTTCCTTGGATGGCTCTTCTCTTCTAGGTTTGAAAGTTTCTTGAGAAAATTTATGCCTAAGCTATCCATTCTCATGTCTGCAATTATGTTATTTTCACATTGGCCTTATCCAACCGATCTTTTCACTCCCCAATTTTCCGGATATTTTCATCAATTTCCACTTCTATTTTTGTGCTTTGTGATTCCATAACTTGAATTGGTTATGATGGAGGAACCACCGGTACTATCTTATCTTTGTAACTCTCATTCTTGGCACCCTTACCACCTTGTCTACCTCAGGGGGGAAATTTAGCTTCTTAGCACTTTTCTTACTAGCTAATTTTCTTTTACTCGAAATGTTTCTTGGTTGAGCTTCTTGTTGTAGGTGAAGATTTTTTAACCACAATTAAACGAGTGTATTTGTTATTCTTTTGACTAGTTGAATATTGTGCTTCCTATCCTAAAGGAACCAAGAACTCCTTCCATGTCTACTCCTTTTTATTAATCACTTTCATTACCAATAATTTAGTTTATTAAAAAAACAAATTAACTCGCTTCAATTTGACTTCCTTTTGTTTTAACTTGGTCATCCATACGACATAAATGCCTAAAGAGATAATAAGGAAAGATTCAAATTTTTCTTGCCAATAAAATGCATTAAGAGCCTAATGTGATAGTGATACACCCTACTAAAACTCCGCTCATATGTGAACTACCTTTGAATTACCTCCAACAAATTTGTATGATGATCTTGTAAATAACTCCTTAGAATAGATGAACCAAAAATATTTCTTTTGGTTTTGCTTAAGAAAGTCCTTGAAATAAACCAAATAAAAATTCATTCTTTTGAACCATTCCTCTCCACTCAAATGTATCTCAATGGCCTCAATTATTGATTGAGTCTGAGACTGAAAATTCATTCTTTCAATCTTTGCTTGTAGGCATCAAAAACCATAGAAAATTCCTTCGTCAACCGCAAATCATATCCCCGAATTCTCATACTAACCTACTTGTTAAAAATCCATCCCGATGGTTGGATCTGCATTGATGTCTATGATTTCATGAGTTTCAAAATGTACTATAGCTCCCCCCCCCCTTTTTTGTCTCGTTGGAGTCAACTTAGTTTCACATTTGCGAAAATTGAAATTTTAAGGTTATGAACAACTTGTTGAGGAAACAATGGAGGTTTTTTCGGTTTTCAAACCTTCTAACAATGTTTTGAGATCCAAGTCATCAATTGAACCAAGACTCGGGAATTGAAAACCTTCTCAGGAAAACCCTATATAACTCAAAATTTTGTAACCGTTGGCAAGAAGTTAAACTAGGGATAGTCACGGGTGCATAAGACAGAACACAACATAGAGGAAAATTGACTTTAAAAAAAACCTTTGGTCATAAATTTCAAGGGAAAAAATATTTTTTTACATTCTTTAGACAAAGGTAACAATTACATGAAAGAGCTTAAACAATAAAAAAAAGGAAAATTGATAGCTATAAAAATGGATATGATTCACTATCTGGAAACTACAACGAATTAGGATAAAACATAAGAAATTATAGAAACAAAATGACGGAAATTTTATCTTATTTGAAAGCTTCAAATGGTTTATGATAGCTTCTAAATGAAAATTTTAAAATTCTTTCAAGATTGGAGGATGAAGATTAAATTTAATTTGCACCGTGAGGGAATTTTCATCCTCGACGTGCAAAAAAATTGAACATTGTGTTGACTTGCATCTCCCATGCATGATTTTCATAGCAAATTAAATGAACTACCTCAACTACCTGATGAAAATGAAGAAGGGCTAAGTGATCGGGGATAAAGAGGCAGGGTTTCAAATGATCACCTGACATGGTGCTCGATCGTGATTTGGAAATAACATCATGATTGTGTAGTGTATTTCTTAGTTCACAATGCATTTGGAAAATATAGGATTGTCCATCTTAATATTATCCACTCACTGAGCTCATAATTATTTTTTTTGAAATTAAATCTCAACTGATATCAAATATCCTCCAAATTTGCATCAATTCCAATTCATGATCAGCTCTCTGACTTAGGTGGCATACTAACTATGACTTAGAATGGGACCAACCAAATCACAGTAACAAAGGACTTGCAACATGAATTTTTGTACCCTTTTAAAGTGACCAAATAATTTGTATGATTGACCTTTGTAAGGAAAAACATGACTTTAGACATTGGATACTTAAAAAAAATGAAAACATTTACATGATACCTACTATAGACCTAAACATCCCGAAACAAGTAATAGTCGTGATATTATGGCTAATATTTTCAACTTGACCTTATATACATACGCAACACTAACATTACCGATATCACTAGACTTAGGACACTAACATAGGTTCCAATGGGGATGACATCCTCCTTATCGAGGTTCCAAGAACACCGTAGACTAGTATCCTTATCCATTGGGAATTTTATTTTTATTCTTAACCAACTAAGACCGACTTGAATAACTAAGAATTTCTTACATATGGTAGCAACTCATTAGAAAGTCATGGCCTTCACTTCGGTTTCAATCTCCGATGGAAACCACCTACATTTACGATGACTTTAATTAAATATGGTGTGTACGATTACATGTTTAAACCAACTACTATTAGGTGAATTAATGTGTGATTAGCCTTCCATTAACAAACCCTCCAACAAGTAATTCCCCCTATTAGAAATGTTAATAGATAGACATTGCTTCCATGAAAAGCTTCAATTTTATAAGGACCCTTCAACAAACCGTCAAATTTTCCATGTTTTTCCCTTTTCTTCATTCTCGGTATCCCATTTAAATACAAGGTCATCAATCTAAAAAGCATCGACCTTTATCCTCGTATCATGAATCTTCTTGATCTTATCTTGGATCGAGTTCGGTGTTATTATAAACCTCATCTTTAGTGTGATGCAATTGTCTCATTTGGCTGATCCTCCTTTGCATATCATTTGGTTCTACTTTTGTTTATTGTAATAGTTTCAATACTTAATCCCTAGGGAGGTAGTAAAAGTAGAATGAAATCCATAAAAAAAATTGGAAACGACACATCCCAATTGATTTCTTAGTACTCACCCTATCATCCCATAAACCATTCATTAACTTCTTGTGCCCTAATACACTTTGAGAAATTTCTTATTATAAGACTCTGTTAAGCCATTTCCTTGTGAATAATGTGTAATATAATTTCCAAGAACTATATGATATCTATTGTATAAATCAATAAACTTTTCATATTTAAATTGAGAAACATTACTCGTAATGATCTTATGATGACAACCAAATCTAGAAATAATGTTACCTTACATGACTTGGATAATAATCTGAATTTATTGTCTACCTAGTGGGAACCATTTCTATCCACTTAGAGAAGTAATATTTGGATGTTAAAATCCATTTGTGTTGGGATGATGAACTTGGATGAATATCCCCAATGAATTCCAATCCCCACTACTGAAAAGGCACCTCCACTCAAACAGGTTTCAAAGTTAAAGGTAAAAGTTTCTTCTTCCATTCAAATATCTGACACTCATGACAACTAAAGACCCTTTTCCACACTAGCAAGAAATTTAGTCTAGTAGAAACCACCTCTCAAGATTTTATTTTCTTTGGTCCCCCATAAAAATTTTCTCTACAGTCACATTTATGAAACTATTACATTATCCTATCTACCTCATCTTCTAACAAAAAAAGTCAGCAATATTCCTCCAACATCTTTCCAATATAAATATCTATCTATAATCCATAATTTAATTTGTGCTTGTCGGACCAGGTGGAGCTTGTGAATGCAAAGCAAAACATAAATGATATCTCTATACCAAGGGGAATAAATGAACCTTTCGACACCTCATTGGACCACTTCATCACTTTCTTAAGAAAAAATGAAATTGATGTCCAATACATGAAAATTTTATTCAGCCATCATTTCAGCTAATATGTGGCCCTTTATAAGTTTAGTGGGTTAAATTTCAATATCACTATAAAAAAATGACAATCATGCACTTACATCTCTTTCCTTCGGTTCAATTTGAGTGAGTATGTCCTTCACCAAGGAAAAACCTTTATTTTCCATGATGTTATATTTTATAGAAGCATCTCTTAAACCAATATTAAAAAAAATTACATAGGTTGCTCATGATCCTCTTGATTTTTCTCGCATCAATACTACTACAATAGTGTGCTTCGAGGAAAAGGAGAAAATAATGAAATCCTTTGTGTGAGACAAGACTAGCCAAAACATCAACATGAGTTAAGGTTGACTTTACCTCATTAAATGACCACATTTCCTCAACAATCCACTTTATTTCACTGTATTTTGTTAACATATTTTCCATGGCTCTTATGATTTCAACAAGATTTGGATAAACTTACTTAGAAAATTAA
The DNA here is from genome assembly GCA_034641835.2 of Pinus albicaulis. Taxonomy (NCBI): domain Eukaryota; kingdom Viridiplantae; phylum Streptophyta; class Pinopsida; order Pinales; family Pinaceae; genus Pinus; species Pinus albicaulis. The sequence goes on along the minus strand of JAXQQM020061014.1, from coordinate 276,667 downwards.
TTCTCCCATGAAAATATTTCACCTAGTTTTTGTTTCTTTTGCTATCAATCATCTATATTTCCTCAATTCTACCGGGGTCAATTCCGATGCCATCCTTTGAAAGTATGTGACCTAGAAACTTATCTTCTTCCTTTCCAAAGAGGGAATTTTTTGGGTTCAAAGAGATACCATACTTCCTGAACTTCTCAAATAAAAATCCGCAAACGCTGTTGATTTCTTCATAAAATTTAGAAAACAAAACAATTTCATCAAGATAATCAAAAAAATAAACTTGTCATTTTTCATGTGAAAAAGAAATTTCCATAGCCCTTTGAAATGTTTCCCTTGCATTCATAATTCGAAAGGTATTTTCACATACATGAATATCCCATATGGTGTTGTGAATCTTGTTGTGTCCTTATCATCCAGATGTACCAAAATATGGTTGTACTCGTGAAAAACGATCAAGTAAGGAAATCCTCCGGAACTAACTACACGTTGTAATATGTCATACATTTTTGGAAAAGTGTAATTATCTTTGAGGAACACCTTGCAAAGGATCCTAAATTCCACACCTACTATTATCTCTCTTGATGTCTTCCTCACTAAAACTAAGTTTGATAACCATTTAAAAAAACCTTAATGGAAAAAATAATGTTTAAATAAAAAAAAATTCTTACCTCTTTTTTGAATAAAGGGCATCAAAACCAAGTTGACTCTCATCAGACTTTCTACTTGGAAGGTCTATGATCTTCCTTGATAGGAATGGTGTGCTGAATAATACTTTTTTCATAGGCTTTCAAGTCCTCATACCCCCATGCAAAGACACCATAATAGTCCCTCATTATATCAATGTATTTATGCTTCTCACCTGGAGCTAAGGACCGAGAAATTTTAAAAATTTTGTCTTTTCTTTAGTCTCTATATTATAGTCCTCCACCTAGGACTTAGTAGGTTTCATTTTATAATTATGAGCCACATCATCGAAACAAAAAATTTCCTCCAGTGGGACATAACCTCTCATAATCACATTATCTTTCAGTTGTAAAATTTCAAGGTGATTCATGCTTGTAAGAAATGTCCATGATATGATTCAAGTAAATTTCCTTTCCATCATTATCACAAATAATACCCTCGTCAATATTCAAATTTACAAATTCTTCTTTCATTTGCATGAAATTTTGTAGGTGTTTTTCATTATAAAAAACATTCCAATATCTTATAGTTTCTAGAATAGAAGCCCTTTGTTTAGCCTAAATTTCATAATTCCTACTTGGATTAAAAGGAATATTACATGTACTTTTTGAGGTGGCCAATGCATCAACAATTACGGTTGGATATCTAGGAATCACGAAAAAAGTTGTATTATGGAAAAAGATTGCATCAAATCTAAAACAAAATTTCAATATGCCCTCATTCTAGGGTGTTTGGATGAATAATCACATTTAATTTTCTTAATGGTTAGGTCAAAATATCCATGGGCTGAAATGAGTTTTTCTCCCAACATTTTCAATAGTAACATCCCTAGAATCAATGTCTCATAGTCAATAAAATTGTTGGTACATTTCGAAAGCAAATTTCTAAGAATGGGTCTTTGACTTTCCTAATTTTCGTCTTGTAATCCACACACCAGCTCCAAATATTTCCATGTTGAATTCCCCATCCAAATATGTATTCAATATGCCTTCATCATCATCATCATTTTCTCGTTTTAGCTTACAACATTACATCTTATTCTTTTCTCATTTGATGTCCCCGTTTTGAGTTTCATCTTCCAAAAAATATATCATTGTATAGTATGAATTAATCCATGTATAAATTTATATAATAAACAAGATATTTATTAGGGTTGTCTTGACTTCTTACCATGTACTTCATGATAGATTCCTTATACAACTTCCTTGGTTTTTCGTAATATTCGAAAAATTAGCATGTAGCTAGTTGGAATATTAAATTTTGTTTTTTTTCTTAGTTAGAAGAATAAGAGGGTAGGGAGACCCATAAATATCCTTAGTAGGAAAAATATCACTCCAAATGTGAATGTATGTCATCAAAGTAGTTGGATAAAGCACCCTTATGTGTGAATAGGGGATGAAGCATGCAAAATGGGTAATCTTTGACCAAATCAACAATGTTGTTATGGAGGGAGTGGAGATCCAATGAGAGAGAATGCAATTTTGGAGGGAGATCCTTTGCATGGAACTAGTGGCTTTAATGAGTAGGGGCCCAAGGTGAGGAAGCTCACCAAGCATATAAGGAAGGGAATGGCGAGCCATGGAAAGCACGTTTTTTTATTATTATTTTGATTATGGTCTGTTATGGATTTTTTTCTCTTCGCCTATTAAGTGGAGACTAGCAGTGTTGTTTAGCGAGGAGGGTGTTCTCAAGCGGGAATCCCACCTTCATCTTTGTGGGAATTAAAGTGCCCACTCGAGAGAAGTTATTGAGCTACATTTCCACATTTTTGGCATCGAGCCAAGATACAACTTTCTTCTACAACATAGTTTTTGTTTAGAGTTGTGATGTGTTACGAGGGGTGCGGCAATGGAGGATTTGATATGACCATTTTTAAGCTAATTTTTTTAGTGGACGAATAGTTCCTTCCATTGGGAGGACAACAAGGAAGGTCTTTGGGAGTTATTGCCACATCCGGCACCGAGCCAAGTTACCATCAACCCCTACAACACGGGTTTCATTATTTGATCGCATCATTTTATGGAGGAGCTACAAGGTTGGTTTGAGTGCATGATTTGGGGAGTTATATATTCAGTGGAGGGATCAGCTTTTGAATGAGATATTCTATTGGAGGAGAGCGACATATTTCTACATCAGCTTCAACCATATCATCACAACTATTTTTGCTACGGTGAACCTTTAGCCCCTAGGTCTTTGGTTCACCATTTTGTATCTTGTATATTTTTCGGAAACCCTTTCTTGGTTATATTGGAAAAGTATTGTAGAGCCTTGATCTATTTTAGGCACTCTATGAGAATTCTATTATTAGATACATTCATTTATATTTTCCAATTGTAGTGTTACTCACAAAAAATTGTGTTGTATGGGCTTTAGACATTTTTTTGTAGCAGTTGCATCTCATATTTTGGTGCTTTTTGTTGTTGGAGGCTTCGCTTGCCTAGCTTGAGGGGGTTTTTTCTCCAAGATATTGTATACATTTGTTGTCTGATACAATTAATACAACGGATATATATTTATCTCATGCTCAATGTATTTTTATATGTTGTTATCCCCATTATTGTGTTGAATATTGTTTTTCTCACAATTTTTGGGATATTACGGTGGTATTAGAGCATCATCTTGGCTCGACATGTGAGACATCACATCTATTTCATCAAAAGAAAGAGAAGCTTCTCACAAAAAAGGAGAAGGTTTACAGAAGAGGGAAAGGAAAGACTCCATTATTAGGAGAAATGAAGGGAAGGAAATTCTCAAATATTCTTCTCCAAAATATGTAGGATATCAATAAAGAAATGGAGATGCGGATGGAGAGATATAGAGATCCTCCAAGAGGGTTTGCGGATGAAGAAATATCAAAATTTTCATATCATGGGTGTGAGAATTTAGGCACACAATCAGATCCACAACACTCTACCATGCCTACATTTATAGCAAGAGATATTGAGGAAGGAGATGCACCAAAGGAAGAGACTCTTGGTGACTATCTTCAAGAATATGAATCTCAATACGAGAGGTTCAAGGAGCATCTCAAATTCCAAAGTTTTTCCAAATCAATGAGAATAGAAGGCCCAACAATTACAATAGAAGAAAAAGGGTTCAAGTAGCATGCTTTGGGTATATTCTTTCTGCCTATTTTTAATAGGTCACCCTAAGTGCATAGCTAAGGCATGGGTAAAGAAGCTAGACACATATTTTCGGCTAGACCAAGTTTCGGATGAGGAGGCCATTAAAGTAGCAATATTTAATATTGAAGGTAAGGCTCATCATTGGTGGTTTTATAGTTATTCTTCATTGAGTCATGCAAATGTGGCTACTTATGTAAGGTTCACTAGGAAGTTCATGAAAATATTTGATCTAAATTTTTTCGAAACATCCCGGGTTGAGCTAGCCAAGCCCAAACACTCAAAACCTTTGCATGAGTTGGAAGGATACATAAAATCAACTCCATTCTAGTATGCTATTGAGGGGGTTATAAAATTGCATAATACCTTTCCAAAGAAAAAGATCCCCACTTCGGGAAGAGCTCTCTTCTCAAAAGGAAGACATGGAAATTTCTTTTCCAAGAGAGGATCAACATAAAGGGCCTCTTCATAATGATGAGGTATCATCCAACAATGATGAAGGGGAAGAGCAGGGCAACGAGGTAACAACACTATCACACCAGGAGGAGATATATTATCACATGGCTATGGAAATGGAGAAATTTGTCCAATCGAGAGGAGCCCTTGTATCTTTGCAAGGAGTTCCAAAGGGTATAACATGTGGAGACTAGGGAAAACCCCGAGATCGACATGTGCCAACATTGATGGGTAGTGAGACCGAGCGATGGAGGAAGTGTGTCATGAAATTCACTACATATTTGAGGACATGCACCATGATATATCATTCATTTGTGACCAAGACCCACGACTACAAATGTGATGTTGGGTGAGTAGTAGTTGATTACGAGTTGGAGAAGACACCTTAGATTGTGAGACTTTACATATGTAAGGAGAAGATAGAAAGGATTTCGAACATTAGGTGATTAGGAGCACACTGCAGTTGTCCATTTCAGGAGGTTTATGCAAAAAAATAAGGAGGCTCGACTTGTGCGGTGAGAGCAAGCAAAAAATTGGTCCACTCACATATATAGTCCACTTTAGAAATTGATGTCTCATTACATGGAGGAACTCCACCCGGGGAGGCCTCTCGATCAAGAGTTGGTGAGAGATGTCTCACAATAGGTTGCACCACTCATAGATCTCGGAGGGGTGAGAACCTTGGGATAAATTGATACAGACACAAAGATTCTTGGGTAGGATCAAGGAGGGGGGAGAAATTCTCCCAATATCAATATTACCCACTCTCACCAAACATCTTTCTCCGAGAGAATATGTTTCGAGGGGATGTAGGATGACACCATCATGGTGCAAGGAAACCACTCCATGGCTTTGGAGAATTAGGAGATACTTCCACATAGGGAGGAAGCTTCCACATATGGTCGAGGTTGGTGGCCACTTATTCATACATTGGCCAAATTCGGAAAGGTTTTGGATGGGTGATAGTTTCTTAAGGATTTCTAACCTCCGAAAACATCAAGCTTCACTTGAGCATGAGAAGGTACGGGAGGTTAAACGAGAGGCGGGATAGTAGCATCCCGATGTATGAATTTGGCATGGGAGATGTCAAAGAAGACAAAAATAACATGACGGGTGCTTTACATTGCGGATTAGAAAATGTTGTCATTATTGAATATTTATCATTATTGGAGATCCCAACTATTGGTGGAATACTCCAAGGATCTATTTTCATGCGGGGATACTTGATGGCCGGTTTTTCGAGATGGGAGATACATAGTGAGAGGTCGGGTCATCTTCTTGGAATATTAATTCCAACTGCCCATGAATAGTAGAAGGATGGGGAGAATTAAACCGTGATGGAGAAGGACGCGAGCGAAGCGAGAAAGACGAAAGCTTAATTTTTGATGGGATTGAAAGATAGCGGTAGCAATCTCCCGGGTTTTGAACTTGCACGCACCTTCAAGTTTCGTATCCACTCAACCAATAGCAATCAATTCCACACCGGCCACATTTAATTTGAATTGAGTTTGCAACCAACACATTCCGGGGGGGCAACAAGTTTGAGGAGCAAAGGGGAAGAGGACCCACTGGAGATGGTGATGTTATCGCTTCTCCGAATCAACTAAAAGCCATTCCGAGGGGTAAGAGAGATGGAGTGAATGTTTTCCAAGCACCCCATGGAAATCATAAAGGAACATTTTTTTTATGTTTTATATTTAAATTTTATTTTCCGCATTATGTTTTTCATGTTTTAACCTTGGGTAAAATATTTTTAATTTACCGTAGTACATGTTGTTTTTAACTTTGGTGATGTATTTTTCATATATATATATATATTGTAATGTTCCTTGAGAATAGTGAGAAGACGGTGTATTGTGATTTTTTACGGCTCGAGGGTAGAGCGAGAAAAATAGAGAGACGATAAAAAGGAAAATACTGTGTTAAAAACGAGAGAGAATAGAAAAGCATTGTGTGTGCATATTGTAAGAGACGAGAAAGTTATTTTTTTTGCGACAGACGTGTGTGAAGCGAGTTAGCATTTTGAAAAGCCATAACAACATTTCTATGGCATATTTGTAATAGTTTTTTTTTAGTGAAATAGAAGTATTGTTTTATTCATCTCTATCCAAAATTTTTTACATCTCTATGTTGTGAGGAGAAATTGTTTTTTTATTTCTCTCGTGTGTTCTAGAATACTCATAAATTCCAACGTGGTATCGAGCTAGTTCGAGGCTCTTTGAAGTTTTCAAAGAAGCTTAAGGAAGAAGGTGTTGTTGCAGCATTCGACTAGGAAAGTGAAGGCTCAACAAAGACCGAGGTATTTTACAAAATAGATTTTATTGTTTGTTGTTAAGATTACGGTCTAGAGAGCGTATAAAAGAGAAGTCTCAAGGGTTTCTAGAGACAGAGCTTATTTCTTAGCGAGAGAGACGAGTTTATTAAAGAAAACAAAGTCAAGTTTTTTAGCATAGTTCAGGTAATCTAACTATGGCAGAGCTAGCACAAGCACAAGTATTGGAAATTACTCAACTCCCAAAGTTTAATTGGAAGAACTATGACTATTGGGAAATCACCATGAGAGCCACGTTTTTCCCTCCCAATATTTATTGGAGCTTGTTGAAGATGGTTTAGAAGAACCAACATATGAACAAGAATTTAATGCCTTGACACGGGAAAAGAAGGATTTGCTAAAGAGAAATAGGAAGGAGGACTCGAAAGCCCTTTTCTATCTCTATCAAGCAATCCATGAAAGAGGTCCAAGGATGCATGGGATACCCTCCGGACAACCTATCAAGGTATGGAGAAGGTAAAGACAGATAAAGCTTCAATTAATGAGAAGGGATTTTGAAGTTATTTGCATGAAAGAGACGATACAATAGACTCATTATTTACTCTCTCGATTGGGTTGGTTACCCAAATGAGATCTAATGGAGAGATAGTAGAAGGGAGAAGAATAGTGGAGAAAGTGTTGAGGAGCTTGCCCCGAAGGCTTGATTTGATAGTCACAATGATTGAGGAGACAAAGGATCTCTCAAAGTTTACGAGTTTATGAGCTTCATGCATCATTGATGACACAAGAACAAAGATTGAGCAAAACAATAGACTAATATTTGTAGCATGCCTTCAAGACCCAAATGTCCTTTGGAAGAGGAAGAGGTCAAGGCAAAGGAAACTATAGAGGAAAAGGTAGAGGCAAAAGCCAAAAGCGAGGAGGAAGAAACAACCCGGAAAAATACAAATGGAAGGGCGACAACAAAAATCGAACCAAGGCCAAGGTAGTAGCCGAGCAAGGTGGAAAAAATCAAACACATGGACAAAGGTATGATAAATCCCAAGTCCAATTTCATTACTTTCGTAAGAAGTATGGCCATTATACCAATGAATGTAGGAAGAAATAGAGTCACATTGGTAATAGACCGAGTGCTAATTTTACTAAGGAAAATATCGATCAAGAGAAGTTGTTTTTAGCATGTAATATGGTTGAGGAAGAGAATGAAGATATATGGTTTCTAGATTTAGGATGTAGCAACCATATGACTGGAAAAATTTCCATGTTTTTCATGTTAGACAAAAAAGTAAAGTCTCAAGTAACATTGGGACCGGACGATGAAGGTCTCTATCATCGGAAAAGGCAGAGTAAATGTTTTGACAAAGAAAGGAGAAGAAAGATCCATATCGGATGTATATTATGTGTCCGGTATGAAGTGTAATCTCTTGAGCATTGGACAAATCATTCAAAAGGGGTACAATGTTTTCTTTGAAGATGATGTATGCGCCATCATGGATAAACCACCAAGCAAGCAATGCATTGCACAAGTAAAGATGACAAAGAACAGAATGTTCCCTCTCAAGATGAGAGAAGATTTGAAGAAAAGAGCTGAAATGGCAGGGTAGTGACACAAGAGACTTACCAAAGAGAAGAAAAGGATGAAAATTGGTTATGGCGCTTGAGATTTCGACATCTAAACTTTGGAGGTGTGAATTTTTTGCATAGGAAAGGAATGGTCAAGGGATTACCAGTTGATTGAGAAACCGGACATCCAATGTGAAGGTTGCATCTTGGGCAAACAACATAGAGAAATATTTCCATCAGAAAAGAGCATAAGGGCAAAGGCACCCTTAGAAATAGTCCATTTAGATTTGTGTCGACCAATGCAAACACCATAATTAGTAGGCATCCATTATATGCTCGACCTTTATTGATGATTTCACAAGAAAAAAATGGGTTTATTTTTTCCAATTTAAAAGTGAAGTGTTTGGGAAATTCTACCACTTTAAAGCTCTTGTATAGAATGAAATTTGGCATCGTATTAAAGTCTTAAGGACTGATAGAGGAGGAGAGTGTATCTCAAAATAATTTCTGTGTTTTTTGTAGAGAAAATGGGATAAATAAACAATTTATAGTAAGGTATACAAGACAGACAAAATGGAGTTAGCTGAAAAAGAAAAAATCAGACCATCATGGACATGCTTAGAAGTATGTTGAAGGAAATACATTTTCCAAATGAATATTGGGCTAAAGCTTTACATTGTGCGAGCGTATATTTTAAATAGATGCCCAACCAAATCATCATGAACAGATTTCGGGAAGAAGGGTGGAGCGAGAATAAATCGGCATGTCACCCACATGAGAGTATTCGGTTCTATGGCTTATGCACACATTCAAAAGCTCGGCTAAGGAAGAAGTTGGATAGTAAGGGGAGCAAGTCCATATTTATTGGATACGAGTGAAGAATCCAAGTCTTACGAGTTGTATAACCCATCCACCAAGAAGTTTTTTAAAAGAAAGAGATGTACATTTCATTGAGGAAGAAGCTTGGGACAAAAGCATTGAGAAAACGGTGAATGTGAAGAGTTGTTTGTCCGATGATTATGATGCGAAGAAATGGCTGAACGGAACCCCTCATTAGCAGCACCACCTCCACCAGCACAAGGACAACAAGGGACACCACAAGTAGGTATGAGAACACCCTTGAGAAGTGATGACATTTCTTCTACAAGCACATCACAAAGGAGCAGATTCGAGTGCTTCTACAAGCACAAGTTTAGCAAGTGAAAGAGGAACTAGATTCGAGAATTCTAAATGAGATTTATGAGCAAGAGGCATAAAATGATGGTATGAACTTTTTTATTTGCATTGTCTTGTCATTTTTTAAGAAGCTATAAAAGATAACAAATGGATAGATGCTATGGATGAAGAAATGAATTCCATAGAGAAAAAACAAGACACGGGAATTAGTTGTTCTTCCAAAAGGCAAAGAAGTCATTGGAGTGAAATGGGTCTATAAGACCAAAAGCAATGAGGAAGGTAATATTAAAAGGTAGAAGGCCATACTTGTTATCAAAGGCTACAAGCGGCAACAAGGAAGAGACTATGAGGAAAATTTTGAACCGATTGCAAGAATGGAAACGAGTAAGAACAATGTTGTCCATAGTAGTACAACACAAGTGGAAAGTTTACCAAATGGATGTGAAACGAACATTCCCTGAATGGAGTTTTGATGGAAGGGGTTTATGTTGAAAAACCTTTGGGCTATGAGAAATTAGGCTAAGAGCACAAAGTTGCCAGATTGAAGAAAACTCTTTATGGGCTGAAACAAGCAACAAGAGCATGGTACGGTAGGATAGATGCCTATCTCTTTCGGAAAATGGTTTTGAAAAATGTGAAGGAGAACCCACATTATACATCAAGGAGAGAGATGGTAAGATGTTGATTTTTGTTTTCTATGTTGATGATGTTATATTGATAGGTAATGATGCTTTCCTCATTGAGAATTTTAAATTAGTCATGAAGGATGAATTTGAGATTACCGATATTGGATTACGGAGATACTTCTTAGGAATAGAAGTAGAGCAAGATCAAAATATATTTTTTTATTTCTCAAGAAAAGTATGTGAATGAAATTTTGGAAAGATTTAATATGCGGGATTGCAAGGCAACAATTACTCCTACGGTGATGGGATTGAATTTAAGCAAAGAAGACGACAACAAGGATTTTTATCCTAGTTTGTATAAGAGCATAGTTGGCGACCTCATGTATTTGATTTCGCAACTAGGTCGGATATTATGCACGCTATAAGTTTAAATTCCAGATTTATGGAAAGGCCAAAGGAGGCACATTGGCAAGCAAAAAAAAAGAATTACGAGGTATGTGAAAGGAACAAAGAAGTATGGAATTTTTATATACCACTTCAGAAAATTATGAATTGATTGGATATCTTGACGAGTGATTGGGGCTGGAAGTATAGATGACTGGGAAAAACACCTCTAGTTATGTTTTTTATATGGGTTCGGGAGCCATTTCATGGGCTTCTAAGAAACGATCAATTGTAGCTTTATTTATAGCGATTCGAGTATGTGGCAGCTAGAGTAGTAGCATGTCAAGTAGTTTGGATGAGGAGAATTTTGAGGAGTTTGTGTCATGAACAGGTAAAAGGAACAACAATTTATTGTGATAATAGCTGAGCAATAGTATTGTCAAAGAATTGAACGTTTCATAAGAGAACAAAACACATAGATGCCAAGAATCACTACATCATAGAATTAGTGAGCAATAGAGAAATTGTTTTACAACATTGTAGAACAGAAGAGCAGTTTTTTGATATGCGACAAAACGATTGGGGCGAGAAAATTTTTTAATTACTTAAGAAAATGTCCGGGTATGGAAGAAAACCCGAGTTGAAATTAAGGAGGAGTGTTGGAATATTAATTCCAACTGCTCGCGAATAGCGTGAAGGGACGGGGAGAATCAAACCATGATGGAGAAGGACGCAGGCAAAAATAGAAAGACGAAAACTTAATTTTTGATGGGATTGAAAGACAGTGGTAGCAATATCCAGGTTTCGAACTTGCACACAACTTCAAGTTTCGTATCCACTCAACCACCAACAGTGAATTCTACACCAACCACATTTAATTTGAATTGAGTTTTCAGCCAACACATTCTTGGGGGGCAGCGAGCTTGAGGATAGAAGGGGAAGATGGACCACCGGAGATGGTGATGTCATTGCTTCTCTGAATCAACTAAAATCCATTCCGGGGGGTAAGAGAGCTGGAGTGAATGTTTACCAAGCACCCGATGGAAACCGTAAAGGAACATTTGTTTTATGATTTTGATTTAACTTTTATTTTCCGCATTATGTTTTTGAAGTTTTAACCTTGGGTCAAATATTTTAATTTCTATCGTGGTACATGTTGTTTTTAACTTTGGTAATGTATTTTGATATATATATATATATATCGTGTGTGTGTGTATGTATGTATTTTTAATGTGCCGTGAGAGTAGTGAGAAGATTGTGTATTGTAATTTTTTTCGACTCGAAGGCGAGACGAGAAAAAATAGAGAGACGATAAAAAGGAAAATAATGTGTGTTAAAAAATAGAGAGAATAAAAGAGCACTGTGTGTGCATAGTGTAAGAGATAGACAGACAATTTTTTTTGCAACATTGTGTGTGAAGTACTTAGCATTTTGAAAAGCCAGAACGAGTTCGTGGCATCTTTGTAATAGTTTTTTTTTAATGAAATAGAAGTATTGTTTTATGCATCTCTGTCCGGAAATTTTTACATCTCCGTATTTGTGAGGAGAAATTATTTTTTATTTTATTTCTCTTTGTGTTCTGAAATACCTGAGAAATTCCAACACATCTATCATCATAGTAGGATATTCTTGACTAGAGCCTCTAAACTCAATAAGAAGCTACTACACGTAGCATATGACTATTTTCTCTCTAGCCACATTGATTCCATGGGAGCATACTCGTACTATCATGGTGGCTTGGGAAGGCATAGAAGAGGAGATGCACAACCATATTAGGAGATGCATGGATTGTTTTGAGATTGACAAGAGACATAAATCTTTGGTAGAGTTATCATAGCCTCTTCCTTTCTCATTGAGAATGGGAGGAGGCCCATATATGAGCCACTTAACCAAAATTTTTCAAGGTGCATGGTAAGGGTTGTGTTTATGTGCATCATGATTCACATACTATGTATTTTCATTTCCTTACCATCCATGTACAGAGTTATTGCTCCAAGAGGGGGCACTCTTTCTTATAAACTTCATGGTATACTTGGGGCCATAAGAAGTGATGAGAAGGGCTACTCCCTAGGAAATTTTTGGGAGAGGATATATTATTCGGGGTGTACTCCATTGGCACCAAACATCATTCAATGTATCCATGCACTTGAGAGGATTGTGGCAACAAACAAGTGGTGGGCGAACCACTCATCATATCACATTACGAGGAAGTTAGGAGTAAAACTACGGTAGTTACACTTGAGGGACCATTTTCCTTCTCTAGTATTACACATGGCGAGCTAGTATGCCTTTGATTGTGATCCCATATGTTGATGATGTTCTTATCATTGTTGTGGGCATCATTCGAGGGATGATACATAGGTTGGATGTTCCCATTTCGAATGAGACTCCCCACACTTATTATTCTTCATACCTAATGGAGAACATTTGGCAACAAAATATTGCTACATTAGACCTCTTATTTCCCTATGGGATGAGCCATTTGGATAACTTCAACACTTGGGAGATGCATCTCATGAGCATTTGGGAGATGTTTTTCCATGAGTTATCTCTTTGGAAGGTGACTCATTCTATGTGGATGACGAGCTTGGGGATCGAGGCTTCACATTGGAATGAAGGTTCCCCACATGTTTTAGATTCCATACCTCAAGAAGGCCTCTAGACATCATATAGTTGCCTCCATGGATATCCCACTTTTTCATGATCGGTTCCATTTGGATTTTTTCACCAAAAGGCTAACTTGTACACTTCGGAGGAGCAACTAGGGGACATATTGATGAGAGAAGATATTATTCGATGGAGAATATTATCATATGAGGATGCTAGAGGAAGAGGAGAGGAGGCATTTTAGTTGTATCCTTGCGGTTTCTTGAGGACAAGAAAAAAATGGGAGGGGAGGACTATAATATTCCAGAAATTAGCATGTGGATAGTTGGAATATTAAATTTTTTTTTCTTCTTAGTTAGAATAATAAGACGGTAGGGAGACCCATAAATTTCCTTAGTAGGAATAAAATCAATCCAAATTTGAGTGGAGGTCATCAAAGTATTTGGATAAAGCACCCTTATGTGTGAATAGGGGATCAAGCATGTGGAATGGGTCAAATTTGAACATATCAACAACAACGGTATGGAGGGAGTGGACATTCAATGAGAGACAACATAGTTACGGGAGGGAGATCCTTTGCATGGAAGTAGTGGCTTTAATGAGTGGGGCCCAAGGTGAGGAATCTCACCAAGAATATAAGGAAAGGGAATGGAATTCATGGAAAGCATGTTTTTATTATTATTTTGATTATGGTCTGTTGTGACTTGTTGCTCTCTTCGACTATTTAGTAGAGATCTGCGGTCTTTGTTTAGCACAAGGGCGTTCCCGAGCGGGAATCCCACCTTCATCCTCGGGGGAATTCGAGTGCCCACTCGGGAGAATTTATCGGGCTACATTTCCATATTCTGGGCATTAGGCCAAGCTACAAATTTCTTTTACAATGCATTTTCTATTTAGAGTTGTGTTCTTTTTGGAGGGTGGAGCAATGGAGGATTTGATATAGCCATTTACGAGCTAGTTTTTCGGGGGAGGGAGCATTCCTTCCATTGGGAGGACAACAAGGAAGGTATTTGGGCATTACCGCTACATTTAGAACTAGGCCAAGTTACCGACATCCCCTATAGTGTGCGGTTTCAATATTTTATTGCGTTATTTTAGGGAGGAGCTACGGGGGGTGGTTTTAGTGCATGATTTGGGGAGTAAGATCTTCGGTGGAGGGATCAAACTTTCACCTGGAGAGTCTATTGCGAGGAGAGCCACATATTTCTACATAATATTTTAGGCATATCTTCCCGGCTACTTTTTTGCGGTGCATCTTCAGCCCTAGGGCTTTGGTCCACCATTTTCTATCTTGTATATCTTCGGAAACCCTTTACGGGTTATTTGGGAAAAGTATTGTGCGAGCCTTGATCTCTATTTCCGGCACTCTATGAGCATTTTATTATTAGATCCATTAATTTATATTTCAGTTGCGGTGTTACTCACTAAAAATAGGCTATATGGGCTTTATAAATTTTGTGTAACTAGCTTGCATCTCATGTTTTGGTTCTTTTTGTTGTTGGAGACTTCTCTTGCCTAGCTTGAGGGCTTTTTTTCTCCAAGATATTGTATACATTTGTTGCTGATAAAATTAATGGAATGATATGTGTTTCACTCTTGCTTGATCTATTTTTTATATGCTACTATCCCCAATTATTGTGTTCAATATTGCTTCTCTCCCAATTTTTGGATATTACATTTTTCCAAACACCGAGATAGTGGTATATGAAATGTCCATTTGCAGCGAGCCCTTGATTTTTTACACCCAAATATCTCAATAAAATCATACCATACTTAGGTGGGATGTCAACAATAACCACACCCATAACCACACTTTTGGTTAGAATTTTTTGTGTGAGTGACACATAAATCTTTGATCAAACCTAAACACTTTACCTTAATTGAGTCAAAAATAAAATAGGTCTTTGTATGGTTTAATTATATTCAAACCAAGCTTATGCATGATTACTTTATTAATTAATGTGTTTGAAGCGCCAAATTTTTTACATGGAAATATGTAATATCAAATTGTGAATATTAAGGCTGACGTAGAATGGTGGCACATTACCTTCCTAAGAACCTCCTCCTTCAACTTCTAGACCACAAAGTAATTTTGGGTGATCATCATTTCAATTGACTTTCGACACTTCTCCCACCTTCAATGCCTTCAAAATTTGACTCTTATATGCATCCTTCCTCATCAACTCAACTAATGGAATATACATTTTAATCTTTTATATTTCATTCTCAAGACTAAAATATGATGAAATCCTATCTCCCTCCTTAACAACTATATCTTGCTTTTCTGGAATTTCTTTGGGATGATCGGCGTTTATATGACCGGTAGAAGATATATCCACTAGACCCTTTTAGAATGATATTTTGAGACTTTCCTATTCCTAAAAAATTATATTGTTTGTCGACTTCCATAATAGCATTATGATAACCATTTTAATAATATTATGATTCTTCAAGCATGTCATATTTTTTTGATTGTAAGAATAACTCTTGTTCCTCCTTTGTCAAGGAAATAATATCTCCTTATCCCTCACCAAAGAGATTAATATGATCCTCTTCTTGTTAGTATTTTTCTTCTTGTCCTTCTTCTGCATAATTCTACTGAAAATGAGGTCTGATTTGTTGTTGGTCTATTGGGTTTATTTGGTCCCTCTACTTAATTTGAATCTTCTATCTTCTAATATCCATATTTCTGATTTGAGGACCTTCTTTTAGGTCTCTTGCAGTTGCCCTGTTTGACGAGTCATTTTCTCCATCGTTTTCTCCATATTTTTCACCAAATTGTCCAATATAATACCTGATGATGTTGAAGTTTCTTACTTGATGGTCACCCTCATTTCAGTATTTATTCTATATTTCCTTTCCAACAAGTTTTATTCTACACTCACATCACTCTTGCATATCTTCAATGGTAGCTGGGATTATTTCTCTTATTTTGTAGGCCATGTAAACATCCAATCCATATGGATAGAAAGGTAAGGCCAAATGTAGTGGAGGTTTTATTTCTTCTAGGATATAATTATAAATATTGTTGAACCTGTTTGTGTAATCTTGGACTGATTCACCTAGAGTTCTCTTCAAATTTTCATGTTACTGCAAGATTTTGAAATGGATTGTTTTTTACCTCCAACCAAGGAAGGAAATTTTGATGAAAGTATTGAATATCAATAAAACTTCCGACTTCCAACTTCCTGTACCATTTCCTCACTTCTCCTCCCAAGGTTTGAAAAAATAACCTTCCCTTGACATCATCGTTATCAACTTCTTCAAGATTTGTAAAATAATTCATTTTTTTATATATGTTTCCAATATATAATAGGAACAATCTCGACAAATAGAGGTATGCAATACCCATAATTCATTGGCACATAATTAAATGGTGCTAGAAAAATCGATGGGACATAACAAGTTGCCATGATTGTGGTATGAGAGGTAGATGTACCCTCTTGTTTTGCTTGATGATGAGTGAGGAAAAGGTGGCGAAACTATAATTTTGGGCATGTGTTATATTATTTCCATGACTAGCCCCACGCGCTTTACATTGCACCGGGCACAGCAAGGGGGTCACAAGGGGCGAGGTAGCCCCCACTGTTGTGATCTGGGGCAGGGCCCCGACGAAAAAAATTTGGTGTGCGGACCCACTCATAGGTGGACCCACCCATGTTTTGTGCATGAGTTTGCACATGGTTTTGGGGTACGATGATTTTTGGCCCCTGGTATTTTGTAGATCCGGTCAAGGGAACTACAGTTATGTTCTAATCTAGGGTTAATGGATTGTGGTTTATGTATGCTTCGGCATGTATATATATGTGCTGTAACACTAAAAGGAATATAATGAAGAATCAAGATGGTCGTCCAGATTTGGGATCCAGGGGGAAATATCTATTTTGATCTGTTTTATGTTTTATGCTCTCGCTATTGTTTATTTTCTATTATAAGATTCGTGTGTAGATAATTTATTTTCAGGGTTAAAAACTACATTTGGTATCAGATTTGTTTCGGCTTCAAGGGGACGCCTTTGCTGTTGAGGGTTTTTTCTCGGGCCCGAGGTAGACCCTGTTCTCTAGGATATCTGCGGGATCGATTCTTACAATGAAAGAAGATGGAAAGCAGCAGAAAGATAGAGATCGAGAAATTTAATGGTCAGAGTTTTGAGTTGTAGAAGCTCAAGATGGAGGATGTTCTGGTGGATAAAGATCAATGGATCATGGTAGATCTAGGTACTAAAGCAACGAAAATGTCAGCTTAATACTGGAAGAAACTGGATCGGAAGGCTAAGAGCACAATACGGTTGTCTGTCTCAGATTCAGT
Organism: Pinus albicaulis; assembly: GCA_034641835.2. NCBI lineage: Eukaryota > Viridiplantae > Streptophyta > Pinopsida > Pinales > Pinaceae > Pinus > Pinus albicaulis. The sequence continues at coordinate 259,478 of JAXQQM020061014.1, read as the reverse complement.
ATTTTTTAACGTATCTAGGGAAGTTACGATGAAGAATTTGTGGGAAAAACTTGGGACTTTGTACCAATCTAAGTCTCTGGGGAATAAGTTGTTGCTGCGAAAAATGCTGTATAACTTGAGGATGAAGGATGGAGACTTGGTGATAGAGCATCTTAATGCCTTAAATACTGTGCTACGTCAGCTGTCATCTGTTGATATTAAAATATCAGATGAAGATAAGTGCATCAATTTGTTGTGTTCTCTACCAGACTTGTGGGATAGTCTAGTTATTGCAATAGGTATAAATGCAACTGCCTCGAATTTTGATGACATTGTCTTAGCCTTGTTGTCGGAGGAAATGAGATGGAGAAATATGGAGGGCCAGAATGGAGATGCCTTATCTGTACGAGGAAGGTCCCAAAACAGAAACAAGAATAAGGTTTTGAGTGGTAGATACAAATCTATAGGGAGATCTAAATCTCCCAGAAAGTTTGTAAAGGTATGCTAGAAATGTGGAAAGGAAGGGCACTACAAAAAGGACTGAAGATCTAGAGCTCCTGAGAAAGGAAAGGGATCTGGTGATGCTCCTTCTGCAGAGGAAAAAACCACCTTGGATGAAGGTGGGGATGTGTATTTGGCTTCTTCTTCAAATACACATGTATATCATGAGTCATGGTTGATTGACTCAGGTGCATCCTTTCACTTCACTCCCCATAGGGAGTGGCTCTACGAGTATGAAAAATATGATGGTGATGTCTTCCTAGGGGATGATAGGAAGGCCAGAATCGTTGGACGTGGAAAGTTCAAGCTAAAGATGCAAGGTGGAAGGATTAGAACACTTCCTGGTGTTATGCATATTCCTGCATTGGCCAGAAATCTGATTTCTATAAGCAATATGGATGATGCAGGTGTAAAAACAGTGTTCGTGAAAGATTCATGCAAGATGGTTTGGGGAGCACTGGTATTAATGCGGGGAGTTCGGACTGGAACTTTGTACAAGCTACAAGCTAGCACTATTATTGATGGGTGTAACAGTTCTGTGGTTCCTGAAAGTGGAGTGGAAAGCCTAGCTGTCTCTGGAGAAAAGACCATGTTATGTCATCAAAGGCTTGGACATATTGGAGAGAAGGGCCTTCGGATACTGCATAGAAATGGTATGGTAGAAGGTATGTCTAATTTCTCTCTGGATTTCGATTTCTATGAACATTGTGTATATGGGAAGAAGAATCGAGTGAGTTTTCCTTCTGGTGCTAAGAGGGCGAACAAGATATTAGAACTTGTGCACAGTGATGTGTTTGGACCTGTGTTAGTTCCATCACTGGGAAAGTTTTTGTACTATGTTTCATTCATAGATGACTTCTCAGGGAATACATGGATATATTTCTTGAGGAAGAAATCTGAAGCATTTGACAGATTTAAAGAATTGAAGGCTCTGGTGGAAAACCAGATAGAGAAGAAGATAAAGGCGCTGAGGACAGATAATGGTGGGGAGTTCTGCAAGAAGGAATTTGAAGAGTTTTGTAAGAGGTGTGGTATAGCACGACAGAAGACTACTCCATACACACCTTAGCAAAATGGAGTTGCAGAAAAAATGAACAGAACACTGATGGAAAAGGCAAGAATCATGCTCAGTAGTACCGGGTTAGGACAAGAATTCTGGGCAGAGGCAGTGGAGACTGCATGCTATCTGGTTAACAGATCACCTTCATCAGTGTTGGAGGATAAGACTCCACATGAGGTATGGACTGGCAAGAAACCCTCTCTTTCACATCTAAGGGTATTTGGATGTGATGCATATGTACATGTTCCAAAGGAGAAAAGGACCAAGTTGGATAATAAATCTGAAAGGTGCATCTTTATTGGGTATAAGGATGGTTTAAAGGGTTACAAGCTTTGGAACCCACAAACAAGGAAGGTTGTGTACGGCCGAGATGTGGTGTTTAGAGAGTTGAAAGATGTTGTTAAACATGAAATCATACCAAAGGAACATGAGAAGATAGAGTTTGAGCTAAAGGAGGATGAATCAGACTCTACAACAGAAGAAGACTCAGAAGATGAAGAGCCACAAACTCCAGCTTTGAGAAGATCAGTTCGGGAAAGAAGGCAACCAAAAAGGTATAGTCCATCTGCTTTCTGTTCAGGTTTTGCCTTAACTATAACTTATGATGAACCCAGAACTGTCAGGGAGGCAGTAGATTCAGAGGATGGAAAACTCTGGAAGGAGGCCATGGTTGATGAAATGGCATCCTTGCACAAAAACGATGCATGGGATCTGGTGGAGTTGCCGGCTGGAAGGAAGCCCATTGGGATAAAATGGGTGTTTAAGAAGAAGATGAATGTAGAAGGCAAGGTGGAGAAATACAAAGCTCGGTTGGTAGCGAAAGGTTATTCCCAGGTGCCGGGAATTGATTTTGGTGATATTTTTTCTCCTTTTGCCAAAGTTACTTCTATTAGATTACTTTTATCTGTTGCTGCTGCATTTGATTTTGAGATAGAACAGATGGATGTGAAGACAACATTTCTTCACGGGGATCTAGAAGAGGAGATCTACATGAAGCAGCCTGAAGGCTTTATGGTGAAGGGTAAGAAAGAACTAGTATGCAGGTTGAAGAAGTCTCTGTATGGGTTAAAATAGTCACCAAGGATGTGGTATCAGAAATTTTATACCTATATACGGGGACTTGGCTTCACCAGAAGCAAGGAGGATCACTGTGTTTATTTTAAATTAATTGGTGACCGTGTTATTTATTTGGTCTTGTATGTGGATGATATGTTGTTGATTGGACATGACAAAGAAATTATCCAAGATTTGAAGACCCAACTGTTCTCCAAATTCGACATGAAGGATCTTGGTGCTGCAAACTATATTTTGGGCATGGAAATTAAGAGAGATCGGGCAAAGAGGAAGCTCTGGTTAAACCAGAGGAAGTATGTCGAGACTATATTGCAGAGGTTCAATATGCAGGATAGTAAACCGGTGAATGTTCCTATTCTTGTAGGTGTAAAGTTGTCTGCTGAACAGTGTCCCAAGACACAAGAAGAAGAGGAGTATATGTCCCGTGTTCCATATGCAAGTGCAGTGGGTAGCCTGATGTATGCAATGGTCTGTACTAGACCGGACATTGCACATGCAGTGGGAGTATTGAGCAGGTTTATGTCAAACCCAGGGAAGGAGCATTGGACAGCAGTGAAGCGGGTTTTCAGATATTTACGTGGCACTAGTGATTATGGCTTGTGCTGCCAGGGAAGACCAGGATTGGAAAGAATGTTGGACATTCATGGTTTTGTTGATGCAGACTGGGCTGGAGATCTGGACCAAAGAAGATCTACAAGTGGGTATGTGTTTAGCCTATTTGGAGGCGCAATTAGTTGGATGAGTAAAAGACAGTCTGTAGTGGCTCTTTCAACTACAGAGGCAGAATACATAGCAGCCACTCATGCAAGCAAGGAAGCAATTTGGTTGTAGAGATTGTGTTCAAGTATGGGGTTGGTACAACAAGCTATAAGGATAGACTGTGATAGCCAAAGTGCAATTTTCTTGGCTAAGAACCCTGCTTACCATTCAAAGACAAAGCACATTGATGTTCAATATCACTTTGTTAGAGATATGGTTGAGGCTAGAAGGGTGTTGCCGGTAAAGGTGGACACTTTGAAGAATGTTGCAGATGTATTGACGAAGTCTGTGAGCACTCAGAAGTTCTCTTGGTGTAGAGAAAAAATGGGTGTTGAATAATTGGCCCAATGACTAAGCTCTCTTGTGGCCCCATGTGGAAAGAAAACAACAAGTGGGAGAATGTTGGGCATGTGTTATATTCTTTCCACGACTAGCCCCATGCGTTGTACGTTGCACCAGGTGCAGCAGGGGGGTCATAAGGGGGGAGGCAACCCCCATTGTTGGTGTGCGGACCCACTCATAGGTGGACCCACCCATGTTTTGTGCATGATTTTGCACATGGTTCTGGGGTACGATGGTTTTCGGCCCTTGGTATTTTGTAGATCCGGTCAAGGGAACTATGGTTATGTTCTAATCCAGGGTTAATGGATTGGGGTTTATGTATTCTTTGGCATGTATATATATGTGTTGTAAAACTAAAAGGAATATAATGAAAAATAAAGCTGGTAATCTCGATTTGGGATCCAGGGGAAAATCTCTGTGTTTCTCTGTTTTATGTTTTATGCTCTCGCTATTTTTTATTTTCTGTTATAAGATTCGTGTGTAGATAATTTATGTTCAGGGTTAAAACCTACATATAATCTATTGAGTTTTTGTAAAGGGAGGAGCATATAAAAAAGACGAAATAGGAGAAAAAAATGTGTAATAATCAAAGGAAAATTAAATGAGGGAACAAAAGAAGTAGTGACAGTCTGCCAAAATATGGATCATTTTTCAGCAGTCTTGTGCAATTTATTGACAAAATTCTCAAGTTTATGAAATTTCTATAAAATAATTTATCAAACTTTGAAAAGCCAATTTTATGTGTGGGGATTTATGGTATTAAGATAGATTCATCAATTACTATTTTAGAAACAAAGGTTTTAGATTTAGATCTAAAAAGGCTATGCTGAAATGGAAAATTAAATTCAATGTCCTCAACTATTATAATGCTTTCATGAAGGGTGTGAGATCTCTCCAAAGGATTGTTACTTGCTTGACCTTCTTCAAGGTTATTATTTCTAATTATCTTCTCAGGGTCACTCACGACTTTAGGGGGATTAGATATTGATGTGATCTTGTATGGATCTTTCTAGAAGTCGTATTTCCAAGAAAACATATCACATCTAGGCTTAAACAAAATTTTTAGGTGAAAATTTCAGCCTAATTATTCCCAACTCACTATCACCCATAGGAACCAGATTTAAGATTTTCAAAGAAATGTTTTACCAAGGAACATTTAACTTTTGATTCCCCATTATGGTCTCCAAAATTTTAGCACCATGTGATTTCCCTAGGCTAAAAAAGGAATTCTAGAGGTAACCACCAACCAGTTTAGGCCAGAATATATCCCTTCTAGCCTGGAGAGGGATCTTTCACTTAGGTTAAATCTAAAATATAATTTTGGGCTAGCTAATAACCTAAAAAAGTTTTATTTTTAGAGGTCCATTGATGAGAAAAGGGGAAAATTCATTGAGCATGGTGTCATGTTCAAATGTAATTGTGTCAAGTGAGATGATTTTAAAATAGAGGGTTTCTGCATAGTGGCAAGGTAGGCAGATTTTGTGGTGTATTTATATAAAATTGTTGTAGGAGTTGAATATATAACTGGTGAAATACGAACACATTAGAGAATCAAACCATGGTTTAATTCAAAAGTGCTACTTTAAGTTGAAAACATTGATAACTTGGTAAACTAAAACATAGCATCACTAAATACGAATTCTAAATTAAACATTTGGTTTTATCCAAAAAATAAGATACACATTTAAAGTAATTAAACACATAATATAACTTACAATATCGAAGGAACACCAACAAAAAAAATCCCAACACAATAATCCCTACAAATCACCTTCTATTTCATTCATTCACTAGCAAAGTGTTTCAAAAATATAGTGAAAAAAGGTCTTGTTCTCAAATATCAAACAAAATAACCGCTTACAATGATTTTGATATCTATATACATCACCGAATATTTGATATCCTATCCGAAGTGGTCAAATCCATTAACCAAAACAAAATTTTAACTAGATACATCCAAAATCTAGTACATATACCGAAAAATAGGAACAATTTTATTTAAACCCAATCGAAGCCTAAAACATCACTAATTTGGAATATGGACCTATGAAAATTCAACACATCCCCTAAGATAATTTTCCACAGATTTTCGTGATCTAAACCACGACTAGAAGTCAAAATTTTGGAATTTTATAGAAAATGGAGCCCACTGTCAAGACGCACAACACATTGAAGTCGATTCCATTATTTGGATGGTTGCGGCCCACATATATAAGAATGAAGAGAGTGGGTATTCTTAAAATATTCATGTGATGGTTCTAGACCTCGTAAATAAGATTCAAAATTCCTATAGACTTAGGTGGCCTATTAAGTATGACTTAGAATGGGACCAACCAACTCATAGTACCAAAGGAATTGCAACATTATTTTTGTACCCTTTTCGAGTGACCAAAGACTTTCCATGATTTCCCTTTGTAAGGAAAAAAATTACTTTAGACTTTGGACTCTTAACAAAATGAAAATATCTACATGATACCCAATCTATACCTAGACCTCTTGAAACAATAATAGTCATGTGATTATGACTAATATTTAGAAATTGACTTTATATACATAGCAAGAATAACATGACGAAGATCCCTAGACAAAGGACACTAACCGATCCAATTCCTAACAGACCCAACATGTGGGTATGATGAAAAATGGGGTATAATTTACTATACCAAGATAGGGGAGCAATATCTTCCACCATATGGGTGATAGATAGGGATGATACCCTATTTTCTAGATATACCCCAACCCCAGAATCCATAAATCTCAATTCCTTACCCTGGGAGATCAGATAGGGTGGAAGATATGACTCAGGGTTTTTGACCAGTGATGCCACTTATTAGGAGGGGTCACATTTGTTAGTCTTTGCTGATCTCTGAAGACCAATAACTTCCATTTGAGTAAAGCCTTGGTGAGAATATTTTAAATCTTCTCATATGTTGATATTTGATGGAGTCTAATGGCTCCTCTCTATGCGATGTATCCAATGTAATGATATCGTATCTCTATGTGCTTAGACTTATCATGAAAATGAAGATTCTATACCAAACATATCCCACTCTAATTGTTGCAATATATCAATGTAGTGTCTAGGACCTTCTAAAAGATCTCTCAAATAAATTTATCAACCAAACTTCTTCGCATCTAACCATGCTAGTGGTTATATATTCCCCCTCTACAGTACTCAATGCTACAGACTTATTTTTCATACTCATTCAATATATCATGGTACATGTCAAGCTAAAACAACATATAGAAGAACTCTTCCTATCTGCAACATTTATTTCCTAGTAAGCATCGATATATGCATGTAGTCGAACATATCTGGTAGAATATCTCAAACCAAGGGTGATCATTCCATACAAGTATCTCAAAATGTTTTTGGAATCAACCCAATCTGCATGGAGAGGCTCAAACATGAATTTAATGAACATGTTCACTCCATAGCATAATTCCAGAAAAGTATTCATTAAGAAAATCAGAGCCTCAATCAATTGTTTATACTTGGATGGATTTTTGAAACCGGGTCCTGCAGCTTATCGACATAGCTTCTTGAAATTAATTTCCATCGATGTGGCTAAGGGCTTGCATTTTTTCATTCAAAATATCTCCAACAACTTCACTACATTTTTTTCTTCTTAAAGGAATATATCACAAGGCCTTTGCCACACCTCAAGGCCTAGGAGGTTGTGCATGATTCTATGGTCCTTCACCTCAAATTTAGAGGCTAACTCCCTCATAAACTCAATTATGAGGTTCTCAGTACCTTTCATAGATATATTTTTATGAAACCAGCTCACAAAATAGAATAAAATATAGAAAAAACACCTTAGAAATCAGCCTCTTAGAGGGGAAAACCTCCTTTACATTACATAAATGAACCATTCTTGGATGGCACAAATGATGAAACCTCCTTTCTATATATAGGAGTCCATGGGATCACAATATAATCCTAGTTGACCTAACAATAATAATGAAAGGGCACAACAATAACAATAGTGGGCTATTATGGGGCACAATAATAACAATATTGGGACTGCATGGGTACAAAAATAACAATAAGGGGGTTACACTAACAATAATAAGGGACTACACTGGTAACATAGGACCTACATGCCCCTCTCCTTGAAAAACGTTTTTCCCTCGACGTTTGAGTAGTTTTGGATGCTTCTGTATAAAATTATAATCCTCCCATGAGGAATCTTCAGTAACTGTATCAGGTTCCAATACAGTTTTTCCTTCCTCATCAAGTTCTAGAAATATTTTTTGAACCATAATTTTGTCACCTATAAACTTATTTAGGCATGAAACATGGAAAATTGGGTAGACTCGGGAAGATGCAAGAAGCTCCAATTTGTATGCCATAGTACCAATATTTTGCAACACCTTGTAAGGACCATATTACGTTGGTGATAATTCATTATCCTTCTTATCTTGTGTATAAATTATACAAACAATATGGATACCAATGGATTAAATTTGATCATGCTATATACTAAAGCAAGATATTGAATCCTTCTACAAATTAATTGTGGAATAATAAACATGATCGCACAATAATACCAACTAAAAGAACTAAGAAAATCAATCAACAATAAAGATATTTTTTTGGGGAAAGTTTGTTGCTCAAAACCCCTCCATTTTCTATTGTGTATTTGACCAATGAATCATGAAACAATATAATGCACTCTTCTCACAAGAGTCTGTTGTACTCTACTAGCTGTCTCACACTGATCCAGACAAAATCAACCAAAACTTAGCCAATTTCCTACCTCTTCTAAGCCTGCCTACCTTGTGAAATTCTAAGAGAATTAAATACCTATTATTTAGGAATTTTAGCCTTATATAGCTGTGCAATGATCACGGGATATCCTATGGGTGTATTACTGCGTGCAGGCAATTTGCTAATAATACAATTGATATTTAACATCTCTTTAACCTCTTTCTCAACTGGGTCTTCGTCAGAAGTGACATGCATGCAACTATTAATAGTAAATCATTAGTTACTTCATATATCACTGCATGTGAATTAAATCTTATTTAATTCACTTGACCTCTCACTAGTGCATAAATCAGTTACAACTAGTTAAACTGATTTTAACACAATTAATTGATTTAACTGATTTCTCATGCATTAAACTAATATACTAACTGAAACTTGGACTCTAAAAAAAATAGAATCACTCTACACACCTCACCAATCACCCTCAACTCTAATTGGAAGATCTAACTTAGTTTTCACACTCAGTTAACTATTACAAGTGATTATGAGATAAGATTACAATTTATTGTACAATTTAATTAAGGGAAAATTAAATTAGACACATTTCTTGTTGAATTTTCAACACTCACTCTCAATAAGAAATGGATTATCAGCTACCCCGATCCTACCTATGTGGTATTCAAATTTTCACTTAGCAAGCGCCTTCATCATAATATCTGCATCCTGATACTCCATGGGAATGTACTGATGTAATAATGCGTCTTTGAACACAATATTTGAGGTGTTGGTACCAGTTGTCAATATTCTTGGACCTTTCATGGAATACTGGGTTAACTGAGAGTTTTATGCAACTTTGGTTATCACAATGTATCACCGTTGGATCCATCTGATGACCAAATAAACAACCAAGTACCTTCCTCATCCAGATGGCCTCACATGCCGCTTGAATGTCTTCCATGTACTCTGCCTTGGGTGAACTGAGTGCAATTTACCTCTGCTTCATGCTGTACCAAGAAACTGATGGTGTTCCTATGCTAAAGATCCCTTCTTATTTTCTCTTCCTGTTTGATGGACAATCTACCCAATTTTCATCAGCGAAGCCTTGAAGATTCACTCCCTATGTCTATTTGTACCATAATCCATACTTTGTAGTACCCATGAGAGTCCAAAAGAGGTTTCTTGGCTTAACCATAGCTTGGATAAGCTGGTTAACTGCGTAGCATATGTTTGGTCGCGTGTTCACCAAGTACATGAATGAACCCAAAAACTCCTTGTAAATAGTATCCTTGTACTTATCCACAGTCCCATCTGCGGCCTGCTTCACCTTAGATATCCATCTACATCCAACCACTAACTTCCCAACTAGTCTTGGGAGAACCTCCCATACACTGCTTCTAATGATGGGGTCATACCCTTCAACCATGGTGTCAACCCAAGTTGGTTGCTGCACTATTTCCTCAAAAGAGGATGGTTCTGTCACAATACATTTACTCATAAGATCCATGTATCCAGTAAACATTTCTAGTGAGTGTCTCTATCTGTGAAGTGATGTAGGTGCTCCTACATGTTCTGCCTAATCAAGTCTCAATTTGTCAGCTTTTGTGGTGCACCTACTACCATGTCTAGTGGACGGCTCTGCATGATTGGTTTCTGCTACTCCATGATCCTCCACATGTGGCTACTCCAAATGTTGATGTTCATCCTTTGGAACCAAGAGTTCCTCATCTCAATGCAAATCAAGCTCCCTCTTAAGGGACAATCGCATGGCTCTCTCCTCATAAAATTTTACATCTCGTCTGACAACAGTCATCGTATTGTTCAAAAAATACACCTGATAGTTGTGGTGAGTATCAATGTACCACAAAAAAATCCCAATATCTAATGTTGCTTCTATCTTCTTTCTAGAATATTTTGTCACATGGACATAGACATATGAACCAAAAAATTTAAAATATGAAACATCATGTTTCTTACCGGAAAAATCCTCCTTTGGTTTACTCATGCCAAGTATCCGATGAGGACTATGATTCTACACAACTACCGTTGTGTTTCATGCCTCTACTTACATATTTAAATATAGGACCTGATCATGCAACATCGTTGGTGCCGCACCCAAAATTGTTATTTTCTTTCTTTCCGCAAGCCCATTTTATTGTGGGTTATGAGGCGCAATCAACTCTCTATGAATTCCTTCTTTGGCATAGCAGTTCTTTAATTCATTGGAGATGTACTCACCACCATTATTGCTTCTTAGAGCCTTCACATGCTTCCCTTTGTCTTTGTCAACTAGTTCTTTGAGCTCAAAAAATTTTGAGAACGTCTGATCTTTCTTCTGCATGAAGTAGATCCAACACTTTTTAGAAAAATGATCAACAAAAATCACATAATATCTGTGTTTTTCTATAGAAGATGTAGAGAATAGTACACACAAATTTGAGTGAAATCTCTTAAGAATTTTCGCTGCTTGGTTCTCCTTCTCATGAAAATTAGCCTTTCGATACTTCCCCATGGTGTATCCCTTGCAAGAGTACCCTTTGGAAGTCTCGTAGAAATCTGCTCCATGACCTTCAAAGCACCATGGTATAGATGACCCAATCTCCTGTGCCATAACTCACCCTCCCACCAGCTCACCACTCTGTCTGCTTTATCCATCAATGCTGCGCAGCCATCTACATCAAGTTTTTTGAGGTTATTCACATGAACCCCAATATTCTAAACTTATCTTATGGCTTTTTTATGAGGGAATGCTTTCCCTTCACTGAAAACCACATCATATCCTCTATCCTCCAACATACCAACTGAGACTAAATTCTTTTTCAAGGCAAGTACATGCATGACATCTTTTAATAAGAAAGGTTTACCTGACTATCTTTGGAAAGTAACTTTACCAATTCTTGTAGCGATATACCTCTAGTCATCACCCATCTCAATTTGCATCTGAAGATCCTTCTCCTCCAACATAGTAAAGAGCTATTTGGCTCCCGTCATGTGGAAATATGTACCACTATCCAATTACTACATTTGTCCCATCACACTATACACCATGCATATGATGAGTGAGAAGTCCAACTCGAACTATGAAGCCAAAGCTTCACCCATAGCAGATCTTGAGTCCTTCTTGTTGTTCTTATTCTTCTGTGGCAAATTTGTGGCATAATGTCGATGCTCATGACAGTGAAAGTATTTCACTTTGGACATGTCACACTTCTTTCCTTCTTTGCCAGTCTCAGATTTGGAATAGGATTTCTTTCCCTTACCCTTCTTTAGCTTACCAACCAAGGCACAATTTTCCTCATCATCTGCCTTAGAAGAGGATCCATCCCTGGTATTCTGCATGAATTCTTATTTTACAAAATCCGACAAAAGTCTCTCCCAATCTAGTAGCTTCTCTCTCCCATTGACTGACTCCCGATCACTATACAGACTCTTGGGAAAGGCAACAAGTGGTAGGCCCAACAAGTAATCATTCACTATATTAATCTCCACACTTCCAAGCTCATCTTGACATTGGATGAACTTCATTAAATACTTCATAATAGTGTCGCCTTTCTCCATTTTTATTTTCCTGAGCTAGTCCTTCAATGTCATTTTTTTGTGGTCACTCCTATTCTGAAATAGATATGTCAAGGCCCTAAATATTGCATATTGTTTCACCTTTCCATGGAGACTCGAGACAATGCGATCTCGAACTCCTTCTAATAATATCCTCCTCGCCTATGCAACCTTCTTTTTCCAAGCATCAAGAAGAGCGGTGTCTACTGCTACGGGTTTTGGAATAACAATGTCGATAAATTATTTCAACCCATTATCCTCCAGAAATGCCTCAATTCTTTCTTTCCATGCAATATAATTAGAACTTCCCTCGATTTGATTTTCCAATCTTAAGCCATTGAAATCCATCTTGATCCACCTATCCCACCAGAGAATATTTTTTCAAATTCAAATGTTGTTCAGAACAAAATAAATTTCTTCTCCACTATAGTATTTTCCTACACTCTAATACCATGTATAAATTATAAAAATGATATGTATACCAATGGATTCAATCTAATCATGTGATATGCCAAAGAAAGACACTGAATCCTTCTACAAATTAATTTCAGAAAAATAAACAAAATTGCACAATCACACCAAGTAAAAGAAAGAAGAAAATCATTCAACCACAAAGATATTTTTCATGGGGAAAGCTTGCTGCTTAGAACACCTTTATCTTCTATTTTATATTCAACCAAGGAATCATGAAACAATATAGTGCACTCTTCTCACAAGAGTTTGATGAACTCTACCAATAGTCTCACATTGATCTGGACAAAATCCATCAACACTTAGCCAATTTCCTGCCTCTTCTCAGCCTACCTTGCGTGTGCAATTCTGAGATTATTAAATCCCTATTATTTAGGAATTTCAACCTTCCAAAACAACGCAATTCTCATGGGAAATCCTATGGGTCTATTACTGCATGTGGGCAGTTTGATAATAACACAACTGATAATTAACATCCCTTTAACCTCTGTCTCAACTAGGTCTTCATCAGAACTAACATGAATGCTTACTTGATAGGTCACTTCATGTGAATTAAATCTAATTTAATTCACTTGACCTCTCACTAGTGCAAAAATCATTTACAACTAGTTAAATTGACTTTAAATCAATTAATTGATTTAACTTATTTATAATGCATTAAACTAATACACTAACTGCGACTTGGACTCTAAAAAAAATAGAATGACTCTACACGCCTCAACAACCACCCTCAACCTGAATTCATGAGCTGACTGATTTTATCACACTCAGTTAACTATTAAAAGTGAATATGAGATAAGATTTCAATTAATTGTACAGTTAAATTAAGGGAAAATTAAATTAGACACACATTTCTTGTTGAATTTTCAACAACTTGCTTGAGGGAAATTTTTTTGTATGGTTGTAACTACAAAAATACCCTGTCACCTACATCAAAACTTTTTTCACTACGATGTTGATCTTCCTATTTTTTCATTCAATTATGTGCCAAATTTTGGTTATCCTTTAAGATTTGGAGAACTTGTTTTCGATGCTCGATGTGATATTCCACTTATTGAACGTTATAATTTTCTCTTAAAGACGATGTACTGGATGGTGGATGATATCCATAATGTGCCATAAATGGGGTAATTTTTTATGCAATGTGGAAGGAAGTGTTATACCACCATTCAGCTAGAGGTAACCAATTGACTCATTGCCTTTTTTTATTAGATACAATGCAATGAAGATATCCCTCCAAAAATTTATTCACTATCTCAATTTTCCCATTGGATTGAAGATGATAATATGAGCTATGATCTAGTTGAGTACCCAAACAAGAAAATAATTCTGTCACAAAATTTTCAGTGAAAATGGGATCTCTCTCGCTTACAATAATCTTTTGATTTCCATGTACCTTTTGAATTGTTTCCATAAATTCAATAGCAACTATACTTGCGTTAAATGGATGAGATAATGCAAAAAAGTGTGCATACTTGGTAAGTCTATCAATTACCACCATGATGACACTCTTTCCTTCGAACTTAGGTAATCCTGTGATAAACTCCATTGAAATCTCCTCCCAAAATTGACCTGGAATGGATAAAGGTTGTAGAAGACCCAGGATCTTGATTGTCTCAACTTTATTTTTCTGGAAAACCAAACATTCCACCACAATATTTTGAATATCATATTTAAGGCCATCTGGTTGGATAAAATAAATGGCACAAAACAATGCTTCCAAATCCTCATCCTTTCTTGATAGTGCATTTGCAACAACAATTCACTTCCCTTATTTGTATATGATTTGAAATTAATAAGTCAACATCTTTGTGACCCATTTTTGCTGCTCTTTTGAAGGTATTTTTTGTTCCAAAAAATATTTAAGACTAGCATGATCAGTTTTTACCTTGAAGTTTCTTCCCATTAGCTAAGGGCGCCATTTCTTTAGTGCATGTAGTATTTCCAATATCTCCTTATCATAAATAAATTTTTGTAAATACTTTCCTTTGATTGGATGGATTTAAAAACAAATGGGTCTTCCTTCTTACATTAAAACAACACCAATTCCATTTCCTAATGCATCACATTCCATAATAAATGTTTTTGTGAAGTCTAGAGTAGCTAAGGCCAGTGCTTGGCACAATGCCTCTTTAATATGTTCAAATGCCGTAGTTTCTTTAGGCGTCCATGAAAATGCATATTTCTTCAATAATGTTGCTAGAAGTGCTACTATTCTCTCATAATTGTTAATAAAATTGCGATAATATCTTGTTAACCTGAGAAATCCTTACAAATTCTATATGGTGCGGGGACTATCCATTCCTTGATAGCTTTAATTTTGTTAGGGTCTACCTTAACACCCTCCTGAGATAAAATATGACCCATATATTCCACCTCTTGTGCTCCAAAGAAACATTTTGAGGGTTTTTCATATAAATAATTCTCCTCAAATAGTTTGAGCACCCTGTCAACATGTTGAACATGATCCTTCCAAGACCTATTGTAGATTAGTATATTACCAAAATATACTAATGAAAATTTTCTACGGAAGGGTTTGAAAATGGAATTCATGAATCCTTGAAATGTAGAATTTACATTATTAAGGCCAAAAGGCATGACAAAAAATTCATAATGACCCCCATGAGTTTGAAATGTTGTTTTCAAAATGTCTTCAATCTTTATTCTAATTTGATGATATCCTAACTTGAGATCCAACTTGGTGAAATAAATTTCTCCATGTAATTATTACTATATTTCATTAATCACGGGAATTTTAAATTTATCTTTAATAGTGAGCTTATTTATCTCCCTATAATCCATACACATGTGCGATGATCCATCCTTCTTGTGCACCAATAATACTGGAGCAGAGAACGAAATTTGGCTAGGTTGAATTATATCAGCCTCTCGCATTTCGGCGATCATACGTTCAATTTATATCTTTTGGACATAAGGATATCTGTAAGGCCTTATGTTCGGAGGAACACTTCCTGGAATCAAATGAATATCATGATCATGATCATGAATAGGTGGGATTCCTTTGGGATTTTCAAACACCTTGGAATGATTTTCCAAGACTTTTTGGAGATATGGAGAAATATATGATTTTTATGTTGGAACTTATACAAAGCATAATTGTGCAATGATGCCTCATTGTTCTTTATTCAGAATATTTTTCATGACATTAGAGCTTATTATATTTCTTGACTTCCCTATGATACCCCATAATTCAACTTCCTTTCTGTCTGAAAAACATTTAAAGAAAATTTCTTGAAAACTAAAAGTTGTCTTCCCAAAATATTGTAACCATTGTACTCCTAGTACAACATTAGCATCACCCACTGGAATCGAAATAATTGGGATATTCAATAAATATTAACCCATGGTTAGCTTGATATTATGGCACTTTCCAAAGAAATTTTATAGTTCCTCCATTTTCCACCATCACTTGACACTCTCGCACTGGGTATAGGAAGCAATTCAATTCCTTGGTTACCTTAAAATTAATAAAATTATGGGTACTACCCTAATCAATAAGAACTATTACATTTTTCTTCTTGATATGTCCTTCTATATTGAGAGTTTGAAGAGTGCTAATTCCTGCTAATGCATTAAAAGATATGGTTATATTCGTTCCTTATTCCTCTACGGTTGGTTCTTGTGTATATCCTCTTATTTTGAAACTTATTATTCCATTCCTTACTCCTCTTCACAATATATGTAAAATAATTTCTTCTTAGCACACTTATTACCTTTAGTGTATTTTCTATCACAACTATAGAAAAGCCCTTTTGCTCTTCTTTCTTCCAGTTGTTGTAGTTTCAACCTTGCAGGTTGTGAAAGTCTAGGAGTAGAAACACTTCCACCTTTATAGTTGTGAGTGGTAGACTTCCTTGTCGCCATAATTTTTCTTTCAATTTTTATTTCCAGCCTGAATTCCTTCTCCATTGTATTAGTTCCCAAAGGCGAACCTCATGTTGGATATTATCCTTTAGATCCTCTATGATGACATCAATCCGATTCTTATATGGAATATTATTCACCCTTATATTCTATTTTTGGAAGTCCTCAATGTGCTTCTTCCCTGAACCCTTTTGTTTGAGATTTATCATTTGGCTAAATAAAGTGTTTCTCTTTGTATCCTCATAATCTTCTATCATTTCCTCAGTAAAAATTTACCAACTGACCAGTGGTTTACGATAACCAAGCCATCGATACCATACAAGCTAATTTTGTTATAAATATAAAGCTTTAATGTCTACATTTTGTGTGTTTTACCTATTATGTAGCTCAAAGTATTGCTCCATTTCTAGTGTCCAACTTATTGGATCCTTGGCATTAAACTTCCTCATATCTACCTTTGGAATATGGTGGGTCTTACACCCAACATTAGAGTCTATGAAATCATTACTAACATTTCTTTTTTTCCTCATCATGAGTTTCTTGTAGTACCTTTTTTCCATTAGGAAGCTTTTCTTAAAGAAAATTTTCCAAACCTTCCTTCAAACCATCCATGTCTTTCATCAAATATTACAGGTTTCCTTCTATACCATCCATATTAGCATCAACGCCATCCATCTTAGATTCCATGAAATTATTCAAACCATTCATCTTAGCTTCCACACCTTTCTTCAAACCATCCATATTAGCTTCCACGCCTTTCTTCAAACCATCCACATTAGCTTCCATTTTGCCATCTATACCATCCATCTTAGCTTCCATATCATTCTTCAAACCATCCATCTTAGCTTCCACGTATTTATTCAAACCACTCATCTTAGATTTCATGATTTTCTTCAAAGATACCTCAGCTTCCTTTTGATTTTTTGTTACTATTTTCGAGCGAGAAATTTGTTGCACTTGGTATTTTAATTTTGATATATCATGTTGCACTTCTTCCTCTTCATGAGTCATAATAGAGCCTTCTGAAGGCCTAATGGGTGTTGAATTATTTTTAGGGGGAATCTTGGAACCAAATACTGATATATATGCTTCAATATGCCCTTTTAATCACTTCAAACTAATTTTTCAAACAAGACTAATGCAATTTTTAAACAAAATACACACCTTTTTATTGTTTTTTAGGAGCTCGATATTGAAATTGAAGTAACTCTGCAATTTGGAATCTTGGAGATTTTATATTTAGTCCTTTAGTAGCCCTATGAATCTTCTTTCCAATGCCAGATGTAAGACCTAAGTTGGACTCTTCGAGGAAAAGTGATGCCCAATCTCCCACAATGACCTAATTATGGACTAGTTCAGTAGAGAAAAATTGTACGACATGCCACATGTCACTGTTTCCTCCTTAGAGCCTGAAATTGATACATAGGAAAATAAATTCAGCGTAATTTATTATAATATTTACATAATTCCAATCCAATGCTCAGAGAGAGAGTTATGATGATTTTCCCAAAGTCACCTCTTTGATATAAAATTAGGGAGTCTGCAGAAACCCTAACTTCCACATATCATATATCTGAAATGTTGTGAACCATGATTTGAAGCTTTTCCACAATGTTCCTCCAGATTTCAGTGAAAATGGGTTTTATTTTTAGATTCTGAACCTTTGTAGAAAAAAATATATAGAGGAAATTACATGAAGACCAGTTTGAAGCAGCGAAACCCTAGAATCTAAGGCTCTAATACTAAATGTTATGAACCGGCTCACAAAATAGAAGAAAATATTGATCAATGCCTTATAAATAAGCCTATTCAAGGGGGAAACCTCATTCCCATTACATAAATGAAAAATTGTTGGATGAAACAAATGAAAAACCCTCCTTTCTATATATAGGAGTCCATGGGGTCACAATATAATCCTAGCCAACATAACAATAATAATGTAAGGGAACAACAATAACAATAGTGGGATATTATGGGGCTCAATAATAACAATACGGGGATTACAGGGGTACAAAAATAATGATGAGGGGACTGCACTAACAATAATAAGGTACTACACTAGTATTATATGGCCCTAACATAAATTGTCAACCTATAAAATTAAAATCAATGGCATACCTTGGACCACTTTTAAGTAAAGGTTGGGATCAACATTGATTATTATGAATTCAAAATTGATAAGGTAAGTATCTGTGTGGGTGTACCAAGCTCAGGGTCTTTCTTAAAACCATATAATTATTTGTCAACCTAGAAATATGTTTCTTTCAATCCTCTACTTCATATGCCTCTGGCTGGTCAACATATACTTCTTCATGTAACATGCCATGAAGGATGGTTGTCTTCACATATATTTAATGAAGGATTCATCCTTGAATTGTAGTAATGGAAGATATTAAACGAATGGTGGTGTATCAATCCATAGGAGAAAATATATCATCATAATATTCTCCCTCTTTATGGGATAATCCTAAGGCCAGGATCCTTGCCCTGTATTTATCAATGCTTCGATTGAATCCATGCTTGATATTGAATAAACATTTTGAAGTCATGATAAATTTCCCCTTTGGTATTGGTATAAAATCCCACACGTCATTTTTCATCATTGGTTCATATTCTTTGGCCATATAATACCTTCTATCTTTTTCTTTCACTACTTCTTCAAAGGTGTGAGGATCAACTTGAATCATATTCCACATAGCTAAAACATATCCATGGCACCTGCCTGATTTGTTACATTATCTAAATGATATTTTGGTGGGAATGATATCTTGACATCATGTAATGTACCACGAAGCCAAAGTTACCTCTTCCTAGTAGCGGGGTCATATGGAGGAGGATCCAAGGTGTCCATAAGCTCCATGGGATCATCAACAATCTCTGTCTCAGATTGTTTCATGGAAGGACCATCTAAAATATCCATATACTAATTCTTCTTCTTAGGCGAAGGAGGTGGAGGAAGGTCCCTTTCTTTCCCAAGGGTAACGTCTTCATCAAAAATTACACCCATTCTAATTTTAACATTCCTTTGACCATGAATATATATTATAAATTATTTAGAATCTTCACAATATTCAAAAAATGTACCTTTTATTTTTGTGGCTTCCAACTTGTTTTTTTTTTCCGCTGGCACATGAAAATATATGGGGTAACGAAATATAAAAATATGACTAACATTGAGATTAACACCTGCGAATACTTACTTGGGAGTCTTGTTGTCCAATTCTTGATGAGGTACCTCATTTTGAACATATACAATTACATGTTGGAAATACTGAGAAGGGGGGTGAATCAGTATTCCTTTCATAAGAGCATTAGTTAATCTTCAATTATTATCAATGTTTCTACAATGATAGCAATAAAAAAAAGGAAGACAAATGCAGACGATTTTTAAGGTGGAAACCCACTTCGGGACAAAAACCACCTAATTCTTTTCTAATAGTTCTTTAATATTCAACTCCAATTGAAAATAAAGCTCTAACTTCCTAGAATCTAGAAAAGCATTATTCTCCAACTCCCACTGGAGGGATTCTCCAACGCCTAAGATTCTTCAGTAGTCAACTAAATGGGTGCCCCAACACCCAATGAGCTAAAACTCACCCTAGCACCACCCTACCACCCTATAGAAGAATAAAACAAGAATGGACTCTCATACCAGGGAAAGTGGTCCACTTTATAATGATATAGAATGATGTAGAAGAAGAATACCAACTAGACCATAACCACAACTATGACAAAAACACCTAATGATGATCCTAGACCTTTTGACACTGCCTCTTCAACTCTTGGCAGATAGACACTAGTACAATTTTTAAAATAAAGTATTTAGAATGACATAGTACAATGATACCTTTACAGTGACCGTATGCAGTGCTACCCACTTGAAGACTTCATGTGATGAACTCTTTGTTGTTGTTCTACACCTTGATTTTTTCTCTTGTCATGCTACCCTCTTCTACACCTTGCCTTGTCTTTCTGCCCTAGAAAGTCTGGTCCTTTGAAGCCCTTGACAACACATGATCTAGCTTTTTCTTGCCTTATAGGAGCTTGATATTGAATCCGGTGTATCCCTGTTATTTCACATCCCCAATATGTGATTTTCAACCCTGTAGTATTCCTCTAAGTCTTCTTTCCAATTCCACAGGTCTGACCCAATTTGGATTCTTCAAGAGAGGGTTATGCCCAATCTCTCACAATTCCCTAATTATGGAATATTTTAGTAAATAAAACTTGTATGGTATGCCACGTGTCATTATTTCTTCATTCAGCTCTGAAATTGATACAATGAAAGCTACATTATGTGCACTATCTATCACTTTTTATATAATTCCAATCTGATACATAGAGAGAGAGTTATGACAATTTTCCCAAGGTCACTTCTTTGAGTTGAATTTTAGGAGCCTGCAAAAACACTGACTTCCACAGATCATATCTCCAAAAATATTGCGCACCTAGACCTGAAATTTTTACAGGTGGTTCCTCAGGATTTTCCCTTCGCCTCATAAAAATTTCAGCTTCTGAACCTTCAGAGAAAATTTTTTAGAGATGCAAATTCCACGATGACCTATTTTAGATAGCAAAATCCCTACATAAGGAGGATACGAGGATCACAATTTATATAAATTCTTAGGTTGAGAGGGGTTTCAATGGTGAATGTGGGAGGATTTTAGGAGCTTTAAAATTATTAATTATTGACTTTTCAATGACCCATGCCACAACCCCATGGGGTTCTAGCCCACTAACTGTGGTTACAAACTTCAAACATAAATATCTCTCAAACCGTGAAGAATTACATGTTGTGCCATATATCAACGGAAACATCTCGACAAGTAGAAACCATAAAAAGAATTATTGACCTATAATATAGTAATTCTATAGGTCAAAATTCCCATGCAATATTGGGGTGGACCTTGGTGCTTCTTGGGTTGACATCAATGACAACCGTTGATCAAAAATCTCCCCCTTTGGAATTGATGGAAAAATAATTACTCCCCTTGTGATTATTACACCTCTTCCTACAACATTATCTCCCCATTTGACATCAATGACAAAGAGTAAGTCCCCCAGAAGAACAACCATCCTACGGACCTGTACACACTTCCACTCCCCCTGACACACAATCATCCTGCAGACTTGTAATCTAATGAGAAATTGGAATAATTCCAATCTTTTGGCAAAGATATGCAAATGCTTCACAAGGTAAAGGTTTAGTGAAGATATCTGCGATTTTTTCTTTTGTACCAACTTACTCAAGTTTGATATTATTTTCAACGAATTTTTCTCAAACAAAATGATATTTGATTAGAATGTGTTTTGTTTTTTAATGCATGACATGATTCTTGGAGATGTTGATGGCACTGGTGTTGTAACAGAATATGGGAATAGGCTCACTTAATTCTACCTAAAGATCTTGTAAAGTGTGTTTCTTCCAAAGGACTTGAGTATAACATGTTGCTGCTGCAATGTATTCTTCTTCCACTATAGATAATGAGATTGAGGTTTGGTTTTTGCTCAACCATAATACCAGACGACCACCTAGATACAATGTTTCTCCACTAGTACTCTTACGATCATCAATGATTTCTACCCAATATGCATTTGTAAAGGCTTGAATAATGATATTGTTACCCTTGGGATACCACACACCATATTCTTCTATGCCCTTTAGATATCGAATAATTATTTTGACAGTAATAATATGTGATTCTTTTGGTGCTGCTTGGAATCTTCCTACTTGTCCAACTACTTGCATAACATCTGGTCAGGAAGTTGTTACATATATAAAACTAACAATCATAGATCTGTACAACCTTTCATCCACATCCTTGGATGAGTCGTTTATGCTCAATTTGAAACTTGTTACCGTTAGAGTAAGGATGGGTTTGCAATCTTCCATTTTCAATTTCTTGAGCATTTCCTTGATGTACTTGCCTTGACATATAAATATTCCTTTCTCTTGCTGAGATATTTGAAGCCCTAAGAAGTATGTCAACTCACCAAGTAAAGAAGTATCGAGCTCACTTTGCATTTTTGTGGAAAATTTCTTACTTAGTTGATCATCATTGCTACCAAATATTATATCATCCACATATACCTCAACGATTGTTAAATTATATGTATCTATTTGTACATAAATATTGTTATCAACAATACCTTTCTTGAACCCTTCTTGATGTAGATATCCATCAAGACGAGCATACCATGCTTTAGGAGCCTGCTTGAGACCATATAGAGCATTCTTTAACTTGTCAACATAGTCTTATTTTTCTCATAGTAGAAAAAATTCAGGTTGTTCGATGTAAACTTCTTCTAATTCTCCATTCAGAAATGTTGGCTTGGCATCCATTTGGTAGAATTTTATTTTTCTTGAAAATGCATAGGCAAGAAACATTCAGATGGCTTCCATTCTAGAAACTGGTGCAAATGTTTCATCAAAATTAATTCCTTCCACTTGTGCATAGCCTTTGCAAACCAATATTGCTTTGTTTCTGGTAACTTATCCATTTTCATTCAATTTGTTCCGAAACACCCATTTATTCCCAATGGAATTTTTATCTTTTGGTCATGGAACTAATTCCCAGGTGTTATTCTTCTTGATTTGATCCAATTCTTCATTCATAGCTGCTACGCAATGTTCATTCTGGCTAGCTTCCTCAAAACTACTAGGCTCAAAGGTTGCTAGAAAAGCAATGTGAGCTTGTTGTGATGAACGAAGCTGTCGACTTTAATTTATGTCACCAATGATCTGATTTCATGGATGGTTCTTTTGAATCCTTTATTTTGTTCTATTTAGAGGAGCTTGTTGTTGTTTTCCTGGTATATCTTGATCATCATTATTTACTTCTTCATGGTTGAATAGTTGCTTCTTGTTCTATAATTTTATCTGTCCTTTTCATCCTCTATATCAAGTTTCAAAGATTCTAGATCCTCATCATTATTCGTTAGAACACCATCTTCATCAAATGTAACATTTATGCTCTCCACTATCTATTTTCATCTTAGATTAGAAAATTTATAAGCCTTATTTTGCGTGAGTAGCCAACAAAGATACCTTCATCAACACGTGACTCAAACTTACCCAAATTATGATATTCTCTTTTGATATAACATTTTCTTTCGAACACTCTAAAATATTTTACATTAGTTGGTTTTCCTTTCCATAATTCATATTGTATCAATTTCTTGAACCCAGAATTTTTCCTATACATTTATGTTCTTTCTTTCAGCAACTCCATTTTCCTGAGGTGTTCGTGCTATTGCATATCGTCATTTTATTCCATTTTCGTCACAGTATTGCTGAAATAATTTGGCAGTGAATTATCCACCATTATTTGATCTTAGACACTTTATTTTCAAATCAGTTTCACTTTCGACCAACTCCTTGTAGATCTTAAGGCACTCAAATGCTTTAGACTTTTTCTTTAGGAAACTAACGGCTGTCATCCTAGTATAGTCATCTATCATTAACATGAAATATAATTCTCCATATAATCCTTTTTTTCTCACAGGACCACATAGATTAGTATGTATATCAATTCCAATGGATGTGATGCAAAGTGTTGTTTTGTTTTAAATTATACTTTTGTCTGCTTGCTGTGCCGACATGCCTCACATAGTGTTTTTGAAGGTTTTGATATTTTCACAATTTCTCGTACTACTTCCTTTTTTCTTATCCTAACAATATTTTCATAGTTTATGTGACCCATTAGTTTGTTCCATAACCAATGTTCATCTTCTTTAGCTAGTAGACATGCTTTAGTTGCTTCATCCATAACATATATGTCGTTTGCAGCTTGACTTGCTGTAGCCACAATTTTACCATGCGTGCCTTTCTTGATTTCACATTTTGTGGAGTTGAATAGCATTGTGTGTCCTTGATCACACATTTTTCCAACACTGAGTAGATTGTGATTCATGTTTTCAACCAATAGAACATTATTGGCTATAACATCTTTACTTCCGAGAGTGATGGTACCTGATCCTAAAACATCTGAAGGTCCATCATTTCCAAAGGATAGGGTTCCATCCTTCTTCTCTTTCACAGATACAAATTTCCTTCTATCTCCAGTCATATGCGTTGAGAAACCACTGTCAAAATATAGCACATATTTTTTGTTTTGAGCCTTGACAGCAACGGCACAATTATCAATCTTCTTCTTCTTCCATGTTTGTTCATTTTGTGGCTTCGAAGATTCTTTTGCAGGATTTTAAAGTCTGCAGTCTTTGGCTATGTGTCCAAATTTCTGACATTTGTAACATTCCATATTATTTCTTAAATTTTCAAATCTATTGATGTTTCGTTTATGACTGGGAGTCTCATATTTGAAGGATCTCCTGGAATTGTATAGATTCCTAAGGTACGTGCGACATTCTACAACTTTATTACCAAATTTTCCACATGAATAACAATAGCCATGAAAGATATGTCGGTACCTAGATGGAAATCTTCATCAAGGAATCGTTTTCCAAGGATCTTCTTGCGAATATTGTCTAATAAAGTCTACATGCATGTCAGATATCATAGGTTCATTGTATTTTGTTGTAGAAGGTCCTGCTTCTTCTTCTTTGTAACTGAGACCAGTTTTGTTGTTGTAAGATCGTTGATTGTTGATGAGTTATTCCAATGCACTTGAGTTGTTGGCATAGTTTTAGACAATTTTTCCCTTCTTCACTTCCCTACGCAACCCGACTACTTTGGCTTCTAATGCTTCCCTTTCTTGTTTGCTTTCTTCCAACTTCTTTTGAAGTGACTCTTCAATACATTTTTGTTCTTAAAATTCAATTTTGAGACCTAGAACTTGTTCTTCAAGAGTATTGGAAAGGTTTTTCTCAGCCTGGAGCTCTTTTATAAGCCTGATTGCCTCCTTATAAAATGATTCTATGGTCAACCCTTCTTCTTCGTTGTTTGATACCTCTTGTCTATTATGCTTGGCCATAAACAATACTCTCTCATTATCTTCTTCTTTTCTATCACTGTATTCATCAGATGATGAGATACCTTCTTTAGAGAGAAATTTCCTTTTGGATCCTTTCCTTTTTTCTTGCTTGTTGAATTTCGTAAAGCCTTTCTTTCCTTTTGACTTGAAATCACTTCTGTTTGGAAATTTTCTGTGAAATTCCCAACCTCACCATAGCCGAAACATATCAATGGAATTTTATCTTTGAATTTTCCCTTACCAATTTTTAGTTTTATTGTAAAGTAAGCATATTCTTCAACTGAAAGACCTTCTTCATCATCGCTCTTTTCTTCACCCTTACATGTGCATGTCTTTTCAATTAAAGGTTGTTTGTCCTTTTTGGTTTTCTTAGATGAAACGAATGCAGTTTCTAGATGCGAAGTACCCTCTTCTTCATCAAGTCCCATTTCATATGCTATGAGAACTCCATGTAATTCCTCTTTGTTCAGTTTTTCCATATTTTCTTTGTATTCCAAGACCGATACCTTTGGGTTGAATCTCCCAGGTTATGTTCTAAGAATATTTTTTATAATAGTCCTCTCGTCAACTGGCTCTCCCAATCCTTCTAGAGTATTGGTTATTTTATCAGCATATTGGAATTATGCAGAAATGTTGCAATCTTATTTCATTCTAAGTTGCTCAAATTTCTCTCTATAGATTTGAAGATTTTCTTCTTTGACATTTGAGTCACCTGCATATATATTATGAAGCTTGTACCATACATTTTTGGTGGTTTTACAACCCAAGACCTTATGATAAGAAGATTCAATAAGTCCACTAATAATAATATTCTTTTCTTTTGCATCATTTACCAAATTATTTTTACCTTGTTCATCCACGGTTGATGTAAATCTATTTTGAACAGTGTCCCATACTTCGTAACCTTGTGCCAAGAGATAGACCTACATTATTCCTTTCTAGAGTGAAAAATTATTTTCATTGAATAGAGGTACACCATTGTTGGTATGCTCCATGACCTCCTTCTAGCTATTAAACTACTATTGAAGGAACCAAGCTCTTATACTAATTGTTGGAAATACTCAGAGGAGTGGTGAATCAGTATTCCTTTCAATTAGAGCATTAGTTAATCTTCAATTATTATCAGTGTTTTTACAATGATAGAAGTAAACAAAAGGAACACAAATGCACATAGTTTTTAAGCTGGAAACCCACTCTCGGACAAAAAGCACCTAGTTCTTTTCTAATAATTCTTTAGTTTTAAACTCCAATTGAAAATAAAGCTCCAACTTCCTAGAATCTAGAAAAGAATTCTTCTCCAGCTCCCACTAGATAGATGCTCCAATGCTCAATATTCTTCAGTAGTCAATTGAATGGATGCCCCAACACCCAATGAGCTACAACTCACCCTAGCACCACCCTACCACCCTATAGAAGAATAAAACAATAATGGACTCTGGTACCAGGGAAAATGGTCCACTTTACAATGATATAGGATGATGTAGAAGAAGAAGACAGAATAGACCATAACCCCAACTATGACACAACTACCTAATGATGATCCTAGACCCTACACTGCCTCTTCAACTCTTGGCAGATAGACACTAGTACAATTTTTACAATAATGTATTTACAATGACTTAGTACAATGATACCTTTATAGTGATTGTATGTAGTGCAGCCCACTTGAAGACTTCATCTGATGAAATCCTTGTTGTTTCTCTGCACCTTGATTTCTACTCTTGTCATGCTACCCTCTGCTACACATTTCTCTTCTTTTCTTCCCTAGAAATTTTGGTCCTTTGCATCCCTTGACAACGCATGATCTATACTTTTCTTACCTACTAGGAGCTCGATATTGAATCTGGTGTATCTCTATCATTTCAGATCCCCAATATGTGATTTTCGTCCCTATATTATTCCTCTGAGTTTTTTTTCCAATGCCATAGGTCTGACCCAATTTGGATTCTTCAAGGGAGAGTTATTCCCAATCTACCACAATGCCCTAATTATGGACTATTTGAGTAGAGAAAAACTGTACGGCGTGCAACGTGTCATTTTTTCTTCATTCGTATTTGAAATTGATACAGAGAAAACTAAAATTTGTGCACTATCTTACATTTTTTACAAAAATCCAATCTGATATTCAGAGAGAGAGAGTTATGGCAATTTTCCCAAGGTCACTTCTTTGAGATGAATTTCAGTAGCCTGCAAAAACACTGACTTGCGCAGACCATCTCTCCAAAAATTTTGCATACCATGATCTAAAATTATGTCAGGCACTTTGTCAGGATTTTGGCTTGGCCTCATAAAAATTTCAGCTTCTAAACCTTTGTAGAAAAAATTTTAGAGCGCAAATGCCACGATGACCTGTTTCATATGGAGAAATCCCTACATAAGGAGGATATGAGGATCACAATTTATATAAATTCTTAGGTTGAGAGTGGCTCCAATGGTTAATGTGGGAGGGATTCTAGGAGCTTAAAAATTATTAATTATTTACTTTTCAATGACCCATGCCACAACCCCATGGGGTTTTAGCCCACTAATTGGGGCTACAAACTGCAAACATGAATATCTCTCAAACCATGAAGAATTATGTGGTATGCCATATATCAACGGAAACATATCGACAAGTAGAAACCATAAAAATAATTCTTGACCTAGAATATAGTAATTTGGTAGGTCAAAATTCCCATGTAATGTTGGGGTAGCCACTGGTGCTTCTTGGGTTGACATCAGTGACAACTATTGATCAAGATTACATTATTTTATTCCCCCCATAGGAACTTAGACAAATTTTAATCATGGAGCATGGCACTAGAAGGTTCTATAATACACTTGTTCTTCCATTCACCTACTACATTTTTTCGGTATTATAGGGTATACTCGTATTTTTATTGATGCCTTAATTCTTGAAAATATATGTGAATTAATTGGAAATATATTGTCCACCATTTTTAAACCTGAAGATCTTAATTTTATTCCCTATTTGATTTTTGAACAAATCCTTGAAATTATTGAACAAATTTAAGGCCTCAACCTTATGCTTCAAGTAATATATCCATTTCTACCTTAATAAATCACCAATGAAGGTAATGTAGTAAATATGGCCACCAAGAGAGTGTATGAGCATCAGAAAAAATGTGTTACAATGAATGAGCTGGATGATTTCATTTGTCTTGTTCTTACTAAAGGCTGATGGCCCCTGTATCTTCTTTCCATTGGCCCACAGAGGACATACTCCATCATGTTGGGCTTGAACATAGGGAATTATAGAGACCAATTTCTTCAATTTAGGAAGGGATTCATATTTTATATGGGCCAATATTTAGTTCTGTAGCTTTCTTTCATGATTAGCATCATGGATCAATGTTATAAGAGGTCTTCAATTGCATCTATACCACAATGTTAATGTAAGGTTCCTATAATACTAGTGTATCCCCTTGTTGTTGTTAGTGTAGCCCCCTTATTGTTATTTTTGTACACTTGTAGCCCCATATTTTTATTATTGTGCCCCATAAAATCCATTATTGTTATTTTTGTTCCCTTACATTATAATTTTTAGGTCGGCTAGGATTATATTGTGACCCCATGGACTCCTATATATATAAAGGAGGTTTTGTAAATTGCATCATCCAAGAAATTTTCAATTATGTAATGTAAAGGAGGCTTCCCCCTTGAAGTGGCTGATTTATAAGGCGCTGGTCTCTCTTTTCTTCTTATTTTGGGAGTTGGTTTCATAACATTTGGGATCAGAGCTTTGGATTTTAGGGTTTTGTTGGGTCAAACAGGTCACCGTGGAATTTTCGCTATAAAGTTTTCTTCTACAAAGGTTCAGATGCGAAAAAAAAACCCATTTGTGAAGAAATCCTGAGGAACTTCGTGTAAAAATTTCAAATCTTGGTTCACAATATTTTCAGATATATGATCTGTGGAAGTTACAGTTTTTACAGGCTCCTGAATTTAATGTTAAAGAGGTGACCTTGGGAAAATTGTAATAACTCTCTCCCTGAGCATCTGAATGGAATTTTGTAAAAAAATGGAAGAAATTAAACAGACGTTAGTTTCCTCTATGTCAATTTCAGAGATAAAGGATGAAACGGTGACATGTGGCACACCGTACATGTTTTCTCTATTGAACCAATCCATAATTAGGTCATTGTGGGAGATTGGGCATAACCTTCTCTTGAAGAATCCAAATCAAGTCAAACCTGTGGAATTGGAAATAACATTCATAGGGCTACTAAAGGAAGGAAGATAAAATCTCAGGGATCTGAAATAGTAGAGAAAAATCAGGTTCAAGATAGACCTCCTAAAAAGAAAGAAAATTTTGTGTATTTTTTAAACATGTTTTCATAACATTTGTTTGACAAATCAATTTCAAGTGATTCCAAGGTATTATTAGAACATGGATATCAATGTTGAGTTATACAATGTCTCCCAAAAATAATTCTACACCCATTAAGCCCTCATAAATATCTACTATGATGCACGAAGAGGAAGAATTGGAGTATGATATATCAAAATTACGTACCAAGTGAAAAAAGATTTGATCTTAAAAAGAGAAATCAAATATTTCATAGATGGTTTAAAACAAAAATTGGAGGTTAAGTTGGAATTTTTTTGTTGGAGCCCCATGATTTGCTAGATTGGAAAAAAGGGAACCACATCAGACTACTTTGGAGTCCAAGGACCTAGCCTTCCTCAACTCAGAGAGTTATCTCTTTGTTTTGTGATGAAAATGATTTATCTGTATTCTTAAGTTTCTTGATTTTAGGCTAGTTATGAAGTTCCGGGACTATTTGTTTTGTCTTGATTGATTGATTGTTTGATTAATCGATTGATTTTTTTGGTTGAATATATATAATATGAGAAACATTAATCCATTGGGCTATGGAGTCATAAAAGGATTTAATTTTTGATCAACTCCGCAAGGGTTTTCATAGGGCAAGCTAACTATATCAAGAGGATTTTTTAGAGTATATGAAATATAAAATCACAACAAGTTGTGAAATCAGTAAAACTAAAGGGAAACTAAGAATCCTTTAACTATACTTCAGTAAGAAAATAATTTAAGATAACTGTTTAAGAGGAACTAAAGAGCAGGGAAAACCATAAATTCCTTGAGCAAAACTCCACTAAGTAAACGTTAAGACAATAATCCAGCAATCCTAGAGAGTGGGAAACCCCTAAATTATCTAGCTATTACTTTCAGACAAAGAAAACATTCAAGATAATAATCAATAAAACAAAAGAGAAGGAAACCCCTGAATTCTTTAATCAACCCTCAAAAATAAAAACCTTTAAAATAACATTTCAAGAAAAAACAAAGAGCAAGGAAAACCATAATTTTTTTTGGCTAGACTCTACTAAGTAAACTTCAAGGAAACAAGCTAGGTGGAACTAAAGAGTAGGACACCCCTGAATTCTCCAATCAGACCTTGCAGAAGAAAACATAAAGAGAATAGAAGCGAACATGGTTAAGGTGCTTAAACAACATATCTTAATCTAAAATTTCTATTCTATTATCAGAGAAATGATGGACAATATGGAAAACATAAGAGAAACATTGATAAAGAAGGATAAAATCACCATTAACATAGCTCAAGAATCATGCGAACATGCTTGTATTGTTTATGTCCAAAAAAATTACAATACTCCAGTGCAACAATCTCTGAAACTCAGAGTCTAATCAAAATCCATCATAGCAGCTCATCAAATAGCCAATCAACCAACCAACAATAGTAATGAACAATGCATGAAGTATTTATCTATAGATGAGGATATGATCCTAATATATGGTTTCAGGCTGTAATTACTTACAAAGTAAATGTAAAATTGACCATTGAGACCATGCAAGGCCCAAAAAAAATATTTGATACTCACTCGCTGTAATAATAACTTCCTAATTTACTATTGAGCTAACTTTAGGATATTTTTGAATTTTTAGCTTTTCGTTAACTTTTACAATAAATTTTGAGTTGCTGAAAATATGTTCTGACTGAAGCATTAACTAAGGTAGCTTATAAAACTAAAACTAGGTTGTAGGTGGCCAATGTGTTTTAAAGAAATAAAGGCTTATTTGGCCTTTTTCATTTGAATCTATCTTCCTTTAACCTATGATTTATTTTTTTAACTTGGATTTTCCTTTTTCTTAACTCTACTTTCTCTATTTAATTCCTTTAATTTGATTTTATCTTTAATCTCTCTTTTCACCTTCTATCATTTTTTCTTTGTCTTTAACTCTATCTTCTAATCCTTCTTTGAATTTTAACCTTTTATTAATCTTTTAGTCCTTTAACTCTGTGCAACCACTGCAAAACTCCCTTATCTTCTTACTCCGTCCATTGAAGAACTATCACTGCCTTTGGAGTGTTTGAAATATTACCAATGGTCATGTCTCATTGTTGCCTTCCATCATTCTTATGCTCCCGACCCTTTTGATGAACAAGGCCTCCGGATCGTCACCCGAAGAGCCTAATTAAATAAGTATTGGACCTAGAAATTCAAATTATGCATTCTTTCCATGTATAATCGCCTGCACATTTAAAAAAATTCATTAATAAAACCTGTGTTATGCACAGAGTCTGGATAATGGCAATTTCCCATTTCTACGCTTATCTAGGGGTTTTCGGGCTTTCAAGAGTGTTTGCAGTGGTTTCATGGCGGCTTGGAGCTTATCGCATTAACACAGGACTTTCAAAATATTTGAATGGGCTGGCAGTTTCAGGTTTATAGCGTAAAGGAGGTAAGCGGTTTGTTGCATAGGGCTCTCATGGTAAACAATATTTTTCAGAGGGATCAGACACCATGGAGGGAGTGCCATGTGGCAGGAGGGATGAGGGAACATACTACCCATTGCGCAAGGTGCGGGGTGTTGTAAATGGTGGGTGGTTTGGAGTGAAATAGGGGCTAGAGACTGTTGGATTAGGGAGGCAGAGATCCGACAGTGGGTGAGATTGGGTAGAGCAGCTAGTAGGTCTAGACAGTAGGGTCCGGGAGGCATACGTGGCAGAGCGTTTATATAAATCGGGGTCTAGGGTAAGAATTAAGCGGGATAACTTAATATAAAGAGGAGGGCATGGTTATATGAGTGGATGGTAAGGTTTTTTGAGTGGGGGGGTTAGTATGATGGGGGCCCAGGTATATTTAAGAGCATAGGCACTTTAAAGGGTTAGGGATAGGATCTTATGAGAGTGAAGGTTTAGGTTAAGAAGGCGCGGGCTAAAAATAGAAGGATTCAGGTATTTTTATAATAAACAGAGTTTATTACAAAGAGAGTGGGTGCCAAATGATGTAAACTTTAGTTTAAAACAATGTAAAAATGGTTGTTTACATTGTTTAAATGGAAGAAGGGAAATGAGATGAAGGAGAGGTTTTTTAGCAAATGGAGTGGGGTTTTGGTTAGGGGAAAGGGAAAATGAGGGGTTTTGAGGTTAAAAGTTGAGTTTTTCAGAGCTTGAGGGTATTGAAAGAGGAAAAATTAGAGGTAATGGATAGGTAAAAAATAATATAATGAAGGCAGTGAGATTTCTGAAAATAAAATGACAGTGAGAGAATGTTTATTTTTAGTAGTTTGTAAAAAATCCATAGTCATCTAGTGATACTATATAATACAGGATGATAACGGTGGCTCCAGCTGGGGACGACAGCTCCTTTAGTAGGTGTTAGGAATCTCAGATCTTAGATCTCTGGATTTTTTAGATCAGTGCCATATATACTTGGTTATTTTTCAATTTTTGTAATGTTGATCTTCTTCAACTTTTGTAACTATGATCTTCAGAATTTAAAACATCATGCTTCCTGCAAATCAGTTCTGCCTACCCATCACCTAGTCTAACATTTTTTTCTTCACTTTAGAGGTGCATTTAGATTTTCAAACCTTGATATCATTTTTCTTTTGAACAAAAAACTATCTAAATCTAACCTTATAACTTCCAAAGGCTTAGATTAGACTGATGAGCTCTTTTATTCTCTACCTAATCTACTTATCTGTCAAGATTAAAAAGTTTGACATATTTTTTTCTCTAACTATCAACAAGAAATTTGAAGAATGACCGAATGAAGATTAAGCAGTTTGATTGTCATGATTTGTGGCATTTTGGACAAGCTTCACACTTTTAGAAATATTTATTTTTTGGTATGGGGCTTTACCTTTTATTTTTATCTGCCCTCTTTTCTTCTTTTCTTTCCTTCTTTTTGTATCAATTTTTTGTAATATTTTGTTTTAGAAATGTTATATACAATGAAGGAAATTATAAATTGAGATCTTAAACTAAAATAATTCTTGAGCATGTTGCCATTGACAGTACCTCCAACCAATTTTGTTCCATCCATTTCTTGTAGTGAGAGATGCATTATTACCTCTTGCAGAATGGATGATGTATGGAAATTTCCATAGATTTTCAAATTTTCCCTGCTTTCCCTTGTCCTCTCTTCTTGAATCCCACTTCAATACTTTGTCTCCAATGCTAAAATCATTTGCCTTGGTCCTCTTGTGAAAAATATTCTTCATATTTTCCTGCACCAATTGTGTTGTGTTGTATACTCCTCCTCTGATTTGATACAGCTAGACAATCTGGTTTTTTCTTCTTCGTATGTCATTTTCTTCAGACTGTATTTCTTGAATAAGCTTCATTGCTAGTACTCCCAAGCTTGTTGGTAATATTGCATCTATTCCATAAACTATCTGATAATGAGACATATGAATTGATTTATTTTTTGTTAACCTGTCTGCCCATAATGATTGTACCAATTTGTTGTGCCATGATTTCTTGTTCTCTTCCAACAATTTTTTGATGATGTGCACCAAAATATTTCTTGAGGATTCAGACAACCCATTACCGTGAGGGTAATAAGCTATAGAGTATGCAAGAGTGATGTGATATCTATGGCATAAATCCACCATTTTCTTGGATCTAAAAGCAACAGCATTGTCAATAATGATTTTCCTAGGACAACCAAATCTAGATAGAATATTGTTCTCAAGGAATTTGATAATCACTAAGTCTATGGCAGTCCTAGAAGGGATGGATTCTATCCATTTTTTGAAATAGTTAGTTGCAGTAAGGATCTATTTATGCTGGGCAGAGGAAGCAGGGTGAATTTCTCCAATAAAATGAAGACCCCATTGTTGAAAATGAGCTTCAACTGAGCTAGGTTGTAATGGAAAAGGTAGCAGTTTTCTTTTACCCTCAAAGATTTGGTATTTATGATAGGAAACTACCATTTTTTGGATGTCTTGGAAGAGGGTAGGCTAATATTAACTAGCTCTAAGGATTTTATTGACAGTGGTTTTCCAATAGAGGTGGCCTCCACATTCTCCTTCATGAAATTCATGCTTAATCCTATTAGCATCTTCTTCAGGAAAACATTTAAGCAATACACGACCATAATTTTTCCAATATAAAATTTTATCTAGAATGGATAACTTCTCGGCTTTTGACTTCAATAATCTGGCCTTTGTCTTGGAAAAACCACAAGGAACATTTAGATTAAAAGGCACATATAATATATCAGCATAACAGGGTGAGTTCATAAATGCTTCCTCAATAGCTGGAGTCGCCAACTCCTCTTGTTCATCCAGTCAGTGAATCATACTGATTTCTAGTGCTTGAAAATTGATTTCGGCCATGAATTTAGCCAGTCCTTGTCTCTTGATTAGCTAGGTAGGCTTGATTTCCAAATCGTATTCTAAGATAATAGCAATCCACTTACCTCTTTTTCCATCAGGATGTTATGTAAGTATGTCTTTAACGACTGTATGAGGCAAAAACACAATGATGTGTGAGTGTATAATGTAGACTCTCAAACCTATTAGTGCCTTGACTACACAAAAAGGTTGCTTTTCCATGATATTGTATTTCATAGGTTCATATCTTAATGCTTGGATGAAGAATGCTATGGGCTTCTATTTTCATTCTATATTTTTCTGTAATAAGACATCAACAACTGTGTGTTCAAATGCAAAGGAGAAAATGAAGAAATCTTTGGTGAAGTCAGGATTCACCAGAACTAGTGCTTGTGTAAGTGCTTACTTGACCAAGTCAAAATATTTCTTTGCCTTGATGGTCCACTAGAATCCTATTTCTCATTTCATCATGTTAGTAATGTTTCTTAGGAATTCCACATGGTTTGGTTTGAAACTTCTTAAGAAATTTATCTTTCCAATGAAAGACTGTAGTTCTTTGATGTTTCTAGGGTGACTGATTTGCAATATTCATTCAATCCTTTTTGGGTCAATCTTGATCCCTTCTTCAGATATGATTGTTTGGTCTCAATCTAGTCTCCTAAATTGAGCTCATTTAATTATCAACCAGGGTTGGTAAACTGTTGAAGTGAAGTGTACTGTATGTACCTAGGTGTTTGTTTCTTAATGCGTTGTGTGTAGTGTTTTGTGATGTTTTTGGTCTTTTGTGATGATTTATGATGTTTTTGATATTTTGGTGTTTTATGTTCACAAAGAAAATGACTAGAAAGCTAATGGAAAGAAGCTAATGATTAAAAAAAATAGAGTGAAGCCTAATTGGTTGATGACAAATGGTAAATGCAAATGCAATACTAAAAACAGAATCAAATCTAAACTATGACTAAGCAGAAACAAAGCTTGATAATGAGTTTTAAGCAAATGATTCAAAACATAAATTCAACTTGTCAAATTCTTTCATCAAAGGTATTTTGAGAGAGAGCTTGAGACATGGTCAACTAAGTATGCAATTCCTCCTAACTAACAGTTAAACAACTAATTTATAATGATGCAAAATTTTATCCTTGATTAGAGATTTGTTGAAGCATATTTGGAGTAAAACAGTGATATCATCATAAGATCTTCTACTCTAAGTCTAGTTCCTAACTCTATTCTGCAACTCAGTTTTATAGCACTACACTTTACTCAAAGGTTATAGATTTTTGAAATAGTCTTTTGAGGAAATGTTTGTTTGTGAGATGATAAGGAAGTTGCAGAATTACTTCAGGCCTTAAAATGATATTGTCTTCTATTCATATGGTTATGAATCAATTATAGATTTTAGAACAAGAAGAGGTTTGTAAATAATGAAGGTTGTTTTGTTAAGTTTAACAACTGAAGTAATCTAATATGCAGTGAATGACAACTGAATGTGGAGTGCAAATGCAATGAGTTAAGCTAAAACTGAACTTAAGATGTCACTAATCTAAAACAGTGCTAAACTAACAAGTCATTATCAAACTTAAAACAAAATAACTGAGCATGAGTTAAATGCAATAAGACTCCGGAGTATCCTAACTAAGCTATCATGCATTATTCTATGGAATCATACAGTCTCTTTGTCCATCATGATTGGTATTTTGGAAGAGTTTCTTAGAACAATCCTAACTGTACAATTCAGTGAAAATGCAAACATAAAGAATGAAAGCAATGAAAAACTAAGATGTCATAGCTGTCTCCTACCCATCATTATGATATTTTGGAAGAGCTTTTTAAGAGCAAGAATAGCTATGGTACTTACTGCAAACACACAACTGAAACGTTCAAGATCAAAACCATGCTTAAGACATTATAAGGATTTTTTGGAAGAGTTTCTTCTTTTGAAAGAGTACTTAGCATAAGTATAACTGTGATGGTGAACAAAAGAGATTGCAATAAAATCCTACAATACTATAGCCATTTCCCATTCATGATCATAATCTTTTGGAAGAGCTTCTTCTTTTGGAAGAGTTTTTAGAATGAGTATAACTATAGTAGCTAATGAAAACAACTATGAATTCAACTTCAAAAACGTAAAGGCAGCTAGAATACTTATCTAAATTACGCAAATAAATCCGTGCAAGAGGCAGGGGCCCTCTACCACCTGACAGAATCTAACTCCAAATCAAATCAACGCTTTCAAAACAACACTGTCTGCTTCATTAAAAGAGAAATAACTTGAACAGAGCAATCTGCGTCTTCAGAAATGTAGCACAGAATCTAAGCAAAATCTAGAACAAAATCTAGCCTAGCTCTTGGTTTCCCAAGTGTTTATATAACAAATGTACATAACAAGACTTGCAAAAATTCCAGGATCATTGTCTTTCCTTATCGAAATCACATTAGGACTCTTGAAGTGGCTGCGTAAAAAGGAAAAGGACATCTGGACTAAGACAGTCCTATTAGAAGTCTGCCTTCTTAAATGTGTTCCCACGTACCAAAACCATATCCAGAATCCGTTTCTTCCTTCATGGTGAGCAACGAACAATGTAGACATGACGTGGAATATACCCATATGCGGTTTTTCTTGAGAGGCCACCTGGAACATACCCAAACGTGAAGACAGCTGCAGAATCGTCGGTTAGCTACGGAATGTCTGCATTCTGCAGCTAGTTCCGGTCAAAATGTATTACAATGACAAAAATCACAAAACTTAGCAAGTCAGTCATGTTAATCATTCTAAAAGTAATTTTAACTAAATTCATCGATCAATTGGGTCTAGGATAACAATGGACAATGGAAAATGAGGTAAAGTAAGATGAAAGAAAGCACAATCTTGAGGTTCAACATACCCCCAATGCTGACTTCTTGCATGTCCTCATGCAACTTATCCTATAAACTCATAGGCTTCTGCAAGAACATCTAATCCTCTCCTTCTCCTTTGCCTGGAAGCTAAAGATCTTCTGGGTTTTCTGATGACAAGTTTGAACCTTAAGTTGGTAAGTGCCCTGATTAGCTTCTTGTTCCTTTTCTTCAACTTTTCATTAGCCTTTTCCACTTTGTCTATATGTAGAGATAAGGTTGAGTTCATATCGGTTTTGAGCTTGACTTGTTCCTTCAGAATTTCATTCTCATTTTTGATGTGTCTATTAAGTATTTCCAGCTCATACCTATCCCTTCTTAACACATCTATTTCGGACAGTGGAGGACTAGGGGTTCTCTCTCTACTCTCTGAAGCTTTCCTTTCCAAAGTTTCAACATAGTCATAAACTTCTTGCTGAGCAGGGTCAATTTCAGGGGTTCCTTCATTAAAATCCTCTTCAACATCTTCTTCAATAGATGTTTCCTCATCTTCTATTTTTATCACCACTGTTTGTTTGATCTGAGTTTTCCTTAGTTTCTCTTTTAGTCTATGGCTTCTTCTTGGCTGGGAAGATCCCTCTCCTTTCTCTGTGGCAGATTTCCTGATTACCTTCTTTTTCTTAAGTTGTCTCTTGATTTGAGTCAACTTCTCTGAGATGATTTCCTCACTACTTTCCTGGACTGTTTTGTCAATTTCAATTTTTGAAGCTCTCCATTTTCTGCTTCTCCTTGTAGGCTGTTGTTCAGGTGAGGGCTCTTTTGGCTCTTCAAAATGATTTCTTATCAAGAAATTGTCCCAAGTATCATTTATTTTGGCTAAATGGTGTTCAATCAAAATTTTAACCAAGCCATGATGATATAGGGTTGTCTCTAAAAATTGAACCCTTCTTTGAACACAGGAAGCCATCTTTTTCAAACTTTGAAGCAAGAAATAGGGTAGGTTTAAGTCTTCCCCCAGAAAATGCATTATCATTCTAATGTGGTAAACATAAAATGTGCCATATCTACCCTCACATGTAATAAATTTTTGCAGAATAAGTAGTATGTTTCTCCATTTATTTTTCAATGTAGAACTTGGAATTCCTTTCTTAAACACAGTGACATCCATACCTGGTGATTTTAGAATTTGCTTCCAGGATTCATGATGGAATTCTCTGTTTTTGAACCATCTCTCTCCATTTCTAAGCAACCCTGTAGCTTCTGTAATGAAAACTTCAGTGACAGTGAATTTGACATCCCCCACTTCAACTTCAGCTCCTTGAAATGATCTTGAAAATGTTTTAGTGACTTCTTTGTGGAAGCCATTAAACTTCTCAAGAAATTGTATCCATCCTATCTGTTGCAACATTTCTTTGCATTGAGGGTAGCCTTCTACGTATTTTGTACCCACTGGTTCAGTTCTTACAATGAAACCCATAATTGCTTCTTCAATGTTCAGATTAATATTCTTTCTAACCACGGAAACAATAACTTTCACCTTCGAATTGATACGCTTCAGGTTCTTAATGAAAATGGCTTCAAACTTCGGAATGATATACCTCTGGTTGACAGTGACAACAGCTTAAAAACTTTGGACTGATATGCCTCTGGTTGACAGTGACAACAGCTTCAAACTTAGAGCTGATATGCCTCTGGTTGACAATGAAACTTTGGATTGATATGCCTCTGTCTCTCGGTGGAAAATGGCTTCAAATTCCCACACTGCTATACCTCTGTTTCTCGGTGGCAAATGGCTTCAAATTCCCACACTGCTATACCTCTGTCTCTTGGTAACAAATGGCTTCAAATTATTCACTGCTATACCTCTGTCTCCCGGTGACAAATGACTTCAAATTCCACATTGCTATACCTCTGCGTTTACAGTGATAATGCTCACTCTCTGCCCACGGTGATAGTGCTTTGATATTCAAACTGATATACCCTTTTGCTCTGCTCACGGTAATAAGAATATCTCTGTTTGCGGAATGAAGTGCTGGCTACAGAATGGAGTGATGGAAGTAGTTATGGAGTGAGGTGGAGGAAACTAATTAATGATTGAAAAGACGGCGGAGATTTTTACAACGGAAAATAGAATCATCATTGAATGATTTGGTTGGGTGACGTGAAGAATTCAAACACTTCAGCCATTTTAACCGCTTAAATGATGTCGGATATGGAATTTGAAATGAGAGATTTTAATCCAAAGTTTGTGGAGGGTTTATTGGTCATGATCAATAAAAATAATTAAAACAACCTTTTCGAACAATTCATAACTAAAACTATGCTAAACTTTATGAAATGCCATTATAATCTAAACTTGTTACCTCTGCCTTTCATTTGATTTTTGTAGTCTTTGTCTTCTTTGTTCTCCTTTGGAAGAGTCTTCATAATACTTCTTGATTCTTCTTATTCATGGATACACTGGATCATTTTGTTGCAATTCTAATGTCTGCTGACTAATGCCTTCAGGATTTGTAGTTGCGGAATGACTGTCTGGCTGCAGAAAGGCTGATCAGCTGCAGAATGTCTATTAAGCTGCAGAATGTACCTGTAGAGTATTTTAATCATGGAATGGAGTGGTTTGGGATATAAGTGAGATGTTATATGGCGTGAATGAAGATGTATGATGAGACATGATATGTATGAAGTGGATGATGAAATGGAATGGGTTCAGTTTATGAAATGGAGTGGAAGAACATAAGAACTGCCCTGCAATCCATGACATGTTTTATTTATTTACAGTAAGACATCAGACTTTGAATTTTGATATGAAAATGAGGTGGATGGAGTATGGAATGAGATGAATAATATATGGAATGAAGTGAAGTATGAATGAATGAATGAAATGGAGTATGGATGGATAAGTGAATGGAATGAAATGAAATGAGATGGATCATAAGCACTATGGATCTGAACTTATGATTTTGTAACAGTTTCTTGCAAAAAAAACAAAATGGAAAAGTTAGAGTGTCAGAGAGACTCTAATTTTCACCCTATCTTTTCTATATAAACATGCCAATCAGTGATTGGTTTTCATGTTTATACTTTTTTTTTTTTTTTTTTCAAAAGAAATGCTTCAGAAAATTCAATGAAGTTGATGAAGAAGAAAGATTCTTCTTCATTAACTTCACATCACTGCTTTCTTGGAACTTCTGGACAAATTCTTCTCTTGAGAGTGGTTTGTGATACAACTTCAATCTATGACCATTCACAAGAAAAGTGACCTCTTCTTCATCTATAGTTCTGATTTTTACTGCCCCATTATCAAAAATTCAACAATTTCATATGGCCCAAGCCAATGTGTCTGAAATTTACCTTGAAAATCCTTGAATTTTGAATCAAACAAGAGAGCCCAGTCACCTTCTTTGAATTTCTTCTCTTTGATGTATTTTTCATGCCATCTAGCCCTTTGCTGTTGGACTAGACTTGTTTTCTGAACTGCATCTTGTCTGATCTCATCCAATTCATTGATTTGCTCCAATCTATGCTTTTGTGCCTCCGTTAAATCAAGTCCTAGCGGAACTGCCATTTTGAAAGTTTGAATCTGGAACTCTATGGGAAAAAAACTTGCTTTCCATAAACAAGCTCATAAGGAGTATGGCCTGTTGTGTTTCTCCATGTAGTTCTATAGGCCCACAAGGCTTCAGGAAGCCTATCTACCCAATCTCTTCTATGTAAATGAACAGTGTTTGTTAGGATTCCTTCAATGACCTTATTAGTAGATTCCACTTGACCATTTGCTTGTGGATGATAAGGAGTAGATTTTCTATGCCTGATTTTGTACCTCTCCATCATTTTCTCCACTAGCCTTGATGTAAATTGAGCTCCTTGATCTGTAACAATTTCCCTTGGGACACAAAAAC
The DNA here is from genome assembly GCA_034641835.2 of Pinus albicaulis. Taxonomy (NCBI): domain Eukaryota; kingdom Viridiplantae; phylum Streptophyta; class Pinopsida; order Pinales; family Pinaceae; genus Pinus; species Pinus albicaulis. Next base: position 217,858 of record JAXQQM020061014.1, on the reverse strand, counting down.
GAGTAAAAATATCCTCAAAAAGAAAAGTAACTACAGATGCTTCATTAGCAACAAGTAATGGCTTAGCTTCTACCCATTTAGTAACATAATCAGTGCAAACTAATATATATTTCTTTTGTCTTGTTGGAGGACTAATAGGTCCTACAAAATCCAAAGCCCATTTTTCAAAAGGTTCAATGTGTACCTGAGGTTGTAATGGCATCTCACCTGAAGGAGAAGGTTTCCCTACCCTTTGGCAACTGTCACACCTTTGACATACTCCCTTGCATCTTTAAACAAAGATGGCCAATAATATCCTAAATTAAGGATCTTATAGGCTGTCCTCTTATCTGCAAAGTGTCCGCCACAAGGTTCATCATGACATGCCTTGAGAATCTCAGGCATCTCATCTTCATGAACACACCTTCTAATGATCAAATCTGGACCTGTCTTGTACAACTCATTAGCGACCCATGAATAATTTTCACTATCATTAATGATTTTTCTTTTATCCCTTGCATTCATAATTGAAGGAAATTTTCCTGAAACTAAATAATTAGCAATATCGACAAACCATGGAGTTTGAGTAGAGATTGCAAAAAGATATTCATCAGGAAATTGATCTTCAACCGGAGTGTCATCTTTGATATTTTGGAGTCTAGATAGGAAATCAGCTACTGTGTTTTGTTTTCCAGGCCTATCTAGAATGGTGATGTTGAATTCTTGTAAGAGTAATAACCATCTTATAACTCTGCCATTAGTGATTGATTTGTTCATTAAGTATCTAATTGCAGAATGATCAGTGTGAACAAAAGTTTCATAGCCTGTTATATAGTGTCTAAATTTGTTTATGGCATGAAAAACAGCTAAAAACTCTTTTTCAGTTACAGTATAGTTTAACTCTACAGGAGTCAAATTTTTACTAGTATAATAGATGGCATATGGAATCAAGTATTTCTGCCCTAATACTGCTCCTAGAGCTGTATCGGAGGCATCTGTGGAGATATGAAAAGGTAACTTCCAGTTAGGTCCCCTTAATATAGGTGCTTCAGAAATTTTGGTTTTCAGGGTTTCAAAAGCTGATTGGGAATCAGAAGTCCATTTGAATTCACAATCTTTGGTGAGTAATTTGAAGAGTGGAGATGCTATTTTGGTGAAGTTTTCTATAAATCTCCGATAATATCCTGTAAATCCTAGAAAACTTCTAACATCTCTTTGACAATTTGGAATAGATAGGTTAGATATGACTTCAACCTTTGACTCATCAACTCTAATCCCATCCCCTGAAATGTGATGCCCTAAAACAATACCTTCAGTAAACATCATAAAACGTTTTTCATGACTAAGTGAAAGGTTTGCTTCTTGACATATTTTTAAAACTTTTTCCAAGTTGTCTAAAGCTTCTTCAAATGAGTTTCCATAAACTGTGAAATCATCCATGTACACCTCTACACAATCATGTATTAGATCTGAAAAAATTCCTAATACTGCCTTTTGGAATGTTGCAGGTGCATTGCATAATCCAAATGGCAATACTCGGTAAGCATAGGTACCCCAAGGACAGGTAAATGTGTTTTTGTCTTGATCTTCAAGTGCTACTTGGATTTGATTGTAACCACTAAACCCATCTAGGAATGAAAAGTACTTTTTTCCAGCTAATGTATCTAATACTTGATCTATGAAAGGTAAGGGAAAATGGTCTTTAAGAGTAGCTTTATTTAGTTCTCAGTAGTCAACACACACCCTCCATTTTCCATTTTTCTTTGGCACAATTACCAAAGGAGAAACCCACTGACTATCTGAAATAGGATAGATGAAATTAACATTTAACAATTTTTGCAATTCTTCTTTAACAATTTCCCTAAGATTTGGATTCATCCGTCTTTGAGGTTGTCTGATTGGTTTTCTCATTTTTCTTTAACTAATTACCAAAGGAGAAACCCATGACTATCTGAAATAGGATAGATAATTAACATTTAACAATTTTTGCAATTCTTCCTTAACAATTTCCCTAAGATTTGGATTCATCCGTCTTTGAGGCTGTCTGATTGGTTTGCAATTTGCCTCTCTATAGATGTGATGAGTACAAGTCTTGGGACTTATCCCTTTCATGTCAGTGTATTCCCATGCATATGCAGAAGAATGTCTCTGTAATACTTTGACTAACTCTTATTGTTGAGATTTTTCTAGGTTCTTGTTTATGTTCAAAGTTTTGCCTGGAAAAATTTCACTTGTAGAGCTCCCAAATTTGTCCGTAGAATGAAGAGACATCTGCCTTGATGACAAAAACTCAATATTGGATCCCTCTTGAAATGATTCATGTTTGTGTTCTGGAGAGGATTCAAAGTTTTCTAGAGTATTAAGAATTTGATTATCTTCACTAATTTCTGAAATTGTGAAGAGAGGTTGTAAATCTTCCTCATCCTCTATCCATTGAGTGTCATCTAGATCTGTAATTGTCCTAGCTGGAGGATATAAAGTGAGTTTCTTTGTTGAACTACCATTAGAGATATACATATCACCGGATCTACAACTAATAAAAGCATCAGCTGTAGCCAACCAAGGTCTTCCTAATATAACAGGATGGCCTCCTAGATTATTCTTAGGAGTTAGGATCATGAAATCCACAGGGTACTCCCAAGAATCTAGGGACACTGGAATGTCTTCTATTACCCCATTTGGTTTGATCACAGATCTGTCTGCTAATTGTAATAATGTGGGTGTAAAGAGAAGATTAGGAAGTTTCAGTTTATCCATGATTTGTCTACTCATGATATTGATTGATGCTCCTAAATCAATGAGTGTGTTCTGGATTTCAATTCCATTGATGTGAATTTTAACAACTGGATTTCCTGGGTCAAGATACTTTGGAATAGCAATCTTTCCCATCATAATGTCTGCTATTTTTCCTGCCGGTTGAATTTTCTTTGTTTCTCTTATTCTTTTTCTTGTTTTCTTCATACTCAACTCCTTTATTGTTTTGGCTAAAATTGGAATTTCCTTGATGGCTTGTAATAATGGAATTTTAATGCAAACATTTCTCAGCTCATCTAGGAAATCATAATTAGGCACCATAATCTGTTTTTCTACACCTCTATCAATTTGTAATCTTTCCGGAAAGGGAGGTATAGAAGTAGATGTAGATGGTTGCTCTAATACAGGAGTTGAATTTATTGGATCTTTTTGTTTTAATTTTTCAGTTTTTGGGTCTTGAAAGGATGTGTCTTCCTCAAGACTTTTATTCACCCGTAGAGATTCTTCCTCAGAGTTATCTTGTTCTTGTATGATCACAGAAGGCTTCCTCTTTTCAAGTATCCTTCTAGACCTAAGTTGAACTTCACTAAGGTCTAGAGGAGTAATTAAATAAGTTGGAAACTGTTGGCCTTCTATCATGTATGTGTTCTGAGGATTTTTATTATTGGGGTTTGGTATGGGTTGAGCAGGAAATTGATTTGAGTTTTGATGGAATGGTAATGAAATTGGTTGATTTTGATGTGGTTGGTTTTGATGATGTTGTTGAGGATTTTTTTGAAAATTTTGTTGAAGATTTTGAGGAAAATTTTGTTGAGGATTTTGAGGATAAAAATGTGGGTATGGTGGATAGGATGGTGGATACTGATAGTATGGAGAGTATCTTCCATAGGGACTTTGTGTTCCTTGTGCCCAGGACTGAGATTGATTTTGAAATTGGGGCCAAGGTTTCTGCCAAGAATTCCAAGGTGGAGGTTGATTATACATTTGATCATGGAATCCTTGTGTTTGAGGTCCCTGCCAAGGCCTTCTAGATACAAAATTGAGAGACTCTGTGGAATCTGTAGGAGTTTCCTCCTAAAAGACAGCTTTGAGACCAGGAAGAGAAGGAAAATTCTTGGTCTCATGTTTTTAAGAACAAATGACACAGGTCTCTACAACTTTTACATCCAAAGGACACTCTCTCAAGGCATGTTTCTTTCTACATTTGGGACAAAAGATTGCCAAGGCATCAGATTCAACCTTTTGCTTGTTTTGTATCTTGAGGGTGTCTATTTGTTCACTAAGACTCCCTAAGATGTCAGATTTAAAATCATCAAGCATATGTCCTATTTCTGATCTACTTACTGTCCCAGAAGCAGATTTACTTGCCCTTGCAAGAGCAGGATCTCTTGGACCTTTGGCAGTTTTAGATTTCCCTCTAGAAAGGTTGATACATAACTCAGATATTTCGGGTAATGTGAGTTGTGATATATCCCCTTTTCCCATCATGTTAAGGATATCCAACCATTCATCCCTAATTGTTTTCAACAAAAGAGCTTTTAAAGTGTCTTGATCTAGGTTTTCCATTTGTGCCCTTTTTATGTTGTATTTAAATCTTTCCAACAAATCTTCTAAGTTTTCATCTTCTTTTGTAACATCTTGAACACTTCTTCCTTATGATTAACCGGCATACAATAATCCAAGTATCTCTCTAGAAATGCTTGTTTCATGTCTTCCCATGTTCTAATAGAACTACTGTTTAAACTCATAAACCACTTCAATGCTGCTCCCTTTAGAGTTGAAGGAAATAATTTCAATTTTTGAGCATCTTGTAGGTAGTCATAAGTTCTACACAACACTTCAAATTCGAATAAGAAAGTTTCAGGATCTTCAGTTTTAAGTCCATAGAAGTTTGGAAGGACAGAAGGTGAAATGTTTTTAATGGTTGTATTGGTTTCTTCATCAAGTATAGGGAACCCAAAAGAGCTTCCTATTCTACCTCTTCCTCCATTTGCACGTCTACCTCCTTCTCCTCTACCTCTACCTCTACCTCCAAATAGTGTGTGTTCTCCATTAAAAACTCCTCCTCCTCCTTCTTCCGCCATGGTTGACTCTCCTGTGGAAGTGGAAAGGTTTGTGTCCCTAACAGGAGTTTTTAGATCTTCTTCTATGGCAGGTTCAGTGGATGAAGTGGAAGGTTTCTCTAATGGAATAGTTGACCTTAGATCTTCTAGAAGTCCAGGATCAGGAGAGGATGGAATATGGGTATGAGTTGAAGGTGTACTAGCTCTGGATCTAGATGAAACAAGTGGTGTTCTAGAAATCAAACTTATGCCTCTGCTGCTTATGAATCTTCCCCTTGAATCTCTCTCCCTACGCATATAATTATTTTTGGATACTAAGAAACAAAGGTTACCTAGTTTTCACTTCCCCGGCAACGGCGCCAAGATGTTTGGTCTCAATCTAGTCTCCTAAATTGAGCTCATTTAATTGTCAACCAGGGTTGGTAAACTGCTGAAGTGAAGTGTACTGTATGTACCTAGGTGTTTGTTTCTTAATGCGTTGTGTGTAGTGTTTTGTGATGTTTTTGGTCTTTTGTGATGATTTATGATGTTCTTGATCTTTTGGTGGCTTTATGTTCACAAGGAAAATGACTAGAAAGCTAATGGAAAGAAGCTAATGATTAAGAAAAATAGAGTGAAGCCTAATTGGTTGATGTCAAATGGTAAATGCAAATGCAATACTAAAAACAGAATCAAATCTAAACTATGACTAAGCAAAAACAAAGCTTGATAATGACTTTTAAGCAAATGATTCAAAGCATAAACTCAATTTGTCAAATTCTTTCATCAAAGGTGTTTGAGAGAGAGCTTGAGACATGGTCAACTAAGTATGCAAATCCTCCTAACTAAACAGTTAAACAAATAACTTATAATGATGCAACATTTTATCCTTGATTAGAGATTTGTTGAAGTATAATTGGAGTAAAACATTGATATCATCATAAGATCTTCTACTCTAAGTCTAGTTCCTAACTCTATTCTGCAACTCAGTTTTATAGCACTACACTTCACTCAAAGGTTATAGATTTTTGAAATAGTCTTTTGAGGAAATGTTTGTTTGTGAGATGATAAGGAAGTTGCAGAATTACTTCAGGCCTTAAAATGATATTGTCTTCTGTTCATATGGTTATGAATCAATTATAGATTTTAGAACAAGAAGAGGTTTGTAAATAATGAAGGCTGTTTTGTTAAGTTTAACAACTGGAGTAATCTAATATGCAGTGAATGACAACTGAATGTGGAGTGCAAATGCAATGAGTTAAGCTAAAAATGAACTTAAGATGTCACTAATCTAAAACAGTGCTGAACTAACAAGTCATTATCAAACTTAAAACAAAATAACTGAGCATGAGTTAAATGCAATAAGACTCCGGAGTATCCTAACTAAGCTATCATGCATTATTCTATGGAATGATACAGTCTGTTTTTCCATCATGATTGGTATTTTGGAATAGTTTCTTAGAACAATCCTAACTGTACAATTCAGTGCAAATGCAAACATAAAAACTGAAAGCAATGAAAAACTAAGATATCATAGCTATCTCCTACCCATCATTATGATATTTTGGAAGAGCTTTTTAAGAGCAAGAATAGCTATGGTACTTAGTGCAAACACACAACTGAAACGTTCAAGATCACAATCATGCTTAAGACATTATAAGGATTTTTTGGAAGAGTACTTAGCATAAGTATAACTGTGATGGTGAACAAAAGATATTGCAATTAAATCCTACAATACTATAGCCATTTCCCATTCATGATCATAATCTTTTGGAAGAGCTTCTTCTTTTGGAAGAGTTTTTAGAACGAGTATAACTATAGTAGCTAATGAAAACAACTACGAATTCAACTTCAAAAACGTAAAGGCAGCTAGGATACTTATCTAAATTACGCAAATAAAACCGTGCAGGAGGCAGGGGCCCTCTACCACCAGACAGAATCTAACTCCAAATCAAATCAACGCTTTCAAAACAATACTGTCTGCTTCATTAAAGGAGAAATAACTTGAATAGAGCAATCTGCGTCTTCAGAAATGTAGCACAGAATCTAAGCAAAATTTGGAACAAAAATCTAGCCTAGCTCTCGGTTTCCCAAGTGTTTATATAACAAATGTACATAACAAGACTTGCAACAATTCCGGGATCATTGTCTTTCCTTATTGAAATCACATTAGGACTCTTGAAGTGGCTGCGTAAAAAGGAAAAGGACATATGGACTAAGACAATCCTATTAGAAGTCTACCTTCTTAAATGTGTTCCCACGTACCAAAACCATATCCAGAATTCGTTTCTTCCTTCATGGTGAGCAACGAACAATGTAGACATGACGTGGAATATACCCATATGCGGTTTTTCTTGAGAGGCCACCTAGAACATACCCAAACGTGAAGACAGCTGCAGAATTTCCGGTTAGCTACGGAATGTCTGCATTCTGCAGCTAGTTCCGGTCAAAATGTATTACAATGACAAAAATCACAAAACTTAGCAAGTCAGTCATGTTAATCATTCTAAAAGTAATTTTAACTAAATTCATTGATCAATTGGGTCTGGGATAGCAATGGACAAAGGAAAATGAGGTAAAGTAAGATGAAAGAAAGCACAATCTTGAGGCTCAACAAAGGTTTCTTAAATGCATGAATGTCACAAGGAAGCAGGGAAATTTTAGAAAAGGAAAAACAAGAACACAATGTGAAAGTATAGCTGGTGGTAAGTTGTAGAACAAGATATGGAAACCTGGAGAAATGAAGTTGAAGAATAATGCAGCTGATGGACAACAAAAAAACAAAGTATTGGATCTAGGAGGCAAGGGATTAAAAGCACATGATCAGGAGATCATGATTCATTTTGACCTTGGGAGTCTGATGCAGGGGCATTAGGCTAAAACAAATTCCATGAATTTTATTAGACTAGGCGTTTTTGAGTTTTCAAGAGAGTTAGACATTATGTAATAAATTGAGTGAATTTTAAATTAAATATGGAGAGAAAATGTAACCATTCTCGAATGATTAGAGAACAAGGGAATTTGATTAGTCAGGTATGTGAAGAGACAGTTGAGATTTAGGAGTGAATTAGAGTCAGTTTCAGAAAATCTAGGGATTTGGTCTAGATTTAGGAAATTGAGAATTTTAAGAGTTTTGTTGAGTTATTTAGGGAACTGAATCGATTCATCATCATTTTGTATAAATGTAAGCATGAAGGAATAGAGTAGGGGGCAGTAGAGGTTGATTAGAGTAGAAGCAGGGGTTTCTCTTGTAAGCCTTCGGGTAGATTGTAGAATGTGGCCACTGGTTGAAATTCAGGCCAAGAAGGAAGATTGTTAATGTAAGTACTGTGTGTGTCAATGTAGAATTTGATTTTCTGAAGATTATGTTTCATTCCTGAGTTATGTGTTGTGTGAATGAAATGGGTTACAATATTTATTGATTGTGATTGTGAATTTGGACAAATCGATCACAGAATGGATCGATTCTGAGAAGGAAGAATTCTTGTGTAAGAGATTGGGGGTGAATCGAATTTCTGTGTTCACTATATGAAGGAGGGTTTCAATTATTTTTGAAATTGCTAGTTTATTTATACTCTGTGTTAATTTGGTTTCAAATTTAATGTATATTAGTATCTACAAAAAGGAGGAATCTTGTCCTTTTGAAATTCCGTTAATATTTCTAGGTCAGATCGAACTATATGTATTAATTCCCTGTGTGAAGAAAGAATCAAGGCAACCTTCGATTCTGTGCTTGAATTGAATGGGGCTCTTCCTTCCAACGATGAAGGTTGATTCATCATCTAATCCATGCCATTAAGTTGACTCCATTTGCACAAATCTATATTGATTCTTGAGTGAAAGCCGCTATACAAGAATTCGTTGAGTCTGATGTTCATATTGAAGACAGATAATGAACAGCATTTCTCAGAAATGTGTAGAGAGGAACAGAATTTGGTTAAACGTAGTTAAATCTTAGATTTGCAATTGAGTGTGTTTTGTATCAGGATTCTGGTTGGTTGAATCGATACCTGAGAGATCGATCCACAACATTAAGTGGAGAAGCCGAGTTTAAAAGAAGCAAATCAAGCTAACGCACAGTTCAAATATCAGAATGGAAGTTGAGTGGTTTTGAACCAAGAAACCAACGGTGTCGCATATTTTCAAGGCTGGTAAGCGGATTCATTTAATTTCACGTGATAAGGGTCTTTGGTTGACACGTTGCAAGTGGTGGTATTATTAAACCACAAATGTCACGTAAATTTGGGAAAGCAAGGAACATTCATGTTAGTCGTGCGATTTCCATCTGATCCTAGTCATCAGAGATCGACGCCATTTGCAACAGCAAGTTGCGAAGGTGTTAACGGTTGAAGAGATCATGCGTGGATGCGTTGGATAAGCCAAAGTGAAAGCTTGGTAAGTTATATAAGCGGTGATATTGTTTGATATTTGGGCTTGAATATTATTTGAAAAGGCGAAGATGAACTTCATAGGAAACATAAAAAGTGGACCAGAACCTTAATCTATGGTGATTAATTGGGTTTCAATTAAAGTATGGTGAAGTGTTTATGTTATTTAATGGGTTCAATAACAAAGGTTGAATGTTAAATATAATTCCATGAAGGTGAGAACGAAAGTTTATTTCATTGGTCATTGAATATTAAATAGAATGCACATTCAGATTTCATAAAAGTCCGAAGACTTTTAGGGGTTAATTAAAAATCAAATATTTATTCGATTTCATGAAAGGTTTCTTATTATATGGTTTTACCATTGATCGAAGGTGAAGCTTTTGCAAGTAGATGAGAATTTTTGAGCTGGTTGGTTTGATAACCAGCAATGAAGGAAAGTGCTTCCGCATCAATTGTGTGAAATTGCCCAGATTTAAAATTATTGGGGCTAAAACTTGAAATGTAGTTTTATATGCTGAAAGTGAGTGCCAGGTATATGGCGGTGGGCACACTCGTCTACCTACGGGAGAAAGAATCACGACCCCAACACCCAGTTACGTAGGCAAGCTATATAAACAAGCAACAAAAACCAAGAACAAAATAAGGAAACAAAGAATGTCCATTTTGCTACAATGAAACCTGCTCATAGAGAAGAGGTTAGAAATACTGTAATACTTCAAAGGAGGAAATACGTCTCATGCTTCCATTTCCATGAACTGAAACATGTAACAAAAAAAATGTAGGAGCAATGAAATCAATACTAGTCAACAGAAGGTGCATAAGACAATGAAGTTCCATCATGTAAACAAACAAAGAAGACTCTCATCAACAAGGTACACAAACAATTTTTTTGGTTATTGTCATCTATGTAATGAATTTGGTCATAAAGCACTTGAATGCAAATTATACACAAAGAAAAGTGTGAAATCAAGAAGGAACAAACCATTTCATGCATTTATTGGTGATACAAAATGTTATGTGTGTAATAACCTTGGCCACAAGGCCAAAGAATGTATGCTATCACATACCCTAAAGAAGCCCAAAAAAATTTGTACACTGCAAGAAAACCAAACAATGTGACAAAAGCAAATAAAGACACTAGAAATAAGCCTACTAAAGTGTGGAAGAGAAAAACAAAGAACACCTAGTGACCTAGCTTGATCTCAGGTGGAGCTACTCAAGAAAGGAAAAGATGAATCTCTTGGATATTTGTGCAACACCATCTAAGGGGGAGAAAAATTCCATTAATACTCATTGGAGATAAGAAAAACACACACAGAGGGCTTCTCTTACAATTTGGAATAAGATGCACTGCATATAATTGGGATATCATCCATCTACGTAAAGGGAGAAAAATCTACTGTACTTGAAAACATCAAGAATTGAATTTGCAGCAAGGGAATTCGAGACAATATTGAGAGACTTTGCATGAACCATCCAAAAGATTCAATACTATGTTAAGGAAACACCATTTCAAGGAGAAATTAATCCCTAGTATGTATTGAAAGGTATGACTACTATTGTTGATAATAGTCACTTGAAAATAGGACAATTGGAGGAGGCCTTAATTTGCATCCCTATCTCGGAAGGAGATTTAAAAAAAACAAATTCTTGACTCTATTCATGGAAACTATGAGATACCATTTTTTCTGCATAAAAAAAATACAAGAATGGAGAAAATATTTGAATAATTAATAATATTAAAACAGAATATAGCATCACAAATGCTTGAAAAGAAAAATAAAATGGAAACATAACTAAGAACTAAATGTTGAATAACTAAACAAGCTTCTTTACAACCATGTTTCATGTCTGAAGGTCACAAATCTCATCTACATTACAACTCCAAGGGAATTTGTAACATACAGGGTTTGAGAAGTCTAAGGAATAATTAGGAGTTGAGAGAAGCAGGTTATGAGAGAACTTTGTTTGGAGATCCTTCTCGATACTCCCTTCAGCCGAATATGGATTAGATGAATAAGAAGACTAGCTATGATTGAACCTGCATTCAGCCGAGATATTAATCTTTTACAAAAGCGATTAGCAGAGATAATAGTGTCAGTTTGCGAGTTTATGCTAGTATGTAGATTCCAGAATGGAGCAATGTATTTTTTTAATATGTATTATATATGTTTGGAGAAATGGAGCCAATTGGTAATAAGTTAATACATCAAATTATATGTATAAGAAACAAATCAGAGTGGCAGAAGTGTTAACGGGGGTAATAATTGTATTTCCAATAAACCAGCGTACAAGAATCAATTAAAATAGATGAGTAATTCTGCATGAAAATAAGGGAGGCCTTCATTTTTTTACGAACATGCAAAATGGATTTGTGTTACACATTATTGGGGGTATAGAAAGAGTTCTTTGATCCAGATTTTTGTAAGGATGCAACATAATACATATATAGCCATAGATATAGAGATGCGTTGGAAATAATGCTTCATTTTATTAAAATCAAATGACTGAAATATACTAGCTATGGCACTAGTAGCGTACATCTGATGAAGGGAACGAGCTCCCAGAAACCTGCGAACCATTAGGGTTTAGAAAGTTGTTTGTAGAATAGAATTTAATTAAACAACTAGGTAGGCTTATCTTTGAAAATAGATGTGGCAGCTACAAGCCTTTGAACTATGTTACAAAACAAATGACTAAAACATGCTTATAGAAATAATGGAAATAAATGAGCTAAGGCATTGGTAGTGTATCTTTGAGAAGAGATGTGTCAGCTACCAACCCCTGAGCTATGTTACAATGAGGATCGAAGGCCTATTTATTTTTGAGAAAAAATGTAAAACCCTAAACATCCAAAAACCTAACCCTAGGAGATGAAGCACCAAAAATGTGGGTCCCGTTTGGGTAAATTGGCATTTCAACTTCCCGGGGACATAACTTTGGCATACGATCTCCGTTTGACATGCTCCATATATAGTTCAAAATATTTGTCTAAGGGAATACCAATTTTTTAGTGAAAACATGAGTCTATAAACATATTGTACGATTTTCCCAAAAAGCGTCGTTGGGGCGTGAAAATGATTGAGTTCAGAACCAAAAAAATGCTAAAAACAATAAGTTGTGTTGAAACTTACAAAATAAAAAGAGAAATGGTGAGTTCAAATGAGATGGGTGGAAATTGTTACACAGAAATATCCCTGGATCATTAAGTCTAAAATGGCTAAGTCAGAAGACAAAAAACACTGCTAGTGCTAATAGTAAGTTTGTGATGATAGTGGCTTAGAAATTGATGGTGCGGGTCCAAATGGAATAGGTGGAGTGGCCACCGATATCCACCTGGATCGTCCTCCTCCTTAGGAAGTAGTGGTGTTACATTCGTTACGTTCCTCCATCGGGGGAATATTTTGCTGAACTCGGTATTGGATTTGTCCAGGTTGTCGTGGACATGTTGGCAGACATGGTAGATGTAAATGTGTCATCAGTGTGTAGTCGTTGAAGGATGTAGGAAAATTTATCCATTAGTGCATTTTGTTGTTTCTAGAGGGCCTCCTTGAGAAAGATTTTGATAGGATCTCCTGCTCCCTCATCTCTCTTTCCTTCTGCCATGGGGGGTCGTCGAGGTTCATGAGGTTCTACTCCTTATACCCTGGTAGCGTTAGGGACATGAAAATAAAAACAGAGAAAGAGCAGACTGCTCTGATACCACTAATCTAGAGTTATGCAGGAAAAAAACATGATACACATATAGCCATAGATACAGAGATGCAGCAGAAATAATTCTTCATTTTATTATAATCAAATGACTGAAATAAACTAGTTAGGGCACTAGTAGCATATCTCTGAGAAGATATGTGGTGGCTATAAACCTCTGAACTATTTTACAGAATTGAAAGTTTTTATCGAAATAATTTAAATAAATAGCTAGGGCACTGGTAGGCTTATCTTTGAAAATAGATGTGGCAGCTACAATATAGAACATATTTATAAAGCAAATGGTGAACAATATACAAAATAAATGAGCTAAAACACTGTTGTCTTTGAGAAGAGATATATAGATTACCCATTTTAGTTGTGTTACAATAGGGATCAAAGGCATATTTATTTTCTAGAAACAATGTAAACACTATTAAAAACCTAACCCTAGGAGATTAAGCACAAAGCTGTGGGTCGTTTGGGTAAATTTAGCATTCAACCTGGGACGTAAATTTGGCATACGATCTCCATTTCACGCTACATACATACGTTAAAAACATATGTTTGAAGAAAACAACTTTTGAGTGAGCTACATGGGTCTTCCTAGCATGTTGTCCCGAGTTTCAATTAACTTCGTTTAACGCCTCAAAATGGTTCTGGAAGTTTGGGACCCAAAAAACTGCTAAAAATAGTAAGTTGTGCTGAAAATTACAAACTGAAATAACTTATGGTGGAGGTTCAAATGGAATAGGTGGGTGGCAACCAATATCGACCTGGATCATTAAGTCCCCAAAACGACTCCAGGAGTGCAGGACTCGAAAACCTACTAAAAATAGTAAGTTGTTCTGACAGTGAAGACTGAAAGAATTGATGGTGTGGTTCCAAATGAAATAGGTGGGTGGCCACCGATATCCACTTAGATCATGCTTATAAATGAGAATTTAATTCTTGAAACATGTGGCATTCCATCAAATCTAGATCAGTTTGTAGTTGAAGATGCCATGTCGATCATTAATTTGATGATAGAGTGTGTGAGATTTCTCGCAGAAGGTGGGTGTGCTAGATTGCTGGCAGAAGAGATATTGTAGGAAACATATGACAATTACCAGAAAATAGATAGACGACACAGACATTTTGAGTTACAATCCCCCATGCAAACTAAAATGCCTCATAGATCACATTAATGAAATTGTGTTAGTAACCGTAGAGCCTAGGATAAACAATAACGCAACACCAATTTGGAATGTTATGATACAAAACACTGTGAAGTGCTACAGTTAATACATGCGTTTTAGTTTTTAGAAAATTTTTATGCAACAGATGGATTAATAAAACACATGGCACAATGGGAGCATTCATATCAGAATAGTATTAGAAAATGGTGTGGTGTAATGGTGTCAGAATTGTGGCATCGAAATAAATTGGTATTGAATATCAGTTAGTATCTCAGTCTGCATTATTGTTGTGTTATATTTCCTTCTCACCTTTTCTAACAAACTGCCGGATGCAATAATTAATCAAATATGCCATGTAACCCATCAGTGTTAGAGTTCGTGGTGTTTCTTCAATACTCTCCATTCAAATAATTAGTCAAGTATACACTGTTGTGGATGGAGCTAGATTTTAATGATACATTTTTCATTTCATGTCTTCTTATTGAATTCATTAAAATTTTCATTTGTTTCCTCCTAAAATTAAGAGAAAGAGATCGCTCGAAAGAGTCTTTTCAGAATTGATGTAAAATCCTTAGACAGTAGCCCAATGGAATCCGAGCCTGTTAAATGAAATGGAACCTGGCATGTCTTTTATAGAATGTTGGTAAAGATGGTATTTTAACTAATCCTAAATTAAACGGGCACTCGTTCTATGATAACAATCAGAAATTCAGGGATCGTTTGATATTTAAAGATGTTTTTATGTCATGTTATAGAAGATGGAAAATTTTAGTCTTAAAGATGGAAGAAGAACAACATGCTGATAGGTGGTGTGATCATCGACGAATCAATCGGTGGGCGGCATGAGTTCCATGGTGTGATTTTTTTTCTTTTCTTTGTAAGATCACTATGATATCTAAGTGGAGCGATCAAGTCATGGGGATATATATATATATATATATATATATATATATATATATATATACATATATATATAGTCTAAGATAGGAAGAAGAAGAACAACATGTGCGGTGGTACTGATCATCCCAAAAAAAGTCAATAAATTCGGCGACATCGGTTTTCACGCAGGTATGATTTTTTTTCTTTCTTTGTGGATCACTATGATATCTGGAGAGTACGAGATACGATCGAGTCATGGAGATTTATATCTATATATATATATATATATATATATATATATATATATATATATATATATATATATGGCGAGCATAAATATTTCTTGGCAGCAGTATGGAAAGGGTTGAAATTAATGTACAATGTTGATATATATTGAAAACATTTATTGAACAACGTTGTATATATTTTGGAGTATTGAAGTGAAGTATATTGTTTCTTTCAATATGCGTTGTACAATGCTTGTTGGACAACGTTTTTGGGGATGGAATTTTAATATTACGCTATGAACATATCACTCCAGCATATACATCGAATGCCGTCGTATTGATACCATTGGAGCATATACATCGGTCTTCCTATTATACTACGGCCTCTTTAATTTATTGAGAAGCTATGGTTTGATTGAACAATCCATGTACGAGATTCATTTGTAGCCATTGCCTCCCTAGCTATCCTTGGTGAAAAAAAGTTTAAAATTGGCAAGAAAAGCTCAAAATTTGGGTTGATTGAAAAGGAGAAGGGAGTTGTAGTAAGAATTAGTGATAATAGTTTTTTTGTGTTTCAATATAATGTATATTTCATTTCAACGCATTCTCAAAAAAAATCCTATTGTGGGAGTGGTTTTATATAATAGTTGATGTGAGATATGGACATAAGATTTTGCAAGCAAGGGTGAACATAGTGAATATAGTTCATGTGCGATATGGACAAATGATTTTAAATTTTTTTTGGGATGAAACAAATATGTTCATTTAGACCAATCCCTTCTCAAAATATTCCAGTTTTAAAAGGAACACAGTTTTCCCTCTATACAATCATTAGTGCTATTTTTTTTATAATGGAATTGGCTGAAAGGGTGAAATTGAAGAGCTCTCTGGTGCAGTTGAAGAAGAACTTTGGAAGTTTTTTTAGCAATGAACTGGCATCCATACTATTATGTATTACAGTCCCACTATTGCTGAGTATATGCTAGATGTGGCTTTTGCACTACCATTGGAAACGAGATGAAGGATGTACAAGTAGCCATAGATGGCTTGCAGGTTTGAATTGGTTTTGTATATGGATTTTTTCTTCCCTCTTTGAGCTATGATTGTCAAAGTATTGGTTCAGATAATTGAGCACATATATGATAACCATTGTGGGATTTTTTTCATCTTTTTTATTTATCTATTATGTACTGGTGTTGGGAAAGACAATTTATTTAAAGTGATCAATCCAAATTAATATGATTCCTCTCAATATACTATGTTATCATCTTCTACATTATGGAAATGCAAGGCACTTATTTGGATGGTATCTAGTTATTGTGTATATACATGCAATTGAAATTATTTACAAAGTGTTCTCCCAACAATACTTATGTACCATATGAAATAGTATTTACCTTTGAGAAACACTCTCTCAAACTAGAGTATCCCCAACAAGCCATATGAAGTGGCATTCATTCAATAACAGAATGAAAGAATGAACAATGTTTATGCAAAACTTGGAGAGCAGTTATGTTCATTGCACATTACGAAGCAATAATGAAATAATGGAAAATAAAATAAAAAATGTGTAACCCCCTTTCCAGTGATTTCAAAGGGGGAGGTAATTAGAGGAGGAAGACATTTATCATAATGAAAGGGGGAGGATGTGTTTCCATCAATGCCAAAGGGGGAGACTATTGGAAATATTTTCATTTATGGAAAAGGAGGAGATCAAGATAAACAAAGGTATAAACGAACAACAAGGCAAGGCATTAAGATGAATTGTTGTAATACATTAATGATATACATTGTTAATTAATGTTGCCATTAATTTGATCCATTCAATCATTACATATGGCTGAAATTAAATATTGGGTTATTTATGTATTTTGTGGACTACTATTCAACATATGAAGTGTGTGGAAACGAATTAATGGAAGGAAAAGAGTCAAGCCTCTTCTCTTCCTATTCCTATGTGGAATACAAACAACCATCAAACTATCTCTACAGAAGATGTCATTTTGGAGTGCATAGAGAGTTAGAGATTTTGAGAATGTGAGAGAGTTGATAGAGATATTATGCACATTTGGAGCTAATGTGAAGTAGGTTTGAATGGAGAAGAGGCAGAAATGAAGATGGAGATATGCAAAGTTGATAACCAAGTAAATGAGCATATTGTTTTCATGTCGTGTGAGGGTATTGTGGTCTCCTATCAAGTTGTGTCTTGATAAAATCTTCAGTTGGATCTGGTTGAAGTAGGAGCCTCCTACGAGTGGTAGCTTGCAGAAAATACATTGGAGTTGAAGCTTCCTTGCATGTTGTAGCTTGCAGAAACTTGAGGTATCAGCCTCCTATAGGTTGGAGGCTATAGAAAATCAGATGCAATAAGGAGTAGGAGATCTCCTTTACATCCCAACAATAATAAAATCGTTGTTTTCTCCCTTATGGGTTTCTACTTGTATCCAGTGTCCATGTGCATTATTATTATGTGTTGATGTGATGTGTTACTCTGCAAATTTCTTGATGTTCACATATTCATTTTGTTGATCATTATTTATTAATTTGCTCATGAAATGGTTTTGTTAATGAGTTTAACAAAATAATTTTAATGTCCATGAATGGAATAAACTGATTTAGCCCCACTCTCAGTTTAGTCAAGGGTTCATTACCATGGATCTAATACAGTATATTGACAATGATGTGGTAGGAATTTAATCCTTTAGGTTTAAAAAATGAATATTTGGTAGGTTCTTGGTATAAATAAGGAAAAAATAAATGTTGATAAGATTTTCTCTGGCTTGTCTCTTTGAGACTATGAAAATTGCATATTTTTCTTGATATTTCTTCATTTCGCATGTGAAAATATATTCTTGCATCCCTTTATATGCCCACAAAAATGCCTGCAGGTGAAAAATTCATGATAATGTGTGTGCAGAAAAAAGAAGAAGAAGAAGCTCTTCATAGAGTATTTTCCCAAGGAATTGACAACAATGCAAGTGATCTGAATTGCTATATGAGGTTATTTTATTTGGTCACATTTGATGAATTTATTTGGCCTTGAGAGGCAAAGTGGAATGTAATTGAAGGTCATTTCTTTCGGCGGAAAGTGGTGCCTTTCTGCTTAGGGAGCAGTGGCTTCCTTCAGTTTTGTTCCTAAGAAACTATTCAGGGGTCTGTTCCTCCAATGTATCAATGTTTGAAAATCCATTTAGGAGTGGATGCTTCCAAGTAGGTGGGTGCTTACAAGAGACGTGTGTTCTCATATCGTTACGTAGAAATGGGTGCTTCCATTAGGTACTTGTTTGGAGCATGTGGGTGCTCGTACATATCGCAAGTGAAAGCTTGCATAGAAGTAGGTGGTAGTGAATGATATAAAAAAGATCGAATATAAGAATAAGAAGAGGAAGATAAGAATTTAGTTTTTTTCCTCCCAGAAGCATTTCCACCAAATATCTAGTGTCCATGTTTTGATGATGGTTTGTGTTTTGCTATCATGGATTACCTATTTGTATGTATTGTTTCTCTTATACTTTAGTTATGGATGTGTTATTTTTTGATATTATCCTCTATTGATGGTTAACTAATGGTTCAACTAACTCTTGTAATGAAAAGATAAAAAGTTATTAATGGTGATCAATATGGTACAATACTGATTCACCCCCCTATGAGTATTGTCAAGCTCCCAACACTTTATGTATTCACTTTCATAGTGTTCTTATTTTTTCAATAATGACATTGTAGCTTAGACTTATCTATCCATCTTCTACCTCCCCACATCTAATTCTAAAAGTGTCTAGGATGATGTAATTGTCCTGGCTGTTTTGGTGTAGGTCATCCTTCTACTTATGATTTCCTCTACCTCTTTGAACACTTCCTCTACTTCCTCTTCCACTGCCTCTAGTAATGGATGTTTGAGTCTTGAATGCATGTTCTAAGGATTCCTCTTCTATGTTGATTTTTTATTCATGGTACAAATAAGATTCCATTAGTTCATCTATTATAAATTTAGAAAGATCTTTAGACTCCTCCATTATATTCAAAACCATTTCAATTTTTGTTTATAGACTTCTAAAAAAAATGTAAACAATCTTATAATCTTCAATATTCTCTCCATGAATTCTAAGATGATTCACAACACCCATCACTCTAGTCATAAATTGGTCAATGTTTTGTGTCTACCTCATCTTAAATGCTTCAAACTCTCTCCCAAGAGCTTAAATCTTCATAGTCATCCATTTTTCATTAACTTGATATGGTAATGAATGGATATCTCAAGTTTTCTTGTCACTAGATGATCCCATTATGTTGGGAAAAATTCAATCATCCATTGATGTTTAGATCCAAAATTTTCCATTGTTCCCCTTCTTCCTCATTTATACAAATTGATATTTTTTAGAATTAGAAATAGCATGCAAATTTATCATGAGAAATCCCCACAATTATTTCCAACAAAATATGGTCCCTATTTTTGTTGTAAGGAAAATTTAAAAAATAACATTAATGTTATGATAAATTTTGTTTGGGTTCTCTTTTCAAATTAAAGAAAACCTTTTTAGCAATAAGCCCAAAACCCATCCTCTTTATATATATATATTTTTTTAATGTTAAAAAATACAAATCTATAGAAAAGTAACTGATTTTCGCAGTAAAACAAAACCAACTTTCAAATAAAATGAATTTTTTAAATTGAGACTTTTGTGATCCATAGTAATTTAATTTCAGTAAAAATCACAACTATTACATTATAACTTTCCCACATGTTATAAATCAAGAAAATAAAATTATATTTGTGAAACAATAAGGCTCACACCGAAACACGGTCGTTTCATTCAACTCACGAAAATTCACGGTTGTGTCTTGCCTTGCAATGACAAGTGAAAGTTTTCCTTCTTCCTTGCTGACTATGGCTTCATTGCCTAAAACCCTTGATCCGTAGCTCTATTAACCAGTGACAAACATATGATGGTTTTTATTGTGGCAATAGCTAACAACAGTGGTCACAACTCCTTAAATGGTGGCTATCCCAACACTGCGAAGTTTTGCAAAGTATCGGCAGTTCTGCTAAGAAAAACCCTCGATCTCTGCGGGTCCATTGGATGTATTAATCTTTTTCTTGTACGACTCTTGATATGGTTAGGTCCTTCAACTCACAGCAACAACGGTTAGAGTTTCTGACAGTGGCAGTGACCCTGTTCAACTCGTAAAACCTCACGGATATGAAACCTTCAAACCGTGGATCTCCTTTTTCGTAATTTCCATTTTTTGAAGAGTCTTAAATGCATTCTGAGACTATGTTAAAGACAGGCAGAGACCAGAATGAAACCAATTGGAAACACACAAGACATTGCAATTCTTTTCTCATCATTATTAAATAGATTTTACAATAGATCAATAATTTTCCAGAATTATCAAAGTTTAACCTCTTCCTAAATATGTTAAAAATTTCCTAATTTATCCGGGCTCATAATGTCTAAAAATATCTTCTTAAAATTAACTAGGACATACAAGTAACTGTCAAATTAGATGAGTTAATGGAAGGAATTAAAAATATAGACAAATAGTTATCTTAGAATATAAAAATTGCAATACATCGTCTATACACACGATAATGCCATTATTTTTTCTTTCGTTGTATCACATTAATCGACATTTGTTAAAAATGGTATTTGTTATTCACATGACCAGTTACCAATTTCAAAAATATCATAATTTAGTGGCATGAAATTATGATTTAAATCATTTTTTACATTAGAAATTCTATTCTGAACTGTTTTTTTTTAAATTTTTTTTTAAAGAAAAACCCCTAATCATATCAAGTTACCTTTTATCTCAAACAAACCATGTGCTACACTTTTATGAACCTATGGAATGCTTTTGAAACGAAATCTGTTAAACTTTTGGAAAATAAATCAAACTATGACGATTTCTTCGAATTAACCTTGTGAGAAAATCGTAGTGACTCTTCATCTCAAACAAATCAAACTATAACGATTTCTTTGAATTAACCTTGTGAGACAACCATAGTGACTCTTCATCTCAAAGAAACCATGTGAAACAACTTTATGAACCTATGGAGTGCATCTTTTGAAACGAAATCTGTCAAGGTACTGGAAAATAAATCAAACTATGATAATTTCTTCTAATTTCTTCTAATTAACCTTGTGACAGAACCGTTTAAACAAATGGATGCTTTCAAAAAATAATGTTTTGATTAAACTAGACCAAATGTCACTCTAAAACAACCATAACCACATTAATATAAAATATTAAAGTGTTGATATAGCCAAATACTTCAAAATATTAATAGAATAAAAAATAGTAAAATAAATTATCATTAATAAATATTTGTAGAATAAAAGCTAAGCTTTACTAGGTAAAATTTATATCAATTTCAATTAAATAAACTCGATTTATCTATAAACCTCACTTTAAACATGTTCATATTAATACAAATTAAAATTTAATATTAAAAAAATATAAACATCGAAATTTTCCAACCACCATGAATACTTGTCATGAATGCAATCGTAAATGTTTGTCGTGGCTCGCTCCTCAGTTTATATTACTTAATTGAAATTTGAACCGTCGATATAATATTCATTACTCTTCAAAACCTGCTGTCCTGTACACGCGGTTTTCTCTCAAAACCATAAGGTTGTCCTGCGTGATTTAAAAGAACAAAATAAATTTGGGTGTGCTCCGCAATCGGCTTGTTGTACGAGGGAGTGTTGTTATATACAAATTTATAGGAAATTGGTGGGAAGGGAGTTATAAGGCGCGTTTGGACATCTATATTTTAAAATTGATTAAAAAATTAATTTAATTTAACAATTTTTCTAACACATTATAATATACTATAATTATTCACATAAAATATATGTTGAACATATTCTTTTGAAAATCATTCCAGCCTATAAATTAAAAAAATAAAAATAAACCAATTCTCATCTACCTTAAATTGAAATAAAAAACCTTAAATTAATTAAATAACTTATAAACTTCCCAACCATAAACTACTAATCTAGTGTTTATGATTATTTGTTCGATTGAACCTTGTGAAAAACTGTTTAAACAGACTATGTTGGATGTTTGAAAAAATAAATGATTTGATTAAATTAGATTGTGTATAGATTGATCTATTGTTCTAGGTTAGGTTAGATACTGTATATGTTTTTTAAATGATTTAAATGCTAGGTTAGGTTAGATAATCTATATGCTTTTTAAAATTATTTAAATGCTATTATGTATATGTATATGATCTATTATTGCAAATTATGTATATGATCTATTATTGCAAAAAACCCTTTATAGTAGTGTTGAAGGTAAAAATGAATTGGTGTAACTTTTGTATGTTTGAATGCAATTTGAGGGGTTTAAATTTTTTAGTTGTTTATGTAAATTAAAAGAATATTTAAGAGTTTTAAAAAAAGTTTTATATCAAATTTCTAATAATTTTTTTATTAGTGATTTTTAATTTATTTGTTTAAAGAAGAATTGTTTAATTGGTGATGGTCATGATTATGTTATGAAGAATTATAAAAACCATAAAATTTAAAATTCATGTTTTTTTATGGGTCAAGTGAAAAAAAAATTAAATAAAAAATTTAAAAAAAGCATTACAAAAAATTCACACATCAATTATCTCAACTAAAATAAAGAAGGAAAAGCATTATTTAAATGATGACTTACATATTTTTATTAATATTCAAAGCTTAAATACATGTCACCATAGAGTGAATGCATAAAGTGAATATATGGAGATGAATTAAGTATTTCTGCCAAATTTGGCGATGGAATTTCAAAATTTTTTATTTTTTATCGAATTGACACTTTCAAAATTCATATAAGAATTGTCAATTTTGATTCAGATTAAAAAGATAATCTATGTATAATTATATTTTTGTTTTAATGATATCTTTTGTAAAAAAAATTAGTGTTGTATAATCTATCTATTTTCCATTAAATGAAAAGTTTGTGAAAATTTTAGCACATCTTACAAACTAAGTGTGTGTTCAGGTAACATAACTTAGTATATATATGAACATGATAAAATTATGTGTAGCATAAATTGTCTATATATGAACAAGATCTACACAAAGAGAACAAAGTTTTTATAATAATTTTTTTTAATGTAAAATTATATTTTTTATTATGTTAGAAGTTGGTGAAGTAATATTTCAATTGCATTTTGCAGGTACGTGTTCAAGTAAGCATTTTTTCAGTTGTTTAAATAAATTGAAAAACCAATAGAGGCCACTAGTAAATTAAGATATTTGTATTTTTTATGTTTTTGATTTTTTATTCAGTCCATTTGAAATTGTCCAAAAGAATTTTAAACATTATTTTTAGAATAAAGTAGTTGAAAAATATCATATGAATCCAAAAATTTCAAATCTATATGCCATTGAATACAGGATTCCTTCATGAATCCAACATGATCAACTCCCCTACATAAGGTTGGATAGAGGATTTCTTCATGAATCCAACATGATCAACTCACCTACATAAGTTCAAATTTAGGACAAATTTTACCTAAATTTCGCTTGAGTACAAAAAGATGTTGCTGACAAATCTCTATAAGAGGATCCAAAACTCATTTTTTTAGGCCCTCAAAAACTAGATCCAAAATTTAAAAAGCTCTATCTAGAGTTTAAACTAAAATTTGAAATAGCTAGATAGAAGGTTTTCCCTCTAACTAGACCTTGACATGGTTAAACAAGGGTTTAAGGCCTTTAAACCATAAACTCCTAGTTCTGTTTTTGGCATGAACATAAACTCCTAGTTGTGTTTTTGGCATGAAGTTTTAAAGAAAATAGCTCAATTTAGCATATGTCTAGATCGAGATCCGATGTAATTGTTGGTTGAGTAGGAGTTAGATGGAGGGTTCCCAAACAACTCATTTGAGGGCTAAAATATTAATTGATCTACTTTTTCTCCCTTCCAAGTCATGTGCTTGCTAAAAAGTGTAACCCATTTGCATGCATTCACCCCATAAATTTATGCTTTGTAAACTGTTCAACTTTATATAATGAACATTTTTCCAAATTGTAATATATTCTTTACTCTAACGGAAGAAATATTGTTTACTAGATATCATTATTTATAATATTATTTTTCAAACTCTCGAAAAAGATAAATTTGATATTCCTATAGTAACATTAAAAACAAATTTGGCATCTTTGTACTTAGATCTAAACCGTTGTACTTTTGATACTAGTAGCATGGAGACATATATTAATTTATATCTGTTTCCATTTATATATGTATAAAATAGAAAAATTATATTACATAATTTTTTTTTATTAAGTAAAATAAAATTCTAACTATTTTTAATTAATAAAATAAATATCACTCCTTTTTCATAATTATTATATAAAAAATGGTATACAATATAATTTAATTTTTTTTTTTTTAAATAATTTTTCTGTTAAAATTAATTAAAAAAAACATCATAGAATTTAACTCGATTATATAACAAATACTATTGGAATTCCCAGTAACATTATTGATAAAGAGCATCAAAATGAAAAAGTTAAAGATTGAAATTCATATAAAATTAATTTAATTACTAAAACTTTATGATAAAATAGATTATACATTTTACATGAAAATAATATTTATTAAAATTTTATGGCCGACTAAAATACGATTATTTGAAATTCATGTTAATATTATAAATATGTATTAAAATAAGGAAAAAAAAAGAAATTAAAATTCTTATAATGTTTTAAATGATTCTCAAATCTTTACCTTAAAAGGACTTATGCGTCTTACTTATTACGAAAATGATGTTTATTGAAATTGATTTTATATCGATTAAAGCTAATTAATTTTATATCGATTGAAGCTGAGGTTGATTTTATTGATTGACGTTGCCATATTGAAAAAGTGTTAGAGAATGGAATTTACATAAAATGTATTACATAATTACTAAGAATATAAAGCTCATGTTGATTTTAGTGAATGATGTTGCCCTATTGAAAAAAAATTTAGCTAATGAAATTTATAAAATGGATATACTAGTTAACTCAGAGGCAGGCTAATTGTTCTGCTTGAGGTAGAGGAAAGTCCGGAAATGAGAGATGATTTCGGTGTGAATTTTATGAATACCTGCCAATCTGTTTTTGAAAACTGCTATTTCATTTATGCAAAGTAAGACTGTGGAAATACCTGAGAACCAACCGATTCCGTAGATATTTGATTGGAAAGGTATAGAGATAATCATCAAACTACCAAGTCCAGAAGATTCCACGTAATAACCTGGAAACCCACCCACCCACCGAACGTATGATGTCATGCATTTGACAAAGTTGTGGTTGACTTATATCCAAGTACCTTCTCCATGTAGTATTATGAAGATTATTGGATCGATCTAAATATCTAAATTCAATCAATCAATTGTTTTAAAGAAAATTGGATCAAAATGAATGGGGTGTTTAAGTTCTTTTGAAATGAATAGTAGGTTCAGTTGCTTCTTGAATTGACAATGCATGCGCGCCCCGTGTTGCACTTACATCCCCTACCTTCTCCAAGTAGAATTATGATGATTACGCAATTGAAATAGAGTTAATCAATCCAAAAATTTTAAACAAAATTAGGTCAAAATGAATGATGTGTTTAAGTTCTTTTGAAATGAATGGTTGAATTTTAAATAAAATTAGATCAAAATGAATGGTGTGTTTAAGTTCTTTTGAAATGAATGGCATCTCTAGTTGTGTCTCTTTCATACGCGAGATTTATATAATATATATTATACTGTTGATTTATTAGGTTGGACGGCCATATTTATATAATAGATATTATAAAGTTGATTTATTAGGTTGGATGACAATGTTTTATTTACTATATATAATATGTTAGAATATTTATAAATTAATAGTTAATATTTATCTTTAAGTTAATTATGTGTTTTTAGTTAATTTATTTCAAATTAACTAATTATAAAAAATGTCATATTGGATATGTGCTATTGATAAGCCATGAGATTGACACATGATGTTATAAAAAACATGATTTACAGATAGGTGATTATAACATAGGCATGTAGTAAATGATATACTTATTTTGAATCTGAGATTTTAATGACTTAATGATGTCATATATTTGAAAAAACATGCTTGTAAATGAAATTTGAGAAGTGTTAATCAAAGAAAGAACATGTTCGACTAAGAATTACAGTGATTGAGCTCTAAGTAAATGGAGTCATTAAAAAAAAATTCAAAAAATTAATTAGCCAATATACATGGACACAACCTTTAATACAATTTATCACAGTAATGGATATATTAAAGTTATTGGACTTCTTGTTTAATGGGGGTGTACAAAGTTATTTTTCAAATTTGTGGTAAGAAATGTGCATTTGGAATGTTTTCAATTTTAAGCATGCAACCATATTTAAATTACTTTAGGGCTCGTTTAACTTCCATCTATTTTCCATAACCACCTTCACCTATCGTTAATATTAGGCTGACACATACTAAGAATGCACATGTATTCATATTTAAATTACTTTTGTAAGGAACCACCATTTATTTTCCATGACCATGTTCACCTACCTATTAATCTATGTAAAAAATAATGAACATGTTCCTTAGTGTAAAAACAAATAAAAAAACTACAACTTATCTGCCACTCATTCATCCTTTTAAATAGTTTGTAATTTATTCTTATTATTATTTTAAATAGTTTATGATTATTATTATTATTTATTTCATTGGGATAAAAAAAACATTGATCTAAACCCAAATTATAAATACCAACCATCCCAAGGAGACCCAAGCGTGAAAACTAATCTATGTTTAATGCAACTAGAAGCTTAGTTACTAAGTTTAATAATATTAGAGATGCATTAAATACGATTGTTGCATTCATTAGCAATGCTTGTGAAAAATTATTTATATGTTTTAACATAATTTTAATAACTAAAATAATAATCAAATGGAATTATTGTAGAAGAGGGAAAATATCTACATAATTAGAAAAGCGATTATTGTGTAAACATGTTTTACAAACAAAAACAATTTTTTAAGTGAAATTATTTTATATATTTGAATATAAGTGTTGGAGGAGAAAGTTTGAGAACTATTTTTGAGATATGCATAAAAGAGTATCCCACACAAGGATTTCATGCAGAAGGGTGAACTAAGAATTATTGTTCAGAATTTGAAAAGGATGGAAATACTTTAGGATAATTTTTAGGTTTTCACCCATAGTATTAGGAATTAACCATGGCAAAAGTATGTTGTTTGCCTGCCTTGTGTTCCAATGTAAATGATAAATAGTTATGGCCATGATGTAATGTGAGGTTAGGTTATGTTGTCTTATTGTTATGGTTAGAGTAAGTGTTATGTGAATAATTTTCACTGTATTTAAATAGATTAGGCTAGTGGGTCGCGACAAATATGTTGTAATGAAGGATTTTTTATGTAATACAATTTTTTATGTTCAAGATTATTGTTTCTTGTATGTGAATTATGGTATAAATAATCTAATTTATTTATTATGCTCTATCGTGCTCTCGTAGTGATCAATTTACTGTATGAAATAGGGGTATAATTAAAATTCCTTTTGTATTGAGAATGATATCGATAATATAGGCTCCATGTCTCCTTCACTACTCCAGAACTATCCTGGTTCCTAGAGTCCCTCATAAGATGCCCAGTGTGAGACTTCACCTACTCGCAGGTCATGAAACAATGGGTGGTGCTTGAGGGATTTTGTTGGTTGTTTCACTTTAAACACACTTTTCCCCTCTATGTTGAAAAAAATATTTCTTTGGCTAAGACCAAGAATAGTGATTAAGAAGGATGTGAAGGCCAACTAAGGAAGATATATGACAGTGGATATAAACAAAAGAACACGAATTTGTGGAAAAAGAAACCAAAAAACATGAAATTGATCTTGAGAAGTGGCTACAAAGGTATGCCTTTACAAAATAACATGAGATTTCCATTATTGACTTTTCTATAATTCTAGCTGTGTGTTTTCTAAGACTATGAGAGAACGTCACAAACTGGTGCATGATGGTACTATATAGTTGGAATTGAGAAATAGTCTAAAAATTAAACTTGGTAAACAATTAAGTCTAATGTGCAATCAATTTTTGGTTGAACAATGTATTTGAAGGGTATATTGTTTAATTTGTAATAGAGGCTACTCATTTTGATAGTGAATCCAAGATAATTTTTTTCAAAGGACAATGAGGGAGATTTGTGAAATTTTTATTTACTCAGATGAAGATTTTTTTGTGTCACAAAGGAGTGATGTTTCTACAATATGATACCATTAGTGGCTAAATATCTTTGTGTGAAATGGGAAGACTAGGGGATGACCAATGGATGGGCTTACGAAGTAAGGGTGACTGATATAAAAGAGTGAATAAGGTCGACTAAGGATGGTAAGAAATTAAAGGGATAAAAGTGTAGAGGATGCAAAAAGGGTTAAAATGCAAACATCAACATAGGAAGAGAACATGATAGAAGAAGCTAGTGGAGTGTTGTACAAAAAAAGATATTTTGATGCTTTAATGAAGAGAGAGAGAGGTATGTGTCAAAATCTATGACAAATAGACAGGAAAAAAGAGAATCTAGAGAAGGAACATCAAGGAAACACAACAATGAAAATTGGGTAGAAATATGCACCGATCACATGTTTGATGGAGTGCAACACCTAAAATATAAGAAGAGATTACACAAGGAAAAGGGAAAGCACAAGGAAATATATCACCAACTCATATTCAAATGACAATAAATATTTTATCTTTGAACCTTCTCAATCCATAACTACGTCAAACCCATGATCCCACAGACGTTGACAAGCTAGGAAGTGAGATTTCCTAGTAATTTATTGCAGTGAAATTTAATTTGTAAAGGGAATAGTCAAAGTCGTCTGAATAGTGGAAGTAGAAAGACATGACCTAGGATATTGACAAGTCAACCAAAAATATTGCAAATCACAATCACATGTAAAACAATGATGGACATTAAGCTTTCCATTCAAATGATACTCTTTCACGGTGTTCGATCAGACGATCCTGAATAGCATATTTTTATGTGTGAGGTATTTTGGAATGTACAGTAGGTACAAGATGAGAAAAAAAAGGTGGCACAATTGGCGACCACTTTCAGGGCCACATGTTAACCTAGTATATGAAATATGAGAACACCACACTAGGAGGACAAGATATATGATTAAGAGATATCATGAAATCCTTGTTAATGAAGTTCCAAAAGATGAAAATTGAGTATAAATGTATTACATAGATTAAGGGAATAAAAAAAAATATTGGTGAGATAGTCTCGGGATTTGATTAAAGTTTCAAAGTCTTGTTGGGACATTTTTCATTTCATGTTCCAGATGCACAACATTGAGAATTTTTTATTGCATGAATACTACTATGTATACCTATTCCATTAGCTCAACAAATGTTTTCATGAATTTTTAAGCACTAGATGTTACCATGAAACTAGAGGCATCCCCTGCAGGTAGTGAAAGCAACACAAGAATGACACAATTCTAGACATAGATGACAGCATTAATGATACAGTTGCAGGATTTAACAAAAGGTGAAGAGAAGAACGAAGAATTCTTCTTTAACATATGTAAAAATGAGGGACACCGCATAAATGGATTCCAAACTATCAAAACATACATGGCTACGAGAGCTATGAAACCATTAGTGCAAGGTAGATGATTATGATGTGAGGTTTGGAGAGTATCCTGACATATATCTACATCTTTTCCAATTATGTAGAAATATCAAAGCTCAGTGAAAACATTGTTTTGTGAGTTTTGTAAGTTAGTAGGGAATAAAATATGTGCATGTCATGGATTGGACTTACTAAGAGAGTGTAAAACTAATACATATAGGGCACAGGAAGAAAATGGTTGTGAAGGTGTTAAGACAATGTATAACACACCCAAAGGATACCTTCCAAGAAGAGGCCAAAGGATGTAGTGTAGAGGTAGAAGAGGATTTGGAAGAGTAGGAGAAAAATGGACAAAATATGAAAATTTTAACCACTAAAGAGAACACAAATCAACCTCACATAAGAGGAATGATGTGCAAAGGAGAAAGAATAAGAGGATATTCTAGTGAAAAAACGAACCAACCATACCAATGGGTGATAAAAGTGATAGATCCCCTCCCATGTTTCACCTAGTAAGGTTAAAAAAAATATACAAAAAAGAAGGAAGAGTGTTGGTTGTGCCAAAATGGGGTCAGCCAAGTTTGATAATGTAGAAGGCACAACTCACATACAACATGCCACCCATATATGATTGGTATACACAAAAATGAGGAGAGATAAGCCTAATCAAGAGTTTCTTAGACAGTTGTTTAGATCTGATGAAAAATATATCGGCTCTATATAACTTACATAGAATCAAAAATTGTGCAAAAAGTTAGGAAGGGCATGTGGCATAGGACCCTAGGTGCACAATTAACTATATTATGTGTAAGAAGCAATGAATAAGAGATTTAAAACTCAATGTGCTGAAAGGAGCATATGATATTGACCATATTATCCTCGACATGGGATTAAATGTGAACATTATTCTGAAGCAAACATGGGAGATGATGGGCTGACTGGAGATAATATGGTAGCCTATGTGCTAGTATCATATTCTTGGCATTGAATTCAATAGCGAGTCAACTTATGTGATTGGAATTGATTTAAACCATGGATTTGATTTAGTGTATTTATAGTGGTGCAATAGAACTTTAGTCCTTGAGGATAAACATATGAATACTTGGTAGGATCCTAGTGTCAATAAGGAAAAATTTAATGTTGATAGCACTTGATTTGGCTTGTCTCTTCAATAATACACAGATCGCATAATCTTCTTTGGCTTGGTTCATTTGGCTTGCACAAATATACTCTAGCATCTCTTAATATGTTTTTGTAGATGCCAATCCTGATCTTTTGCATGTACATAATGAAACCTCAAGATTTTCCCAAATCATTTACGAAAGGAGTTTAAAAAAAAATCAAATAAATTTGTATTGGTCTACAAGGTGATTCTCTTTGGTCATATTTGATGATTTTATTTTGTCTCGAGAGGAAAATTTGAATGTAATTATTGCATCAATTTGATCCAAATTGGATATTGGAAATTAAATTAAAGTTTGCATGAAATGGTTACAACATGGGTTAGACACAATTTGTTTTGAGGCTCATTAATTATACATATGCATTCTATTAGGAATGATGTTTAACAATGGATACTTATGGAGAAAATGGTGTGCACTCCTTAGCATTATTTTTGTGCTTTGAAGTAGATATCTATTTGTTTGATTAAGCACTGTTGTGATGAACTTGAGAGTTTATTTTTTCTGTTTTTTAGAGTCTGAATTTATTTATTGGTATTTTAAAATCAATATCATGTGGAATGATGGATAGTGCTATGTACTGAATCAAATGGAAAGTTGCATATGTGAGATTTTTGTAGCATAGATAATATTATGTTAAGTATTTTGGGGCATGAGCAGATATCAAAACGATATTGGAATTTGGAGGAGAGTGCAACATGTGTATGTTACCTATAGTTAATTGGAGCCTTAAAGTATTATCATTACATTTCTGAGTTAACATCTTTTGTTTTTGCTAGTATGGAGAAGAAAGAATTCTTGTATTTGTTCTATATTTTATGTTGACAATGTTATTGCATGGATCATGTTGTTTGTGTTATTATATTGTTGATTTATGTTTCTTCTAAAGTCTTACTATAGATTTCATGTAGTTGTCTAAGTGATGTTTCCAAATTGTGTGTCATGTAAACTACTAGTATTAATATGCAAGTGTGTGTGAAAATAATGTTAATCTACGTATGTTACTGTAGTTGATGTATTTTCATGAGAGTGTATTGATTCCATGCGATACTATGTAAGATGCAAGTATGAGTAGGTGAGGAGATATTGAATGATTCGTTTGTATTCAAATATTGATGTATGTATGTTTCTACTAGGGTTTGATGTATTGTGTAGGGAAATTTTTGGTATTGATATTTACTAAGAGAGAACAGAGAGAGAATTTTTATTGTTATTGATGATTTGAGCTAGTGTTGTAGAATGACAAGGTCAAATTATTGAGAAGAGAAGTTTATATATTGTTTATACTAAGTAGAGGTTGATCTAGTTTGAAATTTGTTGAAATAAAAGTCCATAAAGCTTTGAAGTAATTTCCTTCTATGGAAAGTGGTAGATTGTTAATTAAGGAGTAGTGGCTTCCTTCAAGTGGGTGCTTAATAAAATAATTGGGGGTTGGTTACTCCAACTCATGGAGGCTTCATTCAACTCACGAAAATTCATGATTTCATCTTTACTTACAATTAGTAGTGAATGTTCTCCTTCATCCATGTTGACTATGGCAGCTTTTCCTAAAGCCCTTTATCCATAGCTCTATTAACCAGTGAAAACATATCATGGTTATTATTGTGGAAATAACTCACAAAATTTTATTTTGTTAACAACTCCTTAAAATTTTCATATCCAAATAGTGTTAATCTCTACAGAGTAGAAGTAGTTTTGCTAAAAAAACCCTCAATTTGTGTGGGTCCATTGTATCTACTCTTATTCTTCTTGTTTGACACTTGATATGGTAATTTCATTTGACTCAGAGGTAAAAAAATTAGGGTTTATCACTGTGTCAGTTACCATATTCACCTCATAAAAATTCATGGATATGGAACATTCAGACTATGGATCTCCTTTTTCATGATCGATTATTCTTTCCACTCTGTGAAGAGTCTTAAACCCATTCTGATACTATGTTAGGTAGACAAGTAGAGAGAAGAATGAAACCAATTGGAAAACACACATAACATTGCATGTCCTCATCATTAAATTAAATATATTTTACAATCGATCAATAATTTTCCATAATTACCGAAATTTAACCCGTTATAAATATATTTAGAATTTCCTAAACATATCCATATTAACAATGTATAAAACTATATTTTTAAAATTGACTCAGACAAAAAATTAACTGTGAAATTAAATGAGTTAATGGATGGAATTATGTTTAACAATTACATAGAAGAGTGCTAATATATCCCATTACTTATATTACAATATAAAAGTTTAAAAACATTGTATATCTCTTTTCAAGGGAAAAAAACCATCATAATTTCATTAAAATGATATAGGTACATTTTTTGAAGTTCATATATCATGATTGTGTATATTTTTGTCGCATATTAAGCATTAAATATGATTCAAAAAGTCAAAAAGCTTATACTACTAGTACTTTGTGTACTACCAATGATTAGGTGCTCAGTGTAAAAGCTCAAAAATGAAAGTTCTTTGAATTGAATGGAAATTGAATGACAGTGAAGATATTGTCGCTAGGAATCCAACACAATTCGTTTCGTCAAAAATAGAGTCTGGATGAAGAAGATAGAGCCTGATGTTCATTTTCCTAAACAAATAAAAAATTTGCAGAATAGTGATAGGTTGATGACATGGCAGCCTAATGAGCATACAAGGTATATTCAAGGAATATTATTCAAATTCTCCCAATGACACTATGACAAGTGTCACAGTAGGATTCACCAGTTTGGTTTGAAGGTGACCCTTTTTTTTAATGAATTTCTCCTAAGGTTGAATTCAAATTATTTTTATATGGTTGGGGACAACCCAACTAGAGGGTGACACGTGGTGCATCTAGGGGTCGACATGTTCCCCCTTTGGTGGACCCTCTCCAAAGTTTGAATTAACTCATTTCAATGGTCGAATTTTATTTATGGCACATTTTTATCCAAGGTCTAATGGGTAATATTTCCAAACTCTAAATTTTTATTGAATTCCAAATGTTGGATTTAATACATTTATATGGTGGTGCATTTTTCATACAAACCGAAGGTTAGAAACATATATTATACGGAGAAAATTATACCAAAGTCCGTTGCAAAATTATATTGCAAGGTTCAAAGGTGGGTAGATTTATTTAACTCAAAGGTTCAAACCATATGGTATGAGGGCACATATTTTAAATCCAAATATTGGGTGCATATAGTAATTCGGAGCAAAATTCATGTTCTTATGGGCGGATATTGGGGTTGCCCCACGACCTCCCTAGCGCCAACGCACTGGCCTACTGTCATACCATCATATTAGTCCTTGTTATATATGGCTGCCATCATATATTTAAATTTAAAATGTTTTGATCATGAGACCAAGCCACAAGGCTCGGGGGTTTGGAGGGGGCCACCCCCCTCCCCATGAGACCAAGCCACAAGGCTAGAGCAGAGCAGAGTAATAATGCATGGAGGTTATGGTTGAGTGCAGGGTTTAATACCCTTAAACATTGGCTTATGCGCTAATACAAATGCTAATATAGATTTGTTTAAACAACTCTTATGCATATTTAAGCCACATTTATCTACTCTTAAATACACTTAATTGCTAGTTAAACAACAGATTAAGTTAGCGAACTTTTTGGCGTTCACTCCAAATTAAGCACCACCTCCATAAATAGGGGGGCTAACTAGATTCTTCTCCATTTTCAGAGGCAGTTTACTAAGAAAATTTATTTTGGCCATATCTTTTGTAATTTTCGACCAAATTGAGGAAAAGAAGAGTCATTTCATATAAATTTGGACATTCTAGACTATTGAAGCATGTTTCAGGAGCTATGGGTGAATATAAACACCATTTTTTTCACTTTTGAGCTAATAAAAAGGCCCAAGCCATGGAAGTTGGACCAAGGAGATGTAGCCCAGGAGGGGTGAACTCCTTCATAAAAAATTTGTGTTGATGGATCAATTGTGATGGTTTGTTGTTGTTCAACATATGTATTTCATGCTTTATGCTCTTGAATTTAAATTGAATCTCAGCTCATTTACCTGTATGAAATACATAAACACCAAGGAAACATGTGCACATAAAGCATAAAATAAACAAATTAATTTTAAATCTGAAGATGAAGTTAGAAAAACAAAACTAACATTCATACTTACATCAAGTTGGTATCAGAGGCTGGTTGAAAGGTAGGGTTATTTGCTTGATAGTCTCTTTACTTTTTTGCAAGTAGGGTTTTAATGGTTACAAATTTGTGATGCTTACAAGGTTAAAGTTGTAGAGAGGTGAAGGGAAATTGTTAGTTGCAAGTCCTACAATTAGGACCAGAAGAAAGAGAGCTACAAGGGCGCCATATCCACCCAAATTTTCACTCAAAATTGCACTTGAAGCACCTCAAGTTTTATCTCAAGAAGCTGATATTGAAGAGGTACAAGAAGCAGAAGTTAAGCTTTAATCCATAGCCATCATGTCAGGTGTTGGAGAAACTGAAGGTCATTCAGAATAGGATGATGTCAAGAGAGACTTCAATGACATAAAGAGGATGGTTAGAATTATGTTTGATGCATTTATTGTTGGGATGACATAAAAATGTTCTAAGCCTCCAAGTGTAGAAGGAACTTCAGATGATAAGAAAGATGAAGAAAATGATTCAAATGGTAGTGGAGGAAAGCCACCTCCATCTCCACCATCCTCATCATCCTCGTCATCACCATCACCATCATCTTCCACTTCCACAACCAAAACCACCCACACCCACTCAAAAGCCACAAGAGGAAAAACACCCTTACTCAAACTTGACGTCAAATTTGAGCTTCTAATGTATAATGGTGAGGTAAATGCAGAAATTTTGGAAAATTGGATACTTCAATTCGAGGTGTATTTCAACATTTGGAACCTTCATGAATATGACATAAATATTCAATTGGCTTCTTTGAGGATCGAAGGATTTGCACTTGTATGGTGGGAAGCAAGGACTCAAGAAGAGATTATAAACTACGGTAATATATCTATGTCTTGGTGAAGTTTTATTTCCGCCATTAAAAGGAAATTTTCTCCCTTAGCTTACATGCAAAAGGCCATTATGGATTGGAAAAATTTTAGAAAAATTAAAGGGAAAAGTGTGCAAGATTATACTCATGCATTTAGGAGAAGCGATCTTATTTTGGGTATTAATTTGTATCCTAAAGAATTTTTTTTAAACTACATTGGGGGGTTTGGAAAGTTACCTTAGCCAAACTATTCTCATGTTTAATCCCACAAAAATAGATGAGGTTTGTGTTCAAGCCACACATTTAGAAGCAAGAGGGAAATAGAACATAGATGAAAAAAGTGATAGTGAGGGTAAAGGAAATGGAAATTTTTATGTAAGAGGAAAGAGAAATAGCTTTGTCAAAAGAGAGAAAGTGAAACTCACATGTAAAAACCGTTTGAAGAATGGGCATGACAAAGACCATTGTTGGCAGCTTCATCTAGAATTGAAGCCAAACAAACTGAAAGCCAAAGAGAAGGGTAAAATTGTTGCTATATTTGAACATGACGTAGGGTCAGATTAAGGGGATGAGACAAAGATTATAGCCATTGGTTTGAAAGGTAAGAACATAGTAAGGACTAGCTCTTCAAATTTTTCCAATGTCACTCAAGATGAAGATACGAGAATATAAATTTTTCATATTATAGTTGTCTATAAACATACAAAGATAGACAAAATTTTTGATAGTGGATCACAAGCTAACTTTAATTCTGAAGAAATGGTTAAAGAACTATACCTTGAAAATATTAGAAATCCAAGATCTTATCCTTTAGGTTGGATATGCAAGAATGCAAACTTGTAGGTTACAAGGTAGTGCATACTAAGATTCACCATCAATTTAAACTTTCTTGATGAAGTTGAACTTGATGTGGTGTCTCTTGAGATATTAGGTATTATTTTTGGAATTCCTTATCTTTATGATAGGAAAGTAGTACTTCATCGCCATGAGAATAAGTATCACTTTTTTAAATATGGTATTGAGTACATAGTTAGAGCACATAAGAAGAATACATGTTTGTCTCTTATACATGTAGGAGAAATGAAGAGGATAGTGAATGCAAGTCAGAATTTGACATTTTAAATGATCAAACATAGAGATGTTTTGAATCAAACCCTTAAAAAATATGTATCGAATGAATTTTTTTATTTTATTAAGGTTGCTTATGCTTGTAATGAGATGTTTAAGGATTCTAACAGGTTTCCTTTGAAAGGAGGTGAAAAAGATGTGACAGATTTGTAGCAGTCAACATCAGTGCTGAGCAGTGTTGGAAACAAGATGCCAGTGCAAGAGAGTTCAAAGGTAAATGGGAGAGTGACAAACAAGTTTCAAAAAGAAGGCATGGGTTCCAAAAATTATTGGTTTTGGTTTCCAAAGGGAACATGGCAATGATGAAGATACTTGGTCAAGAGTCGACACAAGTACAAAGCAAGAGAAGCTAAGAATCGCCATGATGATAGTGTGCAAGATGAGATAGTTTTTAAGTTTCCTTTGATTAATGACCAAGGTAGGAACAATATTGTTTCTGCAAGAACATATTTCTGGTCTAAAAATTCATGGGAATTAAAATATGATGGTGTTAACGACAATAAGAAAAGGTCGCAAAATTCAAGGAACAATTTAAGTTTGTGTGAAAATGGGAAAATTTCAGTGGAACAGTACCCTCATCAATATGATCAGTAATCAAAGAGATTTTGGGGTCCAAATGGCTTCTAGTGGGGGGGGGAATTATGAGGTGCTCAGTTTAAAATCTCAAAAATGAAAGTTCTCAGAATTTAATATAAACTAAATGACATCAAAGAGCTCATTGCTAGGAATCTGGTGCAATTCTTTTGTCGAAAACAGAGTCTTGATGAATAAGATAGAGCCTGTTGTTTGTTTTCGTAAACAACTAAAAAATTTGTAGAATAGTGATAGGTTGATTACATGGAAGACCAGTCACCATAAAAGCTATATTCAGGGAATATTATTCAGTTTCACCCAACGACACTGTGACAAGTATCACAGCAAGCTTCAAAAATTTGGTTTGAAGGTGATTTTTTTTTTTTTAAGGAATTACTCCTAAGTTTGAATTCAATTTTTTTTTATATGGTTGGGGATGGCCCAACTAGAGGCTAACACGTGGTGCAGACAGGGGCTGCCACGTGCTCCCTCTGGTGGACCATGTCGAAAATTCAAATTGACTCATTTCAATGGTTGAATTTTATTTATGGCACATTTTTATCCAAGGTCAAATTGGTAATATTTCCAAACTCTGAAGTTTTATTGAATTCCAAATGTTGGTTTCGATACATTTATATGGTGGTGCATTTTTCATACAAACCCAAGGTTTAAACGATATATTATATGGTCAAAATTATATCAAAGTTCGTTGGAAAATTATATTGCAAGGTTCAAAGGTGGGCAGATTGATTTAATTCAAAGGTTAAAACAATATGGTATGAGGGTGCACATTTTAATTTCAAATTTTGGGTGCATATAGCAATTCAGAACAAAATTCATGTTCGAATGGGCAGAGATCGGGGTCAAACCCACAACCTCCCTTGTGCCAACACACCGTCTTACCGCCATACCATCATATTAGTCCTTGTTATATATGGCCGCCATCATATATTTAAATTTCAAATGTTGACAATGGGGGTTTGGAGGGGACGAGCACGCTCCCCATGAGACTAAGCCATAAGACCGGAGTAGAGCGAAGTGATAATGGATGAAGGTTATGGTTAAGTATGGGGTTTAATACCCTTGAACATTGGTTTATGAGCTATTACACATGTGAATCCAGATTTGTTTAAACAACGCTTATGCGTAGTTAAGCCACGTTTATCCTCTCTTAAATACGTGTAACTACTAATTAAACAATGGATTAAGTTGGCATAATTTTCGGCGGTCACTCAAAATTAGGCGCCACCTCCATAATTAGCGGGGTTAACTGGAGTCTTCTCCAGTTTTAGAGGCAGTTTACTAGGGAAATTTTTTTTGGCCATATCTTTTGCAATTTTTTACCAAATTAAGGAAAAGAAGATTCATTCCATATAGACTTGGAAATTATTGACTCATTGAAGCATGTTTCAGGAGTTGTAGGTTAATGTAAAAAAATAAAAATTCACTTTGAGCTAATACAGAGGCCCAAGCCTTTGAAGCTAGACCAAGCAGATGTAGCCCATGAGGGGTGAACTCCTTCATCAAAACTATTTGTTGATGGATCAAGTGTGATGGTTTGTTGTTCTTGATTTTTTTGCTATTCAACATATGTATTCCATGCTTTATGTTCTTGAATTTAAATTAAAATGACACACATAAACATGAAGGAAATCTATGCACATAAATCATAAGGTCAGCAAATTAATTTTAAATCTGAAGACAAAATTACCACAACAAAACTAACATTCATACTCAGATCAACCAATTTCCCTGAAATACTATATCAGCTTACATAATACTTTTGTTTAGAGCCTATATTCACAAACAAATTTTCTATATTGTTCTAAACATCCACCTTGTACTTATGAAAAGAATTACAAGTACAAAAAATTACAAAACCACAACCATAATGTAGAGAAATTGTCTTATACATAGCATTACAACTAGATAATCCCTATAATCTATAGAGAGTATCATTATCGTTGACTTGATAAAATATATTTCTAGGTTAAAAGTAGTACCCCATATTTGATAATCGATCTCCCTGTTCATTCTACTTTCTATAGGAATGATTGGTAGACACTCTCTAAAAGGGATTCAACAAAATTTCGATATGTTTCATCAAGAAAGTGATGTAAGGGGGCCTAAAAGAAGAATTGTGTTGTACCCAATCGAAAATCGTATTTCAGTCTCCAAAAAAATCTAGGTACTTTATTGCTTGCCAATTAGCACATTGAAGAACCCCCAAAGAGAAATAAGCTTCACTCTATTATTAAATCCAAAGCCACTATTCCATCAGAAATAAAAATAGCTATGTGTCTTATCAATTGAAAAAATGTCACTACCACAAGTCTTATTAGTAAATTACCCATAAAAAAATACAATTGGATAACTAGACCATAACTCCTTAAGTTGAAAGTGTCTTGAAGGAATGTTCATACCAGACACGTAAAACATTTTAGTTTCACAGGAATGTTCCACTTTAATGATTTATGAAACCAAGTGGCGTTATCATCCAGTTTTCATGTCAAGGATATGTATTTATAAATTTCCTTGACCACTAATTTCTCTTTGTTTATAATGACATCCCATACCAAATTTTCTTCTTCCTCAGTAGATCTTATACCAGCTTGACATAATATAGATGTACACATGGTCTGTTCCATCAATAGACGTACTGGTAAGCCAAGCTCATAGGTGTTAAGCCATAAACCAGGAATAGTAAATGACAATATACGCTTGAAATATGATGCAAAATATTGTCCTTGATGGAAAACCACACAGTGAAGTACTACTTGGCTTTGATGGACTTTCTAAATGATGTAAATACGATATGAAATGATGTTTGTTAAGCAATGCAGTCTTTGATGTTGTCCTTGAATGGCAACACACTTGATGAAAATGATGGAATCTTACTTGATGAAGTTGTGCTTGATAAGATATGTCTTGATGAACTAAATATGATCTATGTATAGTGTACGAACGTGGAGAAAAATTCGTATGTATGCTAATTCTATGATCAAAAAAATGTGTCTCTAGGCTTCTGGTTCCCCTAGGGAATACAACGTATGGTCAAGAAAAGAACGCTCCAAGTCGCGTATGGGAAAAAGCGCTCAAAAAGTGCAAAACCAGGGGTAACCACCATGGTATTGACCCATTGTATTGGGTAATGATTCGTCTAAATGACCCCGTCCAGGAATACCATCGGATGTAATGTGGTTTTGGCTCATGGTATTGAAAAAGGATAAACCTATATAAAGAGATGAAATTCATTATGCAAATCATGAGTGTGGGTGCAAGATGTCTGAGCTTGAATGAATACTTCTCTGTGAAGTATATCTGTATGGAAAAGGTAAAGGTTTGATGATAGATCTGAATCTATGATGCACCTATGAAGAAATGATGAAGCGGGATATCTAGATCTGAAATGTATTTGTATCTACTAGATCTGTTTATGGAGTGATTAGATCTGTGATGAGGAACATGCGTACGAAGTAAAGGGTTTAATGGGCAGATAAGGGTATGAAGAGTACATTTCTGTAATGATTTAAGATCACGTATATATGGGCGTCTTAGAGGAAAGCGCGTATATATAGCAGTCTATTTGAAGAAAAAGCGCGTATGCGCAGCGAAGTTTATGTGCAGATGTATACGCTGGTTGATGTGGACGGAAGCGCGTATATACGCGACACCAGTAAAAGAAAAGCACGTATGCAAACTAGGGTTTGCTGAAGTATGGGGTATGAAATGTCTGATCTGATCTGCTGTGTTTTAGCTATCTGTTGTTGATGTTTGACTGTGCTTAAATGTATGGAAAGGGTCCAGTCTGAAAATATGATGAAACGTGGCCTGCAAGTTGTGTTCTATTGAAGTTGTTGGATCCAGTGTGAAAATTGATGAAACGTGGTCCATAGAGGTGCTGAGGGTTGTAGCCTTCAGTCGGTCGTGGCTCCCGCCCGGTCGAAAGTTTGGTAGCGAGATGGGAGGTCGCCAGCTCCCGCTTCTAGGTGAGGGTGGTAAAAGAGTTCGAGAGGTCGTAGCTCCCCTTCCGGAGGAGGCTGGTAAGCGAGTTGGGGGGTTGTGGCTCGCCGGGGGGGGGGCGGTGGTAGGCGGCGCGGTGGGTGCTGCGTGCGGTAAATGCGCGACACATATGTTGTAATATGTTTTCTCTATAATAAAATATTGAAGGCTGAGCAACTGCAGCGGTGGTTTTCTCCCGGCTTGGGTTTCCACCTAAAAATCCTGGTGTTCATGTGTGATGCTTTGTGTGATGGTTTATTATGTTCTTACTGCACATGCTTACTGTTTAAAGAAGGTCTAATAAATGAATGATGGAATGATATAAGTGAAGAACTATTAGCATAATTAGATCTCTGAGTATACGCTAGTTGCATGAAGGAAATCCGCGTGTATACGCAAGTTTACTGAAGGAAAGTAGCGTATGGGTTTTAAGGAATGAAAAAGTAAAAGTTTTGAGTATGCAGTAAATACTGATTCACCCCCCCCTCTCAGTATTTTTCCCAACAATTGGTATCGGAGCGAGGTCCTTCTGCAGAAGCTTGATCGCTTGAAGGAGATCCGTCGCAATGGGAAGTCAAGAAGGAGTGATGTCTATAAAGCCACCTCTATTCAATGGAAGCAATCTGATATTCTGGAAGGTACGTACAAAATCATATCTGCAAAGTCTTGGTGCATATGTATGGGCAATCGTGGAAGAAGGTTATCAATACCCGGCAAGTATTCCTACTGATGCAGCAGAAAGGAAGAAGTATGAAATCAATGCCAAAGAAGTAAATGTCTTATTAGGAAGCATGTCTGAACCAGAATTTGCTAAAGTGATGCAGCTACATTCAACAAAATAAATATGGGACAAAATCATTCTAAGCTATGAAGGAGACACAAAGGTAAAAAGTGCAAAACTCCAAACTCTTAGAATTGAATATGAAAATTTGAAGATGCATAGTGATGAAAGTGTTTCCAGTTTCTTTCTCCGTCTAGATGATATTGTAAATCGGATGAGAAATTTGGGTGAAACCATAACTGATACTACTCTGGTAGAAAAAGTCTTAAGATCCTTGAATTCAAGATTTGACTCTAAAGTTTCAGCTATTGAAGAAAGGCAAGATCTGCAAACTCTTACTATTGTTCAATTACATGGTATTTTGACTTCTTTTGAAATGAGACAAGGAGGTCCTTCTCAAATCAGAGAAGCTGCTTTTAAGGTGTCTGCAAAAGGAAAGGAAAAGGAATTTGTCAAAGAAACCAGCTATATATCCGATGAAGAAGAAGCGAATTTCATGAGAAAACTCCAACTAGGAACTGGAAGATTCAAAGGTAAGCTTCCCTTCAAATGTTTTGAGTGTGGAAAAGTTGGTCACTATGTTGCTAAATGTCCTTATAAAGAAAATCATGGTAAAGGGAAACAATTTGAAAAGAGGAAGAGTTTCTATGCAAATTAAGATGATTATGAAGTGTCCAGTGAAGATGAAGAAGATTCTGACCATGATCTGAAAGTGCTTATGGCAAAGAAGCAAAAGAAGAAGTCTACTCAAAACAAGGAGATCTCTCAGAAAACATGGTTAGCAGAAATTGAATCAGATAGTGATTGGGGTCATGATTGTCTCATTGGTACAATGAATGGTGAAGATAGTGAAAGTAAAGTTGTGGATCTAGAAGAAGCTATCAAGATAAAAGTTGAAGAACAACAAAAGGAAACTGATAAGAAAGATTCTATCTACAATGAGATGATCTCTCAAATGAAAGATCAAATAGAAATGCTGAATGGATAGGTGGACAAGTATCAAAGGTTTCATACTTATGCATCCAATCGAATTAAAGATCTAGAAGCAGATCTTGAAAAATCAAGCAAGAAGAATGAAGGACTTGAAGCTGCAATCATTTGTCTTCAGGAAGATTTAGAAGCATCAAGTAAGAATAATAAGGAACCTCTACAATCATTTGAAAAGGAAGGCCTTGAAGCAGAAATCATCTCTCTCAAAGAAGATCTGGAAAAATCAAATAAGAAGAATGAAGAGCTGGAACAAACATGTGAAGAAAACGAAAATTGGTTGAAAGAAGAGATTCTAAATCTAAAGGATCAAGTAGAAGATGGAAGAAGGAAAGAAGAAAGCATGAAAAAGCAATGTCAAGCCTTGGAGGTTGAGGTAAACATTCTCAAAGGTAAATTAGAAGAAAAGGTTAAACTTTTGAGGTTTCAAGATAGTACTAACATTTTGGACAACATTCTGAGTAATCAAAGGTCTCCTGCTATCAAACTTGGTCTTGGTTTCCAAGAAATTGTTAAAGGAGAATCTAGCTCACAAGGAAGTGCTAAAACTTCAGAGGATGACAATGCAAAACCTGAAGTGTTGAAAGAGACAAAAGGTCAACCAACAATGATGAAATCTCAAAGAAAATCAGTCAATAAAGTTGAATGCTTTAAATGTCATAATCATGGGCA
The DNA here is from genome assembly GCA_034641835.2 of Pinus albicaulis. Classification (NCBI taxonomy): domain Eukaryota; kingdom Viridiplantae; phylum Streptophyta; class Pinopsida; order Pinales; family Pinaceae; genus Pinus; species Pinus albicaulis. The sequence goes on along the minus strand of JAXQQM020061014.1, from coordinate 173,803 downwards.
TGTTGCAGCAAATTGCAGGAGCAGATCATTTCAGCCTCAAACAAACAGTTCCTACATAGAAAGGTACTCTGGTTTCTTCAAGGGATATTGTTTTTCATGTAACAAGTATGGACATAAAGCAGCTGATTGTAAAAGGAGGAAGATTAGAAATACTCATTACGATTCTTATGCTTATTTCTCTGGACACATGAGATGTTATTTCTGTAACAAGTATGGACATGTAGAAAAGGAATGCAGGTTGAACAGATCTGAGAAAGTGGACAAATTTCAGCACACAGTTAGGAAGTTCAAGCAAGTTTGGAAAAATATGGAGAACCGATCAGAAACGTAGGGAATTCTGACCCTACTACAGTCATCCGCTTCTGAAGCTGACTTTTCTTATTGACTGCAGGAATGATGTGGGATACATTATGAGATTTAGTAATGTATCGTCACAGGGGGAGAAATGCATGATGACTCTCATGGTTGATTTGATTATTCTGGTTATGTTTACTTCTGACAGCGCATCTGATGTGGAAAGGACAGGTACAGGAGGTACAAACTCAGGAGGAAATGAAGGAAGATGAAATTTTTCTATGCTTCACTTTCCATACGTGGGTTATATTAACAAAAGTCGCGTATACACGCGAGTTTCATCAGACACAGTCGCGTATGCATTGATGATAAGAGAATTTATATGCTAGCTGAAGATCTGGAGCAGAGGCTCAGGGGGAGTAACAGTCTGATTGTTAATAACTGTATTATTAACTCTATATCAGCTTAATTTCTCATTTTTAAATAATGATGACATGATACTTGGTTACTTATGTTGAAGATTATGGATGATTCCTGGTTGCTTGATGATGAAGAGTATTCGTTGCTGAGATGAAAGTCTTATAAATCAGAGATAAGGACAGATCATGCAGAGATTGTTGCTGATGACTTGCTGATAAAGGTATTGAGGTTGCACAAGTTAAGGAGGAGCACTGTTCAAAGGGGAGCAAAGAAAGCAAATACTAATGATTGCGTGTTGGCATTATGATGGTTCTGAAATATGTTCTCTTTCTTGAGGAATTTCTAGGTGTTGTTCTTAAATGGTCATTTTTGTAATTTGGTGAAAGATCTTGTTGAGACCCATGATGTAAAATTGTAATATTCAGTCATGTAAAGGACTTGTCAAATTTGTAAACCCACTTGGTTGGGTAGCTAAGTCAAATTTTGTAAACCTACTTGGTTGGGTAGCTGAGTTGAAATGTGTAAACCCACTTGGTTGGGTACTTGAGTCTCATATGTAAATTCACTTGGATGGATATTTGATGTAAGTATGAGTCTTTGGTGATAGGATGTTCATAGAATCATGTACTTCATTGAAAAATATGTTTGAAGATTCATCATGAACTCAGGGGGAGCTTGGTCACTTCTGTATACATCAGATCTACAGAACGCTTCTTCCACATGAGGAGAAAAGGGGGAGAGTATGTTGGTTTTTGATCTGCCCTTTGCCCTTGATGTCAAAGGGGGAGAGTGACATGGTGTTTGAATGAAGAGAAAGAATGGTGTCAAATGGAGAGAGTGACATGGTGTCATTGTATTCTTAATGTACCTATCTATTGTGGTAACCAAACACCATTGTGGTTGCCATCAAGTCCAAAGGGGGAGATTGTTGGAAATATGATGCAGAATGTTGTCCTTGATGGCAACCCACTGAATGAAGATGAAGACATGCAACTGTTGACATGTATTGTCCTTGATGGCAAACCACTCCGATGAAGTGTAAATACTGATCATGACTAAATGATGTAACTGATATGAAATGATGTTTGTTAAGCAATCTGGATGTCAGTGTCCTTGAAAGGCAACCCACTTGATGAAGATGATGACATCTTACTTGATGAAGTTGTGCTTGATAGAATATGTCCTTGATGAAGGAAATCTGATGTATCTACTGAATGAACAGAAGGCAATAAAGAAAGGAATTCAGCCTGTGTTAATTCTATGATGAAAAATATTATGTCTCTATGTATACGCGGATTGGTCTAAGGGAAGTCGCGTATGCATGCGGAAAGGAACGTTCCAAGTCGCGTATGGGCAAAAGCGCTCAAAAAGTGCAAAACCAGGGGTAACCACCATGGTATTAACCCATTGTATTGGGTAATGATCTGCCTAATTGACCCCGTCCAGGTAGTTTTGGGCTCATGGTATTGCTTTGGCCCATGGTATTGAAAAAGGGTAAACCTATATAAGGAGAAGAAATTCATCATTCCAAAACTATCATGAGAGTGGGAGCAAGATGTCTAAGCTTGAATGAATACTGCGGAAGTATATCCGTATGGAAAGGGTAAAGGTTTGATGATAGATCCTCAATATTTCAATCTATGATGCACTTATGAAGAAATGATGAAGCTGATTTCTAGATCTCAAATGTACTTGTATTTGCTAGATCTGTTTATGGAGTGATTAGATCTGTGATGAGGCAAACATCTGTCTGAAGTAAAGGGTTGAATCTGAACTGAATGTCTGATCTGAAGAAGTATGCAGCTCTGTAATGATTGAAGATCCATACGCTAGTTAGCCGCAGAGGAAGCGCGTATATACGTGGCTTATCTGAAGAAAAAGCGCGTATGCGTAGTGAAGTTTATGTGCAGATGTATACGCTGGTTGATGTGGACGAAAGCGCGTATATACGCGACATCAGTGAAAGAAAAGCGCGTATGCAAACTAGGGCTTATTTGAAGTCTGTATTAAGAAATGTTTCGATCTATTACAATACAGTTTCATGATATCGTAGGTGATTTATATGCTCTGTTTCATGGTTATTTGTGCTTAAAAGCATGGAAAGGGTCGATCTGAAAATATGATGAAGCGTGGCTGCAAGTTGTGTCCTAAAGAAAGGAAGCTTTGGATCCAGTATGAAAATTGATAAACGTGGTCTATAGAGTCTTGAGGTTGTAGCCTTGATCGAGGGTGAAGCTCCCCTCGGTGAGGTGCAGTAAACGAGAGAAGGGTCGTAGCTCCCTTCCAGGTGAGGGCGGTAAACGAGATCAGGGGGGTCGTAGCCCCCTTCCGGGGAGAAAGTTTGGTAAAGTCGGGGTTGGAGCTCCCTTCCGGGGAGAGGGGTAAACGAGCGCAGGTGGGTGCCTACGTGCTGGTAGAGTCTGCACCAGCACATATGTTGTAAGATGTTTTCTCTATAACGAAATATTGAAGGCTGAGCAACTTCAGTGGTGGTTTTCTCCCAACTTGGGTTTCCACCTAAAAATCCTGGTGTTCATGTGTGAAGCTTTGTGTGATGGTTTATTCTATTCTTACTGCACATGTTTATTGTTTATAGAACATCTAATAAATGAATGATGGAATTATGTTAGTGAAGAACTAATGGCATAATTAGATCTCTGGGTATACGCGAGTTTCATGAAGGATATCTGCGTGTATACGCTAGTTGGCTTCAGCAAAGTAGCGTATGGGTTTTAGAGCATGAAAAAGTAAAAAGTTTGAATATGCTGTAAATGCGATTCACCCCCCTATCGGTATTTTTCCCAACATAAATACCATAAAGTACAATAATATTTCTAGAGCTACTCTAAGAAAGAGGTGGGATTCCTGACCAGGAACACCTTGTGCTAAACAACACTTGCAATCTATGCTAAACAGCCTGAGAAAGAAATGGAATGTCACATGAAAATTCTAGATCTGAAAAGATCTTTACATCAAGAATAATCAGCATTCCCTCATCCTTTCCTTCATCTTCTTTATATAACATTTGAGCCTTCCCAAGCCTTGGCCCTCATCTAGACTGTGCAGTGTATGTGGACAAGATCCTCCAAGTTTGGTAACGCTATTTGATCAAATCAATCATCATGTCTGAATACTGATGTACATTCTCTCTCCATCAAGTGTGCTTTGTTTGCACAACATCCTCCATCACTTTATCATGAATGTATCATGATATTTTTTTTGACATCTTCAAGATCTTATTTGACTGAATCAACCCTCTATTTGATCTCTTCAATATCTTAGTTGACTATGTCAACCTCCATGATTTATCTCATTAATGAGACATGTTCTCCAATTTCATTCACATTAGTAGTTTCTAAACCACCTTATTATGCATATCTAAGCTTAATTAATACACGTTCACACACAAAAAAGTGGATATCTATTCATACTGAGGATTATGGGTCCCTCCACCCTTTTATTTACTTAATTCATTAAGAAAATCAAGGACTCTAACATTCCAAATATGATGTGAAAATTTGGGAATATTATATCAAATTCCATTCTTATTATCTTCATATTTATGATGGCATCCATATGAATAGCCCAATCCAACCCCAACAGTGCAGGATAAGGATCAATATCATCCATGATCTGTATGACTTTGAAATCTGCTAGCACCTTAACTCCTTTAATATTTACTACCACTTGTGACAGTCTCCCTAATGGAATGATTTTATGTTGGTTCTCCATGCACAGCTAAATAATAGACCATTCCAACTTAGGTTCTATCATGCCCTACCAAGTTTTCTTAGGTAAGACATCTGTATCAGACCCTAGATCCAAAATGACATGATCCATCTCATAAGCACTGATCTGAGCAGTCAAACGAATCTCTCATACAGTTCTATTCTTGTTATTTTTTTTATAGATCTTGTCGATAGCTTTCTATTCTTTTTGAGGTTGTTCCCTTTCTACACAATTATCTATTAGCGCTTGAAGATTTTATACCGCCTTATTTTTTCATAGTAACTTAATGCATGCTTGTAAGAAGGCCTTGATTTCTTCGTCTACTCTTGCCTCATTCATAGGTATACATGAAGTTGATGTGCTTGCTTCTGAAAACCTCCTCCTTGCTTCGACAAAAGTTCTTTCTTGAATTTTAAATCAAATCCATCATTTTTCTCAAGTGCATTTTGAATCCACAGATCACTGTCTGGCTTCTTTCCTTTATCCTCACCAGTAGCTGCACCACTCCTAGTGACAATATTCACGCTAGGATCTTCTTCGCATAGCTCCGCCCTAACCATCTGAATATTCTGCGTCGAATTCTATGTATTTTACTCCTGCATCTTAGCAATTAAAACAAGACAATATTCTATTACATGATCAAACTACCTATAGTACCTGCATGATTGTCGCACAGGGTTTGAACAGTCGTGCGCATAGTGCCCAACATCTATGTAATTGTAGAAATTTTCTTGTACCCTTCCTCGATGAGCTGATCCTCCTCCTCTTCCTCTTCCTCTATTTTGGAATCAACTGCACCCAGATGGGGATGCTGGCAAGGTAGGTTCATTCTGCACTCTATACAACTCAGATTTTTCAATCATCGAATAAAAACTTCGACAGTGTTTCTCATCATGCCCTAGTGATGAAAAGAATCTACAAAACAACTACTTTATCTCAGACATGTATTTTCTGATCCTTAGACATAAATATGTCACATTTAGACTCGTAATCTGACAGATCACACACCATACTAGAGGTTTCCCACTTGGTCCCACCACACACTTTAGTGGGCTTGGTCCTCTAGTGTGTAGATAATCATTGAAGACTGGACATTGATCCTTATGATCCCCAGCAGCTTTACATCGTATCCACAATACCTCTCCACATACCTCCTTTCCCTTATATTTGTGTATATTCTAAATCTCCAAATGCATTGCTTCTAACTGAATCTGAATCTATTGAGTGCCAATCAGAGCAGGCATCGATGCAACTTCTAGTTTCATTGCAATTTCTTTAGCTTTGGCCCGCATGGCAATCTTTTGTTGGCTTAGTGGTTGGCGCAGATGTGGGAGTAGCATACAAATAAACTAATTTTTGTGTTGGGTATCATCGATAGTGAATCCACCATCTCTGATAGTGCGCTTCAATCTCTAATTTTCCTCCCATACAGATTCATTTATCTCTTAGTGAATTTGTTTCAACTCAGTTACACATTACATGAATGACTTCAACTTTTTCAACTATTTTTTCAAAACATCCTTCAAATCATCCATATTTTCATTATAGTTCACTGATACATATCTTATATAATATTCCTAAGCACAACCTTGAAAATCAGTTGATAATTACGCGTTCTTAACATTGTCGCTATTGACCTGATGTGCTCCCCATACAACATCAGTGACGAACCAAAATGGCTTTGTATCTTCATTTCCAATACCTATGAAAGTAGGTAGCTTCATAGATGTGGCCATATCTACGCCTAGGAGAGGTGGAGGTGGAGGGGGAGTGGATGACTTGTAATATGAGTGTGGGATTGGAGTGGATGGGATCTTAGCTATGGTCAATACTCCATGATTGTTGTGATCTTGTGAGACTTCTTCATACTTCCTCTTCTTCAAATTACGCAGAGTCGCTATAGCTACTAGTTTCTGGCTTGTCCTCACTATCATATCTACCCTTGATAGGATTGTAAATAAACCATTCTTCTAGGTCTGCATGGTAAATTCTTCCACTATGCTTAGTCGAGCCTATTCAGGACATTCAGGCAATATGCTCACGCAAAAAACCTTGTTCACCTAATAGCATCTTAATCCACAACTTCAAAGAGCGCAAGAACTTAATCTGGGACCCTTGAAAAATATTATTTTTGCTTCTGAATAAGACATGAACTGATCAATGGTGAACTCAGTAAAAAATCCTCCCAAGACACGGTCAACCCAATGATCCATCACGCAGTTGATCGTATTTCTTGTCTTTTCTAATTTTTGTATGAATTCTGGAGTCCAGTAAGTGGTTGCGTCATCCTTCATGGATGTATTAAATCTAGTCAATTGTGACAACAACTCATGAAGCTTAGTTTCAAAGGATGTAAATAATATTTCATGAAATTATGATTAAATGTACTTTTGAACCCAATCTTCTGTAGAGAATTTAAAACTTTGATTCTCTTGGATCGTGAATTCATGGATCTTTCTATCGAGCCAATCTTTCAATTTGTTCTGAATAGGATGCCGATACATCAATTCTCCCTCAAAATGATCATGGTCCCATGAATGGAACCATTTTTTGGAATGAGGGGTCCGGACCCAGGTTTGAATTTATTGTGAAAATAAAAAACCCTCCAACTACTAGCCCTTTTGGCAATGACATGCTTGCACAGATCAAAGTCTCACCCGAAGTAGTATGGGGGGTGCTGGAACCAAGTTTCTACACCCTGGAAAGAAATAGATGTGGTGGCCCTAAAAAGACTTATAATAGAACTTATTTCATGTTACGCGTATACCAGATCAAAAAAAAATCAAATTAGCTCCGTCGAAAATATAGACAAGTGTGCATAAACATATCAATAGTTATTAGATCAACTTCATGTAGATGTAAACAAATAAAAGAACCGGATCTTCACAGACTATTCCAATACACAGAGTGTATATATTCATGCAAAATAACTTAAGTAGATCTATTCATCTATCATACTATTAATCATGAACTGATACCCATGCATAAAATATAATATTTACTTGCACAGATGCATTTGGTCATAAACAGAAGCACATCGCATTCACAGAACCAATTCTAATCTAAGGCAATAACAGAACAAATTCACAGTAATCATAGAGATAACACATCAATCACATAACACATTTTATTCACCAAAACTGTCTTTGTATTAATAATCTAAAAGCTCAAGACACTCAAAATTCCCTTACAATTACCCTTCTGTGCACATAGCTAGCAGGAGCCTTTCTACCCAACCCAGACTTAGACTAAAAACAATTACAAAAATTTCTATCACATAAGCATGAATCACTTAACTTAACTTCAAACTAACTTACTAGACTCGATCTATCTATACTTATATTAATTCATAACATATATAATATGGTCTCAAACCATGGTTTAAGGCCCACATTTTCCCTTTAAACCACATTTACATAAAAGAGGGACTTTGACCCGCCTCATGGCCCCTTTGACTCTTCCGCAGAGTGTACATAAGAAAAAATATATACAAAAACTTTATCAAAATTTACCCAGGGGACTGCACTCCAACAACATGTCTTGGGAAAACTGAGACCAATATGGCTTGGTGAATGATATTGGTCACTCAAAATTTGTATTCCTTAGATAGATATTTCTAACAATATATTGTTCACATCAAACAAAGATTGTATGCCAAATTTACGTCCTTGGGAAGTTGATATACCAATTTACCCAAACGGGGCCCATAGTTTTGTTGCTTCATCTCCTAGGGTTAGGTTTTGGGATTTTCATGGTTTTCCCATGTTGTTAAATAATAAAAAGGTCCTTGATCCTCATTGTAACATAGTTCAGAGGCATAGCCACCACATCTCTTCTCATAGATAAGCTACCATCGCCCGAGCTAGTTTCTTTCCATTTTTTCTGTAAGCTTATTTCAATTATTTGATATTAATGAAATTAACTATATTTTCTATTGCATCTCTACACTTATGTTTATTTCTATATTTTATTTCATTCTGACATAAATCTGTATCAGTGGTATCACAACGGTCTACTCTTTCTCGATCTTTCTTCGCATGTCCCCAACGAGATCAGGGTATAAGGAGTTAATACTCGATCTAGTTGAAAATTTGCAAGATCGGCCTCACAAACCCCGATAGTATCCCATGGTGGAGGAAAACAAATATATGGGAGCAGGAGATCCTATCAAAATATTTCTTGAGGAGTCCCTTGAGAAATAGAGGAATGCAATGATGGATAATGTTTCCTAAATCATTCGACGACTACCCACCAACGATGCATCTTCATCCAACAACCATTTTGGAGGGACCACTCCTTTTAATGTACAATTTAACTTTGATGTTGCCATATTTGAGCGTCAAATAGATTTAGATGTCATAGATATATGGTTGAATCTATTAGAAGTATATTTTTTGTTTCATGAATTTTCTAGTCGGGAAAATATTACTTTTTCACTCCTCAAATCTGACCCCCATGTCAAGGACTGGTGGGAAACCTACTGTGAGAAAAAGGATGAGGGGGAATCCTCCATCTTCTTAGACACACCCACTTAGAATTATTTTTGAGACACCATCAAGGAATAATACTACCCCATGTGGAGCTATGAGGAAAAGTACATACAATGGACTATGTTGTAGCAACAAAGGGATCAATATGTGTATGAGATGATGAATTTGTTCCATACTCTGCACACAAAGTTGGGTATCAATGTTTCAGAGAAACATTTGGTGCTTAAGTACCGCAGTTGTCTACACAAATACATCTAGGAGGAAATGGAGTTCCTTGAAATCTCCTCACTTAGTGCAACATACTAATATACTGCCATGATTGAGCATAAATTCAAATAGAAGAAGCAAGAATTTGGATCTATGAATCAGAAGCAAGGGAAAGGTGCCCCCAAATCATATAACAAAGGACAAGGCTATGGTGGGGGAGCCTAGGACAACCCATCAAAGTTGCAAGTGAAGAACAACACCATGAAGCCAAGGAAGGACATGGGAAAGTGGTATGAGTTCCATAAGAGCTCCACTCACAACACAAGTGAGTGGTGGTCCAAGCAGTCACTGGTGGCCAAATTGAAGGATTATGAATCAGATGCATGTTTTGACTCTGAATCAAAACCCGAAAATGAGAATGAAAAATGGAAGCATATTATTGATGGGGAGCTCAGTGCCATTTTTTCCACCACCAATATCCAAAAGGAAGAACTCAAAGATCCAGAGGAGGGGGAGTGCCTCTTCCATTCCCAGATGTGGGTGAATGGTTCCCCACTACAGTTCATTGTCGATAGCAGGAGCCAAAAGAACCTTATTTCAGTATAGTTCATGAATTAGTTGAGGCATCCAATCACAACAGACCCACAAACATACACCATCGAGTGACTTCACCAAGGACGAGATCTCTGCGTCAAATAGCAGTGTGGCCTTCCCTACAACATCAAGCCCTTAACGAATGAGGTATTATGTGATGTTTCTCCTCTTGAAGTTTGTGTTGTATTATTAGGCCAACCATACTTGTGGAAGCAACATATTCTGTATGAGTCTCGCCCTCGCATTGTTATTATTACTTTGGGTAATAAATTGTACAGGATACTTGTAATATCCCAAAATGGGAATGCAGCAGTGCATAATAACAATACTAGAATATCAAGGTGAAATTAAGTCATAAAATGTGTTTAGAAACACATAGCCATCAAATGAATGAAACAACAGCAAAAAGAAGCACTTCTACGTCCTCCCAAGTGGGGAAAATGTAACAATTTGACACTTAAAACGTTATTTCTGGAGTTTTATCCTTTAACAGAAAAAAATAATGGTTGGATACCTTAGCATATGTATTAAGTCCCTTACATAAAAAATATGATAATAAACAAATCTTTTTTGATAAGTTAAACAGATCTCCCGACCTTAAAATGACTTAAAAATAGCCAAACCCCATGACTTAAGTTATGCATAATTACTGAAGCACATGATAGTGTTATTTTTTTAGGGCTTCTACAAAAATAGGATAGGAAAACATGGATCTAGAACTTATTTGAACAATATGCTAAGAAAGTGAAGATCTGTCCTCCTTAATGTATTATAAAGACAACCCGGCAAGGGTTTCATGAAAGTACAAGTTCAAAAAGAGCAGATATGAATATTCAGCTCTAAAAAACATAGTATTGCTACAAAATTACATAAAAATAGCTGAATAATACATCATAGGGATGATAATCCCTTCCTCTAGCTTTCCGAGAGAAGGGTTGGCCCTTTCCCTAGGAAACTAGCTCAGAATTAGGGGCTTAAACCCTGTTGCAGCAACTATATGCAAAATGACGCAGTTCCTGCAAGGGATTGCGGTGTAGGAGATGAGGAATAATTTGGCATGATGCCAATATTTTCAATTAGCCCATAATTCTTCCTATATGATCTCTCAAGATAAGGAAGGCGCCCTCTACTGAGAAATAGACCTGAAAGTGGTGTTATCAAACCTCCATTGCAACACCCTACAACACAACAATATTTTGCTATAGAAATAATGATGAGTCTGGAGAATGGTGCTTGGCCTCAAGCCTGGATGTGGAGCAATACTAAACAAATCTCTCCTAAGAGGCCTCTCAAGGAAAGAGTTGGGATTCCTGCTTGGGAACACCCTGTGCTAAACAACACTGCAACCCTGCTAAACAAGAAGAGGAAGCCAAGTCTAAACAGACCAAGATAAAATGATAATATCCAAAGAATGACAAAAAAAGGCTCCCATAATCTCCATATATAGCAAGTGAACCTCTTCACATTGGGTCCCATCCATATGTGTCATCACCCTCATGCAAATTATCCTCCACCAAAACTACGTTGTTTATCAAGGAGATTCAATTTCTATAGATAGATTTGTTGACTTGGTCAAAGTTGGCTGAATCAACATGATCCCATCTATTTTAACACCCAAGGGTGCTCAAATTAGTTGCTTTATTATTCCTCCTTTCACATTAGGAGTGTTATTTATCCTTCTAAAGAGGTTAATGGGCCTCCCTACCCATTTATTCACCTACCTAGTGATAAAAAAACTCTAACATTCCATTTAGCTTGAATGCTAAATTTTTGGAATATTACAGTCCTCCCCTCCAAAATGTTTCTTGTCCTCAAGAAACTATATAAGGAGAGAAAAAGTCCTCCCATCCTCTTCTTGTGGCATCCTCATCAAAAGTTCCCACCACTGCTCAAAATGATATGCTACTAATCTGCCCTCCAATGTTTCCTCCCAATCATGCAAAACCATATGGCTCACATCATAAAAAGGTGGAAGGTGTAAGTGGAAACCTCCTTACTTTCCAATGGCCTCCTCAAGGTAGGAGTGATGAAAAACATGGGGAATCTCATTCACAATGAGTGACTCCCACACCCATGCTATCATCCAAACGTAATGAGCCAATCTAGGTAGCTCAAAAATATCCTCAACCCTCGGTTTATACAATGTGTTGGGGCTGCATGGAGAGATTGGATCCTCCCATCCAAATAGTTTCTCTCTCCATTTATGGTAAGTATGGGGTTGCTGCTGATATTGGGCTAAAATTTCATGACCTCCAAGAGTGGCCCAAGTTACCCCACCAAACAAGTAAGCCATGAAGTGCCTCCTCCAAAAACTCAAGTTCTTCAAATGGCTCCTCCCACATGAAGGAAAGAGATGTAGTTTGGCATTCATGGGCTGCCCATTGATTCTCTTGAAACATGCATCATGCAAAGTAGGGAGAATCATACTCCCAATGGGCATCTCCAACTCATATCCCACTCTCCAAACAAAGTTCCCCATGAACATAAAAATATCAGCAATACATGGAAGCAAAAAACCGATAGAAACAAGTTGTCATATGACAACCGGAATGTGGATAAAGGTCCCACACATGGAACCAACGCAGTGCATCCTTTTCCTGCATCAAATAAAACATTAACAAGTGCTTTTCCAACCAATTTTTTTCTGCCACGATCATTCTATAAGATAGAAACATGAAAGTACAAAGTGGTGTCAATGGTGCACACCAAAAATCATGTGGCTTCCCCCACAAACCACCAATAAGATAGACAATATCAATGCTACAAATGGCTTCAAGTAAATCATCATACAATATGAAAGAAGAGATAATCCTCCTTCATACAATATGTTGCTCATATAAATTAAAAAAGTACAAAACATAATGTGGCATTATATATTCTCCACCATGTACTTGGGACCTTGAGCTGAAATGGCTGAACTGGAAATTATCCCTCACCTCCAAAGAGTAGGGAAATGGCTATGAAATCCTCTCTATCACCATCCGAGCTATTCATTTCTCCATATGCTGAAATATATCATGTTGGATGCCCTCCCAAATGAACTCCTCGGCCAAGGAAAGATATGCATCAAAGTGCATGGAAAAGAAGTCCTCATGTGTTGCATGTAGCAGCTTCTCCTTGAGCTTAGAAGCTCTAGTCAAGAAGACTCTGCCATAAGAATAGATGACCACATCATCCACCATATATCTTTCATCTCCATCCAGGTCATCAAGAATCATGCAAGCACCAATATCCTTGGAGTACTCTACCAAGAGTTGAGACCTCCAATATGGATCAATCCTCCTAAGAGAGAGCACTGGTGATATGCAATGTGAAGCTCTCCACATGATTTTTTCTTTTTGTTTGACATCACTCATGCCAAATTCATCCTCCAAATTTCTTCCATGCCCATCATGCAGCTACTCATGCTAAAAAAGAAGTAGCGACCTTTGGAAGTTGGTCTTCCATGAGAAGCCCTCATCCAAAAAGAATCTTTCAATCTTGGCCAATGTAAGCATGAGTGGCCTCCATCTACTCCAATGTATGGAGGATTCCTTCCTCAAAGGAAGTACCCTCTATTTCTCCAAATCCATGGAGCAACTCCCTTGGACCATGAAGGTGCCATCCTCCATCACTGCAGCAACTTCTGTCAGTGCAGTACATATAGTGAGAGTAGGTGGTGCTGAAAATGGAAGAATGTCTCCCTTCTCCTTTAGACTATCCCAAACTCTATGCGCTATACTAGACTCCTCCACAACTTTCACCTCCCCGGAATCTAAGAGGGATGAACCAAATGGCAAGATGCCTCTTACCAACTCCAAATCTTGTGACCTCCCAGGTGGGATGCCTCCATGTAGTGAGACATCAATGTCAAGAGTAGACTTTACATATGGTTGGGCAACCTTGCCCTTTCCCTCAGAGCACAAATCAGTCTGCCTCTTCCTTGCATCAGCTCTTTGAAATGGATAGGGGTGTGTGCTCCTCATCAAATGATGATTTCCTTCCTCCCTATCTTCTCCTTCCATCTATAATGCTCCACAATCATGTTTTTCATTGATTGTGCCTTGACCTCCGTATGTGAGATCCTGCAGAACTTCTTGCAATGCTACAAGAAATCCTCCTATTGGAGCATGTGCTCCTCCTTCCTCTGCATGAGGTACTAGATGTGCTCTAGATGTGACAGCACTGTAACCCCCATCCTTCTCTTCCTCTTCAATATGAATATGAGGTAACTACTCAATAAGAGGATCCTCTTTTGACAAAGGAACCTTCATGCCCTCTTGTCCAAGGTTATGAAACAAGGATCTTGCCTCTAGCAAGGTATCTTGCAAGATGTGAGCTTCTCCAACAATTTTCTGAAGTGGATTTGATTTTGTAGGCCCTTGTAACTTATGCAAAAGTTTTACTTTTCTTGGTTTGATTGTTTCATGTTTTTTATCAAACCTTTCTACCAATCTCTTAGTGAACTTTGCAAAAGAATAAGTATGGAAATTTTTCAATGAAAATGACTCAAAGATCCACCAAGCATAGGCCTTACCTTCAAAGTGCAACCCTGCAACTCTGATGGCTTCATCTTCAGAAACTTGGTGCTGCTGCAAATAAGTATGCAACTCCTATACCCAAGCTTTGGCTGAACAAGTTGGGGATCCATCAAAGGTGGATAGATAAAATCTATCCATGTCATGCAGCTTGCTCCTCTCAACCTTGATCTTGCAAAACTTTTTGAAAGTGATATGATCTCTAAACCTTTTAGTTTGAGATTCAGACTCTTGCAGAAAATTACTAAGAGTTTCCCTCCATGGCATTTTCTCTTCTTTAATCTCTTTCATAGAAGATATGGGAATTTGAATGCATTGTTCATAATAGGGTGTAGCTGCATGCTTACACCTATCATGTGTCAATCTAGATCTGGCTCTAGATTCAAACTTCTCTAGAGATTCCATCTCCTCCCTCATCTTCTTAAGATCTTCATTGATGTTATACATAGATTTTGGAAGAAGCTTTGAGAGCCTCTCCTACTTCATTCCTCCACATAATGGAGTCTTCTTTCTTTTCATCTCTCCTTCTCTTGATAGAATCATGGCTGAGTTCCACAGCCTGAGCCAAGACTATGCTCTTATACCAGTGTAATATCCCAAAATGGGAATGCAGTAGTGCATAAGCACAATACTGGAATATCAGAGTGAAATTATGTCATAAAATTTGTTGATAAACATATAGCCATCAAATGAATGAAATATCAGCAAAAAGAAGCACTTCTACATCCTTCCAAGTGGGGAAAATGCAGAAATTTGACCCTTAAAACATTATTTCTAGAGTTGTATGCTTTAAAAGGAAGAAATAATAGTTGGATCCCTTAGAATATGTGTTAATTCCCTTACATACAAAACTGGGAATACAAACAAATCTCTTTTGATAAGTTAAAAAAATCTCCCGACCTTAAAATGACTTAAAAATAGCCAAACCCCATGACTTAAGTTATGAAGAATTACTGAAGCACATGATAGTGTTATTTTCTGAGGGTTTCTACAGAAATATGATAGGAAAACATGTATCTAGAACTTGTTTTAACAATATGCTAAGAAAGTGAATATTTGGCCTCCTTAATGTATTATAAAGACAACCCGGCAAGGGTTTCATGAAAGTACAAGTACAGAAAATGCAGATCTGAACATTCAGCTCTGAAAAATGCAATATTTCTGCAAAATTACATAAACATAGCTAAATAATACAGCATAGGGATTACAATCCCTTCCTCTAGCTTTCTAGGAGAAGGGTTGGCCCTTTCCCTAGGAAACTAGCTCAGAATCAGGGGCTTAAACCCTGCTGCAGCAACTATATGAAAAATGACGTAGTTCCTGCAAGGGACTACGCTGTAAGAGATGAGGAGTAGCCTACTGATAATATGTGAAATGAGCCCATAAATCTCCCTATCTGATCTCTCAAGAGAAGGAAGGCACCCTCTACTGAGAAACAGACCTAGAAGTGGTGTTATCAAACCTCCACTGCAACACCCTGAAACACAGCAATATTCTACTATAGAAATAATGTTGAGGCTAGAGAATGGTGCTTAGCATCAAGCCTGGATGTGGATCAATATAGAAAATATCTCTCCCAAGAGGCCTCTCAAGGGAAGAGGTGGGATTCCCGCTCGGGAACACCCTATGCTAAACAGCACTACAACCTTGCTAAACAGCAAGAGGAAGCCAAGTCTAAATATACCAAGATCAAATGATCATATCCAAATCATGAATAACAAAGGCTCCCATCCTCTCCATATATAGCAAGCGAACCTCTTCACATTGGATCCCATCCATATTTGTCATCATGCTCATGCAAGTTTTCCTCCACCAAAACTATGATGTTTATCAAGGAGATTCAATGTATCTAGACAGCTTTGTTGACTTAGTCAAAGTTGACTGAATCAACATGATCCCATCTCTGTTCACACCCAAGGGTGCTTAAATCAGCTGCTTTATTCTTCCTCATTTCATATTGGGAGTGTTATTGATCCTTCTAAATAGGTTAATGGGCCTCCCTACCCATTTATTCACCTACACAGTGATAAAACAACTCTAATATTCCATTTATCTTGAAGGATAAATTTTTGGAATATTACAATACCTTAGATAGAGTCGCCTACCTTATGATCTACCTTCAGGGTAAAAATACGACTATGGCCACGACCTCCAGATAGGGCTCATCTACATGGAAACAACATATGGGTAATTTCATGGAGGAGTACGGGGACATATTCACCTCACCTGCAGAGGTGCCTATGCACTGTTAGGTCAATCACTCCATCGATTTTACCCCTAGCATGATGCTACCCAATGGACCAATATATCAACACTATGTTCTGGAGAACAACGAAATCAAGAGGCAGATTTAGGAGTTGGTATAGAAAGGTCACGTCCAACTGAGTTCATCATCCAGTGGGAGCTCAATCATGATGGCACAGAAGAAGGATGGGATTTGGATACTCTGTACTAACTATTGGGCGCTAAACATGATCACTATCCAGAATAGATATCTGATCCCATGGATTGATGACCTTTTGGACCAACTCAAAGGGGAAAAATATTTCAGCAAGATTGACTTGAAGTCCAGGTATCACCAGGTACCAATCAAACCCTCTGATTTGTGGAAGACTACCTTCAAAGCCAAGTAGGACCTTTTCGAATGGATGGTCATGCCTTTTTGTTTGATGAATGCTCCCGCCACCTTCATGAGGTTGATGGAAGACATATTGAGATGATTCACTAACTCATTCGTGTTGGTTTATTTGGATGACATCCTGATATTTTTTCCATAGTTGGGAAGAGCACCTCGACCACATTTGACAATTCCTCCAAAAAATGTGGCAACACAAGTTGTGTGCCAATTTGGAGAAATACACTTTTTTCCTGACCCAGGTTCAATATCTCGGGATATTGATGTGCGAGGGGTGCATGTGGACCCAACCAAGATCCAAGTCATTCAAGATTAGCCAGCCCCAACCACTTTAACAAAGCTCTGCAACTTTCTGATTTTTTCCAATTTCTACTGTAAGTTTGTGTTGGGATTCTATCATATCACTTGGCCTTTGATTCAAGTCACCAAAGGAGGAGAAAAAGAAAATTTATTTTAGTCTGAATCTCAACAGAAGGCGCTTGTAGAGTTAATGCATCGCCTCTTCTCTTCACCAGTGCTCACATCACCAGACTTTCATCAACCATTTGAGATCAAGATAGACGCCTCTGAATTTTCTATTGGGGCAGTACTTACTCAATAGGGGCATCTAGTGGCATATCACAGTGAGACACTTACAGACACAGTCTGAAAGTATCCCACCTATGATAAAGATATGTATTTCATATGCAGGCCGGCCAACAATGGAAGCATTAGATTTTGGGGAATGAAATGGTCATCCAGGAAAATCACTAACCTCTACAGTTCATACATACATAAGGGAAGTTGCAAAACGATTGCCATCAGAAATGGGCCACATACCTACAATAGTTCCATTTGAACATCAAGTACAAGAAGGGCAGCACCAATAATGTTGCATACTACCTCAAATGACCACCAATCGTGGCGTTAACCACTATGCTTGACTCTTGTGGGAATGATAATTTGGGTTGGTTGCATCTCTACAAAACTAATCTAGAGTTCACCAACACATACCATATGTTAGGGCTCCTTAGTTTCCCAAGGCTGAGAAAGGAAACCAAAGAGGTATCCACAGACCAAATTTCAATTTGACAGCTAGCCCTACCAAACTAGAGAGGGCTTTCTCTATATCAAGCTCATAGTTGATGGAAATGACTAGAAATAAGGATTTTAGGCTAGTTATAAGATCAATATGGTTTTTTATTTAGGTTTGATGGACAAATAAGCACCATGTTTGGAAACTAAGCAAGATATACCAAAAATATTAACTGCGGACATAATATGAGGCAAGGCATATGTGATTCAGTGACATAATTGTTTTTTCATTGTAGTGTGGTGAGGAGGAAAGCAATAAATAAGTGAGAATAATTAATTCACTTATTCATAGGATGAAATACTTAGATGCTATCTTAAAAAATAACATAACATAAAAGAATGATTTTTGTTTCAAACCTTAAAATATAAAGCATAGGAAGAAAGTAGATGGCTTCTTAAATAACTTGATCATCATATGCATAAGAAAAATAGAGAAAAAAACTGTCACTAACCACATCACAAAAATCCAATAAAAATAGATGCAACTACCTATAAATTTCTTCTACAAATTGTCAAATACACTAGTGCAAAAAGAGTATGAACTTCAAATATCAAACCCTCTCAATGACTTGATTTTGAGTACATGTAGAAAACAAAACAATATTCCACCTCTAGACTTCGAATCCTAATCCATAGAAACTAATTAATGAACCTAATGACTCATTTCCTAATCCTAGGGAAGTTAGAAACAACTTTCCCCTTTTTTAGCTAACTATTTGAGCTTTTCTCTAAAGGCATTAATCATAAAATTATTTTACAAATATGACCATTAATAGGACTATTAACCATAAAAAAAAATCATGATCCAATTGTTACATCGACCTTTTTTACCTTTGACCTCCACGTGTCAAGAAAAATCTTCAAACCCAGAGACGCAACAAAATTTCTCAGAAACACAACAACATTAGCAGAAGCGCAGCAAAATTTTGGAGGATGATTTGGAGGCGCTCCCGAATGATTTTTGGATGAAAAATATAGTTGGAAATATAAGTATTCCTACTACAAAATGGAGTCATCAAGCACTATAAAATATAGCTCCAAACCTATGAAAGGTTTCCTTGAAGTCAAGTTTTCCCAGAAGTGCAGTGAGTGGTCTAAAATAGTGGCAAAAAAGTAAAAAATGGGCATTATTTAGTCATTTTCTTAAAATTTATAAACTTTCAAGCTTCCTAAAGTAATTTTATGCTATCCTTACATCATTATCCATCTCCACATGCTTTAAATCTTCATTTTGAGTGTCTAGGAAAAAGTGCAGCGAGCACTCGCTACGTTTTTATGTACTAGTTTTGCCTGTGTGACAAAAAACTCAAAAATTCTCAAAATTTTACCAAACTTTCTCTAATTTTCCATATTTCTATCATGCCTTTAAAAAAATAAGAGTTCATCATCCAAGAGGTCAAGGTTATATTTCTTCTTAATCTTCCTTAGGGCTCTTCTGAGCTTCTTCTTCATGCTCTTAACCCTAATTTTGAAAATAGTGTTTCTAGTGTAGTAGTGCCTTGTCATGTGCCTCTACATGGAAGTGTCTTTGTTTTCCTTCTTCAATAGCTTCTCTAGGTGTTCATTTATTACCCCAAGCTAGTTTTCCTTTTCTTCTTCAATTTCAGTTTCTATGGTGTCATTGATGTCTTTGTGGGCTTGAGGAGGAGATGGCTCTTTTTCATGTTTTTCTCTTCTTGCCATTGCTCTAGTTTTAAGCCTTCTATGTTGCATCTAAATTTCCTTTTCTTCCAATTGATCCACATCTACGATGGCTTTACCCTGCCATTTTCTACCACAACATCTGCCTTGTTGGATGATGGATGGTCCCCTTGTGGTTTTCTTTGAAACATTAAGTTTAGTTTCAACTGCTTATTTTCTTGTTGCAAAAAAGACACCATGAATTTTTCCTTGAAAAGATCATCTTTGAGCTCCCTGATCTGTGCCTCTTTCTCTTTAATTGTGTCTTCAAATTCCTTATCTTCATGGTGTTTTGTTAGTTTAGTCATATCTAAATCAAGAGGTGCTTGTTCTTCATTGTGCAATGGTGTATCATGTTTGCCTCTTGATGATTCTTGTCGCATAGTGCCAAACTGAGTTCCCACTTCACTGATAGTCTTCCCAGGCAGAATATTTTCTTGAGCCCTAATTCTAGGTCTAGGCATCTCTGCTATTTCAAGGGAAAACATCAACCTCTTACCCCTACAATAAGTCTTTGAAATTTCTGCTCTAGTTTGTGACTTTGTCACTGATGGCTTGTTTGATGAGCCAACTTCTTGTAGCCTAGATGATGCTAAGGGAGTGCTTTGACTCTTTGGCTTATTTGAGGTAGGCAGAAGAGATGCTACACTAATTTTTGGTCATCTAACCATTTACAATTATATGGATCGAGGTACACCATGTAAGAGTAATTTTACCATAGTGAAATCTCTTTCACTATAAGAAATAATTTAACAAACAATATTTTATTAAGTTATTTTTGGTTCAAATAGGAAACCCCATGAGGAATAATTAAATAAATCCTTATTTATTTGTTTTTCCTCTAGGAAGAATTAATTAAGCCATTGTTTAAATAATATTCCTAGTCATATTTAACCCAATTATGAGAAATAAGTGGATAAATAATTATTTTTCTTATTTTTCTCTAGGAATAATTAATTAATCATTATTTAGTTACTATTCCTCATTAAATTTGACTAAATCACATAGAAATAATTAAACAAGAAGGTCTCCCATGGCATTTCGATCTGTGCCACCCAGTGGAGGACTATTTATTTGATCAAAGCATGATGAAATGAACTAGATGAATGATCCTTTACCTTTGACTGCACCTTCTATGTCATTTTAACCAAACTTCTAAATAGGTAGTAAGGTAATATGAGGGACCTTTGAGAAGTAAAATGCATCAACAAATTGATATGGTACTTATAAAACTTGTTGAACCTGCCCTCACAAGTGAAGTATTTCATGATAGTTTTCATCAACGGGGTGTAATTTGTTGGGGTTCCCATGTTTTTGCAAGGTTGGCAATACCAAAAGATGAGACAACATCAAACCACTTTCAGACCTTAGGATCTAGCCCTCCTGGGTCCAGAGAGGGATATCTCTATATAAGCAAAGGTTTTATGTCTTTGAAGCTCAAATTTAAGATATTAGGCTAGTTATAAGCCTCGGGGTTTGTTTGTTTAATTGTTTGTTTGGTTGTTGGGAATCAGGAAAGATGGGCTCAATATAAGACAAGACTGAGCAAAGAGGATTTTAGGTAGAGAGATAATTCCAGGGAAATTTCAAGACCATTGGGAAATGGAGTCAGGAAATGATTTGCTTGCTAATCAATATATAGGCTTTCAATTGGGCTGGTCATATAAAGCATTGGATCTTAAAGATGATAGTATGGTATGATAGGCAAGAGGGAAAATGAGAGCAAGGAAACATTAAAGATTTTAGAACAAAAAATTGAAAACCTGAGATCAGAGAGAGACTTTGAAATCTCAATGCTTCGGCCTCCAGCTTGAGGGATCTTAGAAAGGTTCAATTAATTGCAAAGGATCCTAGCGAGATAGAGACAGAGTTCTAGACCTCCCAGTGTTCCCAATTTGCTCAATTAAAACCTAACAAGAACATCGAAGAACAGGTTTCTTTAATTCATACATCAGCTAGCAGGCAATGTCATCCACTACACTGGTTAAATTAATTGAAGTCAACTCTTAGATAACATTTTTAGTAGAAAAAATTAAAGGCAAGGAGAGTAGAAACATAGGGTACCTAACAAGGGTAAATCCTATGCCAGATTTCTGATGCGAGCCAATAGAAATGAAATGAAATTGAATAAACACAGAGACAAAAAACATCACCGCAGCTTTAGATCAGGATCCAAAGAAATGTGCTTGTCATATTAAAAAACAACACCAGTCAGGTATAACATTACCAATGGCTTGATATTCAGTCTGAAAACATCTTCCTCAGCCTATCTTACAACTTTACACAGAGGATATGTCTCAAAAAGAAATAGCTTTTGATTCTCTAATAACTGATCAAAAACCTTTACAATAAGTTTTTTCACAAATTTATAGCTCACGAGGAGCAGAGAAGGTAGGTGAAAAATAAATGCAGTATTAAAACTCAGAAGAGAAAAAGAGCTGAGGCCTCATTCTGTTTTAAATTCTGAGCATTTATCTCTGGTATTCTTTGGATGAAAGAGTGGCTTTGTCAGGCTTCCATTTACTCTGGGCATATCTTTGTTGTACTTTCTATAACACTCTAGAGAACTAAACAAAAAGGTAGAATAATGATGCTAAGGTTTGCCTTGCTGTGAAACAAATGCTTCTGATAGCATAGGACTGTTGTCAGGGGGGGAAAATTTACTTGGACACACTGTAGACTGAAACAATAATGGGTACCGTGTCCTTTCATGGAGAAAACCATTCTGCTGATGTGAAACCCTGAGAGTATTGTTTTCTGCATGTTGGGCCTTCCATGCGATCCATGATGTCTTCAATCTGGTACTTTGCCTCTAAACCACTGATTCAAGGCTCAAATATCTTCATTTTTGTGCCTTGAACTCTCTGCTGCTCTATTTCTGTCTCTGTCGATGAAATCTGCGCTTTTAATGGCTCTGGGGAGGTTTTACAGAGTTCAAACCCTATTGTTTTAATGCAAGTCCTGTCATGGTTCCTTCCCAGGCTTTCTTCGTGATTTCGGCCTCTGAAAAATGGTCCTTTTATGTTTTTTGCTGTTGTAATAAAGACTGTGTAATCATGGCAGCTTTCATCATCTGATAACCCTACAAAAAATGAAATTTTTTTAAGAAAAACACGTATGGAGGTGGTGGATGCAACGGGGATGATGATAATGGCCATGTGGACTGGTGAGATGGCGGAAAAGTGCAGGATCATGGTGGAAAATGCAACTTAATAGTGGAACATGGTTTGGAGGACATGGGCAGAGTGCAGCGAAATTTAATGCAAAACATTTGAACTTTGACCCTTTGAATATATGAGGAGAGATGGGCGAAATACGACAAAACTACGTGGAAAGGGTGACATGGCGATACGGGATTAATTGGTGGGCATGCATTTAATTTGGGCCGTCCAATTTCCGGCAGAGATCGACAGTGGAAAACACATCGGAGGGCGATGGACAATGGGCCAGGGGTACGATTGCCTCTGATT
Source organism: Pinus albicaulis (assembly GCA_034641835.2). NCBI lineage: Eukaryota > Viridiplantae > Streptophyta > Pinopsida > Pinales > Pinaceae > Pinus > Pinus albicaulis. The sequence goes on along the minus strand of JAXQQM020061014.1, from coordinate 150,693 downwards.
AATCCTCGTGCAACTTTGCAGAGCGATCGCCATTGGATGGCCTGCCTAAGATCGGACAGCGCACAGTGATATCGCGCCGAGGCAAATGCCGAACGATAACGCGCGATGGGGGGTGGTTTTTGAATAGTGCGTGGAGCCACGTGTCATGCGATGAGTGGAATCACTCCAAAACAAAAATTACCACCCAACCTCCAAACGCGGTGCGATGGAAACCGATGGTTTATGAATAGTACAAGGCTGTGGTGACCACCGGGGGGTGAAATACGAACCGTCGGATCGATGGGTTGATCGGACAGTTGATAATGTGCCCGATACAGATCTATGATAAGCACCTTCCATGCTAGTGGGTGGTTCTAGCGCTAGGCCACATGGGGGGAATGCAGTTCTGGACTGGCCAAAAGGTGCTAAACCCATACACATGAACAATATGGCTATTTGGCCCATTTTAATGCAATTTGAGGGCGGAATTGGGTAACGATAGAGAGGAAAAGAAGAAATTAGGCCAAACAAGGGGTGTGTGTAGGATGTAAAGGGGAATTTGGGAGGAATTAGGGGATCAGAGGGGAATTTGACCAGGGGAAACAAATTTTAAAATGGGACATTCTACAGGGGTACAAGGATCAAAGTAGGCCTTAGGAGCACAATTTTTTGCAATCAGTGATGCCCTCTAAACTAGGAACAACAGTGGGGGTTTATCAAAGGAAAAGGCACAAGAGACTTCAAGGATGATGTGTTTTTAGAGGAAATTCATTCCTTGAAGGCTCATAAAACAAATTAGCCCCTTGCTTGCTTGTCAAGAAATTTATAGGGGGCTAACAATGGCTCCACATGGGGATGGCATCTTCTTGAAGGAGTCAAGAATTCAGAAAGTGATATTTGGTGTAGGCTAGATGCCTAATGCTTAAGCCACCTTTCTTCTTTGATTGTCAGCTGCCACAACAGTGAAGACATCTATTTGGCAGAAAAAATTCTCCCAAACAAACTACCTACTGATCCCTACAATCTTAGAATTTTTTCTTCTTCTAGGGTGCATTTGGACTAGCAGACCCTTTACATCATTTATTTTATAAACAGAAAATAAACCTATTATAAATCTACCCTTATCACTCCGTGAGACCAGATTATAATGTTAGTCTCATATGTTTCTTTACGTAATCTAATATCTGCTGGGATTAGACTGTCCAACAGATTTCTTCTCTACATTCTACAGTAGAAATTTAAAAACAGTCAAACTAGGATTAGACAGTCTAGTTTGTTGTGGATCCAAGGCATAAAGACAGTTGCACATGGACAGAAACTTGCAAAAAACTGAAAACAAAACCTTGAAGGCTTGAAATCTGAAATTTGAAGCATCCTTCTTTCCTTTGTGACTCAAGTTTTGAGCTTGTTAGAATCACTTTCCTTTCTTCATTTCAGCTCTGGTTTTGGGCTTGTTTGAACCAGCTATATACACTCTCTTTGGCTCAATTTTTGATCATGTTTGAGCCAGTCTCTTGCACTTCGAAGGTTCATGTTTTGGTCATTTCTGAACCCCTCCTTTCTCTCTGTTTTTTGAAACCTTTCCTCTTTTTCTTGAAAACAAAACACTGCAATGGTATGTACAATGGAAATGGAAACTGGAAATTGGAAATTAGCAGAAGTAGTGTTTGAGCATCCTGCCATTGACGGGACCCCCAAACAGCTCAGTACCACCCAACTCTTGTAGAAAAAATTCATTTGAACCCACAGTGGCCTGGATGATGTATGGACCTTGCCACAAACTGTCAAACTTGTCGTGCTTTCCTTTGTCCTCTCTCCTTGAGTCCCACTTCACAAATTTATCTCCAATTTTGAAATCAAAAGATTTGGTTCTCTTGTCAAACAACCTCTTTATGTTTTCCTAAACTCCGATAGCTCTGTTATAGACCTCTTCCCTTGTTTGTTGGAGATGAATCGTCTGGTTTATTCTCCTCGCCATGCTACCTTCTCCTGTTTTTATTTCTTGGACAAGTTTGATCACTGGTATCCCAAGGCTAGTAGGAAACACTGCTTCTATTCCATAGACAAGCTGGTATGGTGACGTGCCAATGGATTTCTTCGTTGTAAGCTTGTCAGCCCACAGGGCATGCACTAACTTTTTATGCCATGACTTTTTTTTCTCTTCTAGCAGCTTTTTGATGATGGTCACCAGGCTCTTGTTTGATGATTCAGCTAAGCCATTACCTTGTGGGTAATAGGCAGTTGAATGATCGACTGTTATTTGATACATGTGAAAAAAATCAACCATTTTCTTGGATCCAAAAGCAGCAGCATTATCGGTGATTATTTTTCTTGGACAACCAAACCGAGAGAGGATATGGCCTTCTAGGAACCTAATGATGACCGAATCTGTGGAATTCCTAGTAGGTATAGCCTCTATCCACTTAGTGAAGTAGTCTGTGGCTATTAAGATCCATTTGTGTTGTGCAGAAGAAGCAGGGTGAATCTCTCCTATGAAATATAGGCCCCATTGCATAAAGGGACCTTCAACGATGATGGGTTGTAGAGGTAAGGGGAGGAGTTTTATTTTTCCTTCAAAAATCTGGCATTTGTGGCAGGCAATTATCATCTTATGGATATCATTGAAGAGTGTAGGCCAATAGTAGCCAGCTCTAAGTATTTTGTTTGCAGTGGCTTTCCAGTTCAGGTGGCCTCCACACTCTCCTGCATGGAATTATGGTTTAATCCTTTCTTCTTCAGATTCAGGAAAACATTTAAGCAATAGGCCATTTTCATTTTTCCAGTATAATCCTTCATTCAGAATACAATAGCTTCTGGCTTTTAGCTTTAATAACCTGGCCTTGGTCTTTGATATTTCAGGAGGGGCATTGAGGTGTGTAAGCACATACAAAATGTCAGAACACCAAGGAGAGCTGTGAAACTTCTCCTCAACAGTGGGATCAGGAAATCCCTGCTGCTCATCCAAGGCATCTACCATGTTAATGTCAAGGGCTTATAGATTTGATTCAGCCATTAGTTGAACTAAGCCCTGACCTTTAATCAGTTTCATGGGTTTTATCTCAAGGTCGTACTCTAAGATCACAACAATCCATTTGCCCCTCTTCCCATTTGCGTCTTGGGACAAGATGTCTTTAACCACTATATTTGGCACATAGGCTATGGTATGGGAATGTAGTATGTACACCCTGAAATCTTTTAAGGCCTTAACCAAGGCATAATCCTGTTTTTCCATTATGTTGTATTTCAAGGGTGCATCCCTGAGTGCTCGGTTGAAGAAAGAAATGGGTTGTTCCATTCCCTCAGGATTTTTCTGCAGTAGAACTACAACTATTGTATGCTCGGAGGCAAAAGAAAAAATCATGAAATCCTTTGAGAAATCAAGGCTGATTAGGACAGGAGCCTGGGTGAGTGCAAGTTTCACTGATTCAAAGGATTTCTTAGCCTCGACAGTCCACTTAACTCCCACACCTTTCCTTAACATGTTCGTCATATTCCTAAGGTGTTCTGCTAAGTTGGGAATAAACCTCCTAAGGAAGTTGATTTTCCCAATGAAGGACTGTAACTCTTTGATATTTTTCGAGTGTGATATTTGTAGTATTCCCTCAACTCTTTGTGAATCTTTCCTGATCCCTTTCTCAGATATGATGTGGCCAAGAAGCTTACCTTCTTGCAGCCCAAATACAGTCTTTTTGGGATTTAATGACAGGCCAAACCTTCTACATTTTCCAAAAACTTTCCTCAGATATTTTAGGTGTTCTTCTTCAGTCTTGGAATAGACTATTATGTCATCCAGATAGATGACAATGAAGATCCCTATTTCATCTAAAAAAGCTATATCCATTGCTCTTTGGAAGGTTGCACCAGCGTTCATTAGTCCAAAGGGCATCTTTACATACATAAAAGTGCCCCATGGAGTGGTAAAGGTTGTGTTGAGTTGGTCTTCTGGGAGTACTAACACTTGGTTGTAACCTGAAAAACCATCTAGCAGGGAGATCCTTTTTTAGCCTACTACCCTTTGAAGGATGTGTTCCATTTTTGGCAAAGGGTAATTATCCTTGAGTGAGGCTCTGTTAAGGTTCATGAAATCAATACACAGCCTGATCTCCCCTGTTTTCTTCCTTATAGCTACTAAGTTTGAAACCTAATCAGAAAACCTCACAAGAACTACTATTCCTACCTCGTACATCTTTTTAATCTCTTTTTCACCTGTAGGCAGTTGCTTTGGGTTTATTCTGCGAAGTTTTTATCTAAAGGGCTTCTAATTTTATTTCAAAGGTATTTTGTGTTGTATGATGTTTGTGTCATAGGCCCTTAATTCCTCATAACTCCAAGCAAACACATCAATGAATTCCTTGAATAGGTCAATGTATTTCTTTTTCATGTTTGCAGGCAAGGACTTAGCTAATTTGATCATCTTGAGTTTATCTTCAGTGCCTATGTTGCATTCCTCAACCTCAGAATCTGCATGTTATATAGTGGGCTTGTTTGCTACATCATAGAAGTCAAAAATATCTTCTAAAGGTGCCAGACCTCGAGGTATGTTCCTATCCTTGGTCTGCAACACCTCTACTTCTTCACTATCTGCGTTTTCACATTTTTCATTTGGATTTCCAATCTATTCATTTAAAGCGTTTATTTCTATGTTACAGGGTGGTTCTTCTCCATCTGAGGACTCTTCACTAAGGCAGTTATTGTCAAATGTAGAGTCTGAGTCAGAAAATTCAAACTCATTCCTGCCTATCAGGAAATCTTCAATCTGTTTATCGCCCTCAAAGACCTACCAATATTTTTCGTTATCCGGCACTGCAGGTCTAAATTTGGTCTGAATGATGATCTGTTGGTCGCTTGGATTTTTAAGGTATGAACTAGCTATGCAAGCTAATCCATTTGCAATGACGTTTTGACTCCTAGGGACAAACACTAATTCATATTCAACAAATGTTTTCAATAAATGCAGGGTGTCATTCCTGTATGCTCTCAACCTAGGATGTTTCGCTGTGTATTCACCATTCACTTGTTTAATGATCAGCTCAGAGTCTCCATGCACAACTATCCTACGGGCCCCTAATTTTTGTTGGAAATGTTGTCATTGATGGCAAAGGAGAGGGAAAAGGAGGAACACCTGAAATAGCAACAAGCAAAAGAGAGCAGCATAGAAGCAGGGAAGTAGCAAAAGAGAAGCAGAGACAGGGCCATTTGAAGAAGTAAGGAGCAACATCAGTATTCGATTTTAAGGGAGGTCGAGCGGTGCATGTGTCGAACGGCGGAGCGGCGGAGACGACAAAAACGATGGCGGTGCAAGAGTAGAGTCGTTATAAAATTCCGAGAATCGCCCAAGCCGAGTAGATACGTATATATATAAATTCGAGAATCACTTCCCATTGGAAAGATACACAAGATTGTAGCGGCAAGTATATATAAATATATACAAACCTTATTAAGTCATTATCAGTAGGGCGTTACATATAACATATTTGATAGGAGATACGCATAACCCAAGCGACAAAACATACATATAATCATTAGGGAATAGTTACCCATATTTGGGTATATGCGCGGCGCACTTCATATATTGCGCCTTATGAACAAAGGTCCATAGCATATACTTTTATATGTAGCGCAAGATCTAAATAATCAAAGGTTCTATCAAAAAAAAAAAAAAAAAGGCTTATAAGGTGGGACCCTTTCCAATCGCATCGGAGAAAGGAGGGGTAGCGGAACATGCAACCAAAGAACTGCGATTGCGATTAAGCTTCGGACCCGATGGGTCTATAAATCATGTTTAACAAGTGTTTGAAGTCCAGTTCCAATCGCATCGGTAAAATGCAGTGAACAGTGGTCAATCGCATCGGAAAGAAATAGACCGTCGGAACATATATTAAAAGACTTGCGGTTGCGATCGAAGCCCGGACCCGATGGGCTTATAAACTTTGATTAATAAGGATTTGAGTTCCAATCGCATCGGCAAAGAATAGTGAACAGTGATCAATCGCATCGGAGCAAGGCAGCTTGCGATTGCGATCAATCGCAATCGGAAATCACTGAGGAGTAGCATATTGCATCGGAAAGCATGGCAAGTGGGCCCGAAAGGTTGTTTCCTATATTAAATGGGTTTATTAATATATCGCCGGAAGTTACATGGGAAAGGGTTCATATACATTAAAGTGCAAAGAAAGGAGTTTAAGTAAAATATTACATTGAAGAGAGGGCGACATTATTAAAGTGTTGTATTATAAACGGACCATGGATATGATACACGTTGGTTGAAACTGCCCAGCAGTTATATTAAAAAGGGTGTTGTTAGATATATAAAACATGGTTGCGGTTATATTAAAATATGCCGCGTGGTCTGTAGACCCACGGGCCTCGGCTCAAGGTGGAGGGTGATTCTTTATTTAATACAGTTGTGGTGTATGTATGTTCCGCTTGCGAAACTTCCACATCAACAAGACACTTGCTGCGTGTAAAGGGTTGAATTACAGTCAGCAGTTACATATATTTATATAAAAATGCACTGATATAAAAAGCACAGTTACACGTATGCAGCAGTTACACCACAACAGAGGACAGAAGAGCAAACAGAGCTGAAAAGAGATAAAACACAGTCAGAGAAAAGACAAAGACACAGTCAGAGAAAAGACAAATGCGCAACAAGCCAAGAGACAGAACGAGTGAGCTGGAGTTCTCATTTAAATTTGAATGTAAATGTTTTATTTAAATTTATATTGTTGTGATGAATTGGCAAGTCTCCGGAAGAGAGAAAATATCCCACTGTAATATTAAAGTAAGCACCTACAGTTACATTTTTCTGAGTGAGCTGAAAAGAGATGAGAAGGCAGAAGGCAAAGAGACATGGCTGTCCATTTCGAATTCCCAGTGGAATACAAACAGCCATGAAGCTATTTTTGTATAAAACAGGGTAATATCCAAGGGGAGATAATTGATGAAAACAAAATGAGAAAAGGAGAGAGTGTGCAGCAGTATTGAAAAAAGTTGAAGAAAATAAGAAAGTTGCAAGAGGTCAGAGAGTGTGAATATAGAGAATGCAGAGTATGAAGAATTGAGGAGAAAGACATGAAGAAGGAGGAGCTGAGCAAAGAAGAAGGAGGGGTTGAGCAAAGATGATGCAGGGCTGATATGAGGACTGATGAATAGCAGAAGAGAAGGTACAGAACAGAGTTGATATCCAAGGTAAATCAGCAAGTGTTTTTCTTTTGAAAGAGTAAGGAAGTTGGAGCTTCCCTATCAAGTTGTAGCTTGATAGATGTCAGTTGTAGCTGACTGAGGTAGGAGCCTCCTATAGGTTGGTGCCTGCAGAAAATAGATGGAAGTTGGTGCTTCCACATCAAGTTGTAGCTTGATAAAATGTCAGTTGTAGCTGACTGAGGTTGGGGCCTCCTGTAGGTTGGTGCCTGCAGAAAATTGATGGGAGTTGGAGCTTCCTTGCAAGTTGTAGCTTGCAGAATTGAGGTAGGAGCCTCCTGTGGGTTGGTGCCTACAGAAAATCAGTGGTGAGAGGGAGTTGGAGCTTGCCTTTGCATCACAACAATAATAAGATGTGGTTTTCTCCCTTTATGGGTTTCCACTTATATCTGGTGTCTCTGTGTATAATGTCTATGTGTTGATGTGGTTTATCTAATCTTCTCAATACATGTTGCTTGCATATTAAGACTGTTGTTACATTAACAAATCTGCTTGATACTTGCTGCTCACAAATTAAGATTTCTCACATATTAAGTTGACCATGAAATGAAGGTGTGAATAACATTTAAGGGAAAAGTTTTAAAAGTCCATGTATATGTTAAATTGATTCACCCCCCCTCTCAGTTTAACTAAGGGTTCAACAATTGGTATCAGAGCAGGTTCCTTTGGTGCAAGCCTAATAGCTTGAAGGAGATCTAGTTAAGTCATGGACTATCAAAATGTACCTGTGTTAAATACAACAAACTTTCCTGAATGGAGAGATAAGGTTAAAACAAGATTATTGGCTTATGAACCTGAGGTATGGAAGCTTGTTTGTGATGGTTACTGCACAGACTCCCCCACGGTGAAAGAACAACAGAGGAATGCCAAGGCAAAATGTGTGATATATAACAATCTTCATAACAAGGACCTTGAGTTGATAATGGATTTAACCTCTGCAAAAGAAATCTGGGATAGATTTCACTTCATACATGGAGTAGACACTAAGGACTGCACTGACAAGAAGGATAAGAGAATTAAGAAGAAGAAAAATTCATGTCAACAGGAAAATATTCAATCAAATGAAGAACCTGCTAGTATGAATGGAGATAAGAACCATGAAGAAATTATAGCTAAAGAAAAAGCCAAGCTTGACACTGCTTTGACTGAAATAGAAAAATTGAAGAATGAAAACAAAGACCTTAAGACAGTGGTGCAAATATGTGATGAGAGAGAATATGAGGATAAGAAAGAAATTGTTGGCCTGAAGACACACCTGGAAGAAGCAAGGAAAATAGAAGACACTCTGCTGCAACAAATGAGAGAGAAAAGTCAGGAATGTGAAAGATTGGAAGAAGAAGTAGTGAGCCTGAGAAAGAACTTAGAAAAAGCCCAAAGAGAACTATTAATGAATACACCTCTAATGAAAAGCACTGAACAAGTGGAAAAAATACTAAATGCTCAAAGGTCACCTCTCATAAAGGTTGGTATAGGATATGAAGGAGAAACTAGTAAGTCCCACATAGAAGATAATAGGAAAATCATTTTTGTAAAAGTTGTAAAGGACAGTGAAATAGCTCAGCAAATTCCTACAGAATAAAAAACCAGCAAAAACATGAGTTGTAAAGAAACAAACATAATCAAGCATCAACATGAAAGAACAGATAATGAGAGGATGAAACAGTCAGCTGCTAAAGGCTCACATGCTCCTAAAGATGAATTGAATAAATTTGGAAGATGTCAAAGGAGGTTCCTCCCTCCTATGAAAAATAGCACATGTTTCTCTTGTCATAGACTAGAACATAATGCAGCATATTGTAAGACAAAGCCAAGCCAGTCCAACCAGCAAAGGATACAGCAAAAGAGAAGAATCCCTCAAGCAAGCAAATGGAAAGGACAATCTTCCACCAGGTACACAAATCATTTCCATGGCTATTGTTATGCATGCAATAATTTTGGACATAAAATTATTGAATGTAAAATGTATTCAAGAAGAGGAACAAATTATTATACATCAGCTCAAATGCACCTTCGTCAAATAAGATGTTATGTATGCCTTAAGCGTGGTCACAAAGCAAAAGACTGTAAACTGCCATATATATTAAAGAACTCCAAATAGATGATGAAGTCCAATCCAATCAAACAAAACTATGAATCGGTAAGGAGTGCAGACATTATGATGAACCCCAATAGAGTATGGAAGGAAAAGAGAAAGGGGGAGCCTATTATCTCCATAACATAATGAATACATCCTAGTCTCAGGGGGAGATGCTCTAGAAAACAAAGCAAATATCCAAACAGTGACAAGTATGAAGCAACATCCTAGGGGGAGAGCAGTTCATATATAGACCCCATGAAAGTAGTCTAAGAAGAGCTCCTTGGAATGATAACAGCTATGAGATCAGTAAGGGAAAGGAAGTTCCTCTAACAGAGATCTATGGAGGAAGAAGACCATATGAAACTCACAATAGCCAGCAAAGTTGTTAAAAGGAGGTAGCAGATGCAGAGACAGGAACAGTTACAAGGAGACAAAGATAGATAATGGAGGCAGCAAAGAGGAAATGAATATAAAGGAAGAAGGCCACGAAACTAAATATCTGGCCTGTTATGAATTGTAAGAATTGTTTTGAGATTTATCACCTGTGTATATATATATATATATATATATATATATATATATATATATATATCTGTTTATGAAGAATTGTTTATAAATGCCGTGTGTTAGGAATACCTTGCGTATTGTGCATTGGTTGATTATTCCCTATAATTATGTACAGTGCGAATCTCTGTGCATGAGACATTGAGTTAATATTATTGTGTAATGGTCAAATTAACTCCGTGTGAACACATGAGTTCTTGAGGAGTGGTTGTGTGCACTCTGCATAAGGATAGACGGAACCGAGAAAGTGGCGGAACTATGCGTCAGAGTATAAAAGAACCCTTTAATGTATAACGAGCAGAATTTGAGTTTAAAGGAGGAGAATGGAACCCGAAGTAAAAGGACGAGAGCAGAACCTTGCGTGAGGAAGCGGAACTATGACCGGATGAACAGTAACGGTGGGTTGGAGTGAAACCGTGGGTTTCATTGCACCACCATCAGTCGGAAAGTGGTATTGGAGGAATGGGCAACGATTCCATTCAGATTTCAACACGTGGCGAAGTGACCCGTCCAAAACTGCTCTTTAAAGTGCGCCATCGTGCGTTATACATCGACTAAAGACTCCGAGCGATATTGTTATATACCATTTATCTGGTGGCCCGACATCTAACGGTGATCGCTCGCAGGACCCGCATGAAGGTTAATGAAAAAGCCCAAAGGTTAAGCTAGGTACGGTGTGTGCGGTTGATTACTATTGGTTATATAGGTGGGGCTCGGAGCCAAACGTTTATAATAAAGTCATTCATTTAAAAGGCGTAGAATGTTAATATAAGGTCAGGAAGGTATGAACGTTGGTTGGCAGCATAATATAAAGATCGAAAATAATATATATAAACTGGGAGCCAGAATTAAGTTCGAAAGTTGCGAATATATTTATTTGTCAAGTGATAAATAAATGAAAAAGAAGATTAAGAGCCACGTAAGCTAAACTGGGAATATGGTTGATTTATGTCAAAACATTGTTGAGTTTCCCAGACTACGGGTCGAGTGCATGACCTAAGGGTTTGGAACTAATGTCTCAAATCTCAGGGATTTGAGATATTAACACTTCAGACCTGTTTATATAAATTTCCAGCGTATAATAAAGAGAACATGCGAGATTGCTCGGACTTGGGAAATGATTGGGCATGAAACTTGAATGCAATTATGGAAAAAGAAAAAGAAGAGGAGAGAATGCAAAGATGAAAGTTCGGTGAACAGGAATATGTACAGGAATGAGTTGGATAGGTGAATAAGCACAGAAAACAGGGAATATGTAGATGACAGTGAACAAAGTGTATGCAGAACAGGTTCTAAACAGCAGCAGAAAAGACAAATCTAGTCAATCCAAAATCCAGAAAAGAAGCTGAAGTGAAATATCTACATGATTTATCAAAGAAATATCAATTGGTGTTTAGGTACAAGTAGCATCCCTATCAACAGAATATCAAGTGTTATCATAAAGCAGCAACAATTTGGTATAGGTCCTCAGGATCAAAGGATTATGGCAAAAGTGCATCAAGGTAGTATTCCCAGGGTTATCTGCATTCAGCATGAACAGGTCAGTAGCAGTGCTAAAGGATCAGTATCTGATTTACACTTGAAGGAATATATTATGCATTGAAGTAGTATCTATCTCTATATATATAATTGCATGCCCTCCTGAAGTTAGTACATATATCTTCAAGACCTCTTTTTGAAGATTGTTCACAAACTGGGTGAAGCCTGTTGGCTAAAATCTCAAGTAAACAACTTGAATATATTCGTGTGAAAGATCATCATGATAGAACAATTAAAGTATCGAAAGTATGAAGGATGAGTTGTGATAGTTGAAGCTCAAAAAAAAAAAAATTGTTATTGATTTATCACGAACATACCTTAGCAGTAAAGGGAGTTGATTTCTTAGATCAAATTTTGGCTGATTCATTGATCACCTCTGGAACAATAACCATCAGCTATTAAGGGTAATATTTTTTTCAGCAGCCTAGCACAGATCACCAACAATAGGAAGTACAAGTAAATCACAACAATAAAAGATATATTGTCATCATCACAATTGAACAGATGATGTACGACAGATGATTATTGCAGAAGAAGACAAACTCCAACTACAACCTTCCTCGATAGATATGCATTGCAGATGAAGATTATAATACAGACTGAAGTATAGCTGAAGCAAGCTTGATATGTCACATGGGGAATTCACAATCTTTAAAGGGATATTCAAGTCCAATAATCCTCAAAGTGTTCTCTCAACAAGTCTTGTACATCAATCTGGAGCAGCATGGTACAAATTTAGCAGAAGAGGGCCTAAACACATCTCAGAGAGAGGAAATGCAAAGATAGAATTTACACTAAGAAGATGTGCAACCCTTTGCCATTGATGTCAAAGGGGGAGGAAAAGCAGATATACTTGGAGGAAGCATTGGATTATTGGTGGATGTGTTGCCATCAATGCCAAAGGGGGAGACTGTTGGAAATGTTGTCATTGATGGCAAAGGAGAGGGCAAAGGAGGAACACCTGAAACAGCAACAAGGAAAAGACAGTAGCATAGAAGTAGGGAAGTAGCAAAAGAGAAGCAGAGACAGGGCCATTTGAAGAATTAAGGAGCAGCATCAGTATTGGATTTTGAAAAAGAGGCAGAGGTCGAGCAGCGCATAGGTCAAGCAGCAGGAGGCAGAGGCAGAGGACGAGCAGCGCATATAGAGGCAGAGCGACAGAAGCAGCAGAGGTAGATGCAGAGGTAGAGCCGTTATAAAATTCCGAGAATCGCCCAAGCTGACGGATACATCCATATATATAAATTCTGAGAATCACTTCCCCCGCTAGAAGATACACAAGATTCTAGCGGAAAGTATATATAAATATATACAAACCTTATTCCGAGAATCATTATCCAGCCGGGCGTTACATATAACATAAATACAATTCCAGGAATCGCATAACCCAAGCAGCAAAACATACATATAAATCTCATTCCGGGAATAGTTACCCACGTTGGAGTATATACGCAGCGCACTTCATATATTGCGCCTTATGAACAAAGGTCCATAGCATATACTTTTATATGTAGCGCAAGATCTAAATAATCAAAGGTTCTATCAAAAAAAAAAAAGGCTTATAAGGTGGGACCCTTTCCAATCACATCGGAGAAAGGAGGGGCAGCGGAACATGCAACCAAAGAACTGCAATTGCGATTAAGCTTCAGACCTGATGGGTCTATAAATCATGTTTAACAAGTGTTTGAAGTCCAGTTCCAATCGCATCGGTAAAATGCAGTGAACAGTGGTCAATCGCATCGGAAAGAAATAGACCGTCGGAACATATATTAAAAGACTTGTGATTGCGACTGAAGCCCGGACCCGATGGGATTATAAAATTTGATTAATAAGGATTTGAGTTCCAATCGCATCGGCAAAGAATAGTGAACAATGATCAATCACATCGGAGCAAGGAAGCTTGCGATTGCGATCAATCGCAATCGGAAATCGCTGAGGAGTAGCATATTGCATCGGAAAGCATGGCAAGTGGGCCCGAAAGGTTGTTTCCTATATTAAATGGGTCTATTAATATATCGCCGGAAGTTACATGAGAAAGGGTTCATATACATTAAAGTGCAAAGAAAGGAGTTTAAGTAAAATATTACATTGAAGAGAGGGAGACATTATTAAAGTGTTGTATTATAAACGGACCATGGATATGATACGCGTTGGTTGAAACTGCCCAACAGTTATATTAAAAAGGGTGTTGTTAGATATATAAAACATGGTTGTGGTTATATTAAAATATACCGCGTGGTGTGTAGACCCACGGGCCTCGGCTCAAGGTGGATTCTTTATTTAATACAGTTGTGGTGTATGTATGTTCCGCTTGCGGAACTTCCACATCAACAAGACACTTGCTGCGTGTAAAGGGTTGAATTATAGTCAGCAGTTACATATATTTATATAAAAATGCACTGATATAAAAAGCACAGTTACATGTATGCAGCAGTTACACCACAGCAGAGGACAGAAGAGCAAACAGCGCTGAAAAGAGATAAAACACAGTCACAGAAAAGACAAAGACACAGTCAGAGAAAAGACAAATGTGCAGCAAGCCAAGAGACAAAACGAGTGAGCTGGAGTTCTCATTTAAATTTGAATGTAAATTTTTTATTTAAATTTATATTGTTGTGATGCATTGGCAAGTTTCCGGAAGAGAGAAAATATCCCACTGTAATATTAGAATAAGCACCTACAGTTACATTTTTCTGAGTGAGCTGAAAATAGATGAGAAGGCAGAAGGCAAAGAGACATGGCTGTCCATTTCGAATTCCCAGTGGAATACAAACAGCCATGAAGCTATTTTTGTATAAAACAGGGTAATATCCAAGGGGAGATAGTTGATGAAAACAGAATGAGAAAAGGAGAGAGTGTGCAGCAGTATTGAAAAAAGTTGAAGAAAATAAGAAAGCTGCAAGAGGTCAGAGAGTGTGAATATAGAGAATGCAGAGTATGAATAATTGAGGAGAAAAGACATGAAGAAGGAGGAGCTCAGCAGAGAAGAAGGAGGGGCTGAGCAGAGATGATGCAGGGCTGATATGAGGACTGATGAATAGCAGAAGAGAAGGTACAGAACAGAGCTGATATCCAAGGTAAATCAGCAAGTGTTTTTCTTTTGAAAGAGTAAGGAAGTTGGAGCTTCCCTATCAAGCTGTAGCTTGATAGATGTCAGTTGTAGCTGACTGAGGTAGGAGCCTCTTGTAGGTTGGTGCCTGCAGAAAATAGATGGAAGTTGGTGCTTCCACATCAAGTTGTAGCTTGATAAAATGTCAGTTGTAGCTGACTGAGGTTGGAGCCTCCTGTAGGTAGGTGCCTGCAGAAAATTGATGGGAGTTGGAGCTTCCTTGCAAGTTGTAGCTTGCAGAATTGAGGATAGAGCCTCCCGTAGGTTGGTGCCTGCAGAAAACAGTGGTGAGAGGGAGTTGGAGCTTGCCTTTGCATCACAACAATAATAAGATGTGGTTTTCTCCCTTTATGGGTTTCCACTTATATCTGGTGTCTCTGTGTATAATTTCTATGTGTTGATGTGGTTTATCTAATCTGCTTAATACATGTTGCTTGCATATTAAGACTGTTGTTACATTAACAAATCTGCTTGATACTTGCTGCTCACAAATTAAGATTGCTCACATATTAAGTTGACCATGAAATGAAGGTGTAAATAAGATTTAAGGGAAAAGTTTTAAAAGTCCATGTATGTGTTAAACTAATTCACCCCCCCCCCCCTCTCAGTTTAACTAAGGGTTCAACAAATTTTTCAACAAATTCAGGCCTAGGATCAGAGCCTCATACTCTGCAATATTGTTTGTACATCTGAAATGCAGGTTACAGGCATGGATCTCTGCGTAATCACTCTCTGTGTTATGTATCCAAACTCATGCTCCTGTTGTTCTTCTAGTACAGGACCCATCGAAATTCATCTCCCACAGGGGTTCATTTTTCATTTTATCATCACTTCCTTCCCTATAGCCGAGTTCGCCATTATGTTGCATTATAGGGGCTACACTAGGCTATGGGTTGTTTTGTTTTTCGTAATGGGTGTGGAAATCAGAGAGGTGACTAGTTGGTTGGTTGCGTACTATTTCTGGTTCACCTTGAATTTTTGTTTCAGTGCACTGTTCAAAATTTTCCACATCATTCTCCTCCGAGTCTAGAGTATCCATTATGTTAAGGTCCGTAGTCTCAACCCCTCTGTTTGTATCTATGTTTTCTGATTCCAGCTCTCCCAAAGAGTCATCGTTGCAGAAGATAAAGGAATCTAGGTTTGTGTGTACAGAGTAAAGAGGAGAATTTTCAGGCTTTTCAGGGCTACTAACCAGGAATTTCATTTGAGCCTCCATGTACAGTATTTTTGGTTGGCTAAAAACAGGGATGGTGGCATAAGCCCCATCCATCTGCATTGTTCCTTGCTGTTTAGCTCCCCATGATCTTGACAGCAACTACCATACTTAGGTGGCACATCTGCCACCACAACATCCATGACCATACATTTTGCTGGAATCTGGGTTAGGCTTACACATAAATCCTTAATCAACCCAAGACACTTTACTCTGCTAGAATCAAATGAATATAAGTCTTTATAGGGATGGGTTATCTCTAGGCCTAATCTTTCCATAACTATCTTAGGCATTAGGTTGTGTGAAGCCCCAGAGTCATGCATTGCATTGTGAAGGATCTTATCATGGATATTAAGACTAATATAAAAAGGGGGCACTACCCCTTCCTAAAAATTTCCTTCTATCTTTGGACCAAATAGAAGGGCAAGTTGATCATCACTCAGATTTACAGTGTCACTGTTCTCACCTAAATTTAATGCTTTCAAAATTTGGCCCTTATATACATCCTGAGTGGCCAGCTCAAAGAGTGGTATAGAGATTTTAATTTTTGCAATCTCACTTTCCAGATTGAAAGTGGACGGACACTTTGGAATGCTCGACTCAGTTTTGTTAGCCACTGCCTTGGTGGCTGAATCAGTGTACTGACTCTGGCTATGTACAGTGTTAGAAATTGTTTTACCAGGAGCACTAGCTGCAGTGCTAGTGCTGCTAGTTGGTTGACCTTGTTTCTCAATGTTTTGGTTGTCCTTTTCTTTGTTCTTCCTAGAAATTTCAGCTGTTGATTTGTTACCTTCAGCAGTCACTTTAGAAGGTTTCTCAGGTCTTTTATTGATGGTAATCTCAAAATATTTGGGTTTGGAATTATTTAGGCTTTTCTTGCTCCTAAGTTCATACTGTTATCTGACCTGCATGATGGCATCTTGAAATCCAAGTCTGTAGTCATCAAATTCTAATCTTTCCTCATCCCAATATGAGGGTGAGGGCTGATCTTCTTCTGTGCAATATTTATGGATTGAATCTTCTGTTTCAAACATGTTTATTGTGTTCCCTTCGGAATCTTATATGATTTCCTCATCTTCATCAAGAAATTTCTCTTGGAATGGGGGAATAACTTGTTGATCTGACTCTCTTTGTTTGTTGGGAGTGATGTTGTTTCTTCTAACGTTTTGGTTCTGGTTATGATTTTGGTTTCTGTTTTGGTTACTAATCGTGACAACCATTCTTTCCATCATTTGTTGTAGCCTTTCCATGTTTTTGGATATGCGATCATAATTGGGGTCTGATGTGGAGGCTACATTATCATCTCTATATGTTACCCTCTTCTCAGCTCTCAATCTTTCTTTCTTCTCAATCAGATTTGCCTCTACACTCACTGCTCCCTTTTTCATGTCTTCCAATGTGTTGTAATCCCTCTCCCTAAGCTGATAGGACATGACAGCATCCAAGTCTTCAGGGTATTTCACTAGAACCATACCTAAGGGGGGTTTCATGTGTGGTGGAAGAGCATTATAAACATTGTTAAACCTTGTAGAATAGTCCTGGACACTCTCTCCTGTGTTTCTTTTCAGGTTCTTATATTCTGCTAGGATTTGGAGAGGGTTAGCCTTAACTTCCCATTTGTTTATGAAAGTCTGATATAAAGCAGGAAGGTCTTGGATACTATTAGGAGGTAGGCCTTTGAACCATTTTTTCACATCACCTCCTAAGCTCTGGGCAAAGATTCTCATTTTGACTGTATCATCATCTATTTCCATGTAGTCAAAAGAATCTTCCATCCTATCTACATGGTGTTGAGATGTGGTGGGCTCTTTGGCAGTGAAATGTGGGATCTTTGATTGGTAATCATTGGGTAAGGGTACTAGAGGCTGAGGTAAAACCAGAGGTGCATACCAGGCTGCCATGATGATGTTTTGCGGAGGTAAGGGGTTAACTTGAGTAGCTGGTACATGGATGACAGGGATATTATGACCAACAAAAGACTAATGAGCAGATCTAGGACTATTGAGCCCCAAGTTTTGAATGAAGTGAATGTCAGGGGGTGTAGATGAAGGGGTCTCTCTGTCCTTAATGTGCTTACCACTTTGAGGTGGTGAACCAGGAAGCTCAAATTCTGGCTAGTCTAGGACGCTGAATGACCTAGTTCTTGGTAAACTACCTAGTAGGTCTAGGTCGAAAGATGGGACTAGTAGAGTTGTAAATTCTTCTGGTGCAGAGTTAGCTCTATGGATGTGGCTAGAAATAGTTGGTCTTATAGGTGCAGGAGATCTCTTGAGGATGCTCTCAGGGTTTTCAACTATCTCAGGTGGGTTTGGGTTGGGATAAGCTCTTGTGTGAATAGTTCTTGAAGCCAGAATGTTTCTTTTCAACAAAGCAGCTTAACCCTACTTGTCACTTCTATTGTGGTTGATGTTTTTATGGAGGCTGGTCTCCCAGTGGAGTCTTATGTGCACCAAGATAATAAACAGGCCTACTGATCACTAGTGGAGTCTTTGATCTTTAAGGAGATATGGAGTCGCCAGGTGGAAGGTTTAGGATGCCTCTGGAGGGTACACTATCCACCACAATGCTTATGAGATGTCCCTTTTCAAGGATATCTTCCAAACACAGCAAAATTTAACCAAAGATTGACTGGGAGGGCATTTACCAGATGTGTCACCTCCGAAGAGGATGAGATCCAGAGTCTACCTGGCCCTTTCCAGAATCTGTCTAAGAGTGTGGGAGAAACACAACAAATGGTATAGAAAATTAATTGCAAATGGAAGTGTTTCACTACCAACCTAACCAAATATTGTAGGTTTCTAAGGTTCTTATGATGTAGTAGGGACAAATGTTATCAGTTATAGACTCTCATATTTTCCCAGCAGAGTCGCCATTATGTTGGTGACGACAACGGGAGACAGACAAATTTTATCAGTTATAGGCTCTCAGATTTTTCCCCAGTGGAGTCGCCATTATGTTGGGGTTCCCATGTTTTGGCAAGGTTGGCAATACCAAAAGATGAGACAACATCAAACCACTTTCAGACCTCAGGATCTATCCCTCCTGGGTCCAGAAAGGGATCTCTCTATATAAGCAAAGGTTTTATGTCTTTGAAGCTCAAAGTTAAGATATTAGGCTAGTTATAAGGCTCAGAGTTTTTTTGTTTAATTGTTTGTTTGGTTGTTGGGAATCAGGAAAGATGGGCTCAATCTAAGACAAGGCCGAGCAAAGAGGATTTTAGGCAAAGGAGAGATAATTCCAGGGAAATTTCAAGACCATTGGGCAATGGAGTCAGGAAAGGATTTTCTTGCTAATCAATATACAGGATTTCAGTTGAGCTGGTCATCCAAAGCATTGGATCTTAAAGATGATAGTGTGGTATGATAGGCGAGAGGGAAAATGAGAGCAAGGAAACATTAAAGATTTTAGAACACAAATTTGAAAACTTGAGATCAGAGACAGACTTTGAACTCTCAATTCTTCGACCTCCAGCTTGAGGGATCTTAGAAAGGTTCAATTAATTGAAAAGGATCTTAGTGAAATAGAGACAGAGTTATAGGCCTCCTAGTGTTCCCAATTCGCTCAATTAAATCCTAACAAGAACATCTAAGAATAGGTTTCTTTAATTCATACATCAGCTAGTAGGCAATGTCATCCACTACATTGGTTAAATTAACTAAAATCAACTCTTAGATAACATTTTTAGTAGAAAAAATTAAAGGCAAGGAGAGCAGAAACATAGGGTACCTAACCAGGGTAAATCCTATGCCAGATTTTTGATGCGAGCCAGTAGAAATGAAATGAAATGAAATAAACACAGAGACAGAAAACATCACCGCAGCTTTAGATCAGGATCCAAAGAAATGTGCTTTTCATATTAAAAAACAACACCAGTCAGGTACAACATTACCAATGGCTTGATATTCACTCTGAAAACATCTTCCTCAGCCTATCTTACAACTTTACACAGAGACTATGCCTCAAAAAGAAACAGCTTGCGATTCTCTGATAACTGATCAACAACCTTTACAATGAGTTTTTTCACGAATTTATAGCTCATGAGGAGCAGAGAAGGTAGGTGAAAACTAAATGTAGTATTAATCTTAGAAGAGAAAAAGATTCGAGGCCTCATTCTGTTTTAAATTCTGAGCATTTATCTCTGGTACTCTTTGGATGAAAGAGTGGTCTTTGTCAGGCTTCCATTTACTCCGGGCATATCTCTGTTGTACTTGTTGTAACACTCTAGCGAACTAAACAAAAAGGTAGAATAATGATTCTAAGGTCTGCCTTGTTGTGAAACAAATGCTTCTGATAGCATAGGACTATTGTCAGAGGGGAAAACTTTACTTGGACACACTGTAGACTGAAACAATAATGTGTACCATGTCCTTTCATGAAGAAAAACATTTTACTGATGTGAAACCCTGGTAGTATTTTTTTCTGCACGTTGGGCCTTCCATGCGATCCATGATGTCTTCAATCTGGTACTTTGCCTCTAAACCACTGAGTCAAGGCTCAAAGATCTTCATTTTTGTCCCTTGAACTCTCTGCCACTCTATTTCTGTCTCTGTCGATGAAATCTGTGCTTTTAATGGCTCTAGGGAGGTTTTTACAGAGTTCAAACCCTGTTCTTTTAATGCAAGTCCTGTCATGGTTCCTTCCCAGGCTTTCTTCGTGATTTCGGCCTCTAAAAAATGGTCCTTTCTAAATTTTTTGCCGCTGTAATAAATATTGTGTAATCATGGCGGATTTCATCATCTGATAACCCTGCAAAACATGAAAACTTGTTAAGAAAAACACGTATGGAGGTGGTGAATGCAACGGGGATGACGAGAATGGCCATGCAGACTGGTGAGATGGCGGAAAATTGCACGATCATGGTGGAAAATGTAACTTACTAGTGGAACATGGTCTGGAGGACATGGGCGGAGTGTAGTGAAATTTAATTCAAAACCTTTGAACTTTGACCCTTTGAATATATAAGGAGATATGGGCGAAATACGACAACACTACGTGGAAAGGGTGACATGGCGATACAGGGTTAATTGGCGTGCATGCATTTAATCTGGGCTGTCCGATTTCTGGTAGAGATCGATGGTGGAAAACACGTCGGAGGGCGATGGACAGTGGGCCAGGGGTACGATTGCCTCTGATTAATCCTCGTGCAACTTCGTAGAGTGATCACCATTGGATGGCCTGTCTAAGATCGGACGACGCACAGTGATATCGCGCTGAGGCAAACACTGAACGATAATGCACGATGGATGGTGGTTTGTGAATAGTGCGCGGAGCCACGTGTCATGCGATGAGTGGAATCGCTCCGAAACAAAAATTACCGCCCAAAATCCAAACGCAATGCGATGGAAAACGATGGTTTATGAACAATACAAGGGCATGGGGACCACCGGGGGGTGAAATATGGACTGTCGGATTGGTGGGTTGATCAGACGGTTGATAATGTGCCCGATACAGATCTACGATAAGCGCCTTCCATGCTGGCGGGTGGTTCTAGCGCTAGGCCACATGGGGGGAATGCGGTTATGGACTGGAAAAAAGGTGCTAAACGCATACACACGAACAATATGGCTATTCGGCCCATTTTAATGCAATTTGAGGGTGGAATTGGGTAACGATAGAGGGGAAAAGAAGAAATTAGGCCAAACAAGGGGTGTGTGTAGGATGTAAAGGGGAATTTGGGAGGAATTAGGGGATCAGAGGGGAATTTGACCAGGGGAAACAAAGGTTAAAATGGGACATTCTACAGGGGTACAAGGAGCAAAGTAGTCCTTAGGAGCACAATTTTTTGCAATCAGTGAGGCCCTCTAAACTAGGAACAACAGTGGGGGTTTATCAAAGGCAAAGGCACAGGAGACTTCAAGGATGATGTGTTTTTAGAGGAAATGCATTCCTTGAAGGCTGATAAAACAAATTAGCCCATTGCTTTCCTGTCAAGAAATTTATAGGGGGCTAACATACTTGTCTAACAGTTGCCTCCTAGGAAAGATATGAGAAGGGGAGTCTTTGTACTATGGTTTCAAGAAAAAATTATAGTTTTTAATGTCTAAATCCATCCCCTTGAACCAAATTTCTCCTTCATTAGGGATTGTAGTATCTACAGATATAATATCTGCTGACACCATGAATTTTACCCCTGAAATTGTGACATTATCTATTCTAAAATTAAAGAAAATAAACTTGTTAAGTCATGGTTATAACCCACCTCCTGCACTTTCTTACAAAACCCTAAGAAAACTACCTCTTAAAATGAATTCCTTATAAAATATGATGCATTGACCTCCTCCATATGATTAGGCTCATATCTTGACATCTCTTCTCCTTTCAATTTATTCTTTTCACTAGTCTCTACCATGTTTAATATTGCCTTTGACAAGAAACCCTAGTTTCAAGGAAGAATGGGCAAAGGGGACTTAGTTGCAAAACAAGGGAGAAAATGCATCAAGTTGAGGGTATGGAATGGAGAGGATGGAGGGAAAGAAAAATTCTAAAAAAGTTATGGGGAGTAGTGAAGTGTTTTTGGAACACAATGCAAGTGGAATTTCTTAATTTGAGTGAGGGAAAGTGAGTGAAAAAGGAAACACACCATCCTAGTCTAGAAATGCAGCAACTAACTAGGGTTTGTGTGGGAAATTGATGAAATGAGTGAAATAAAGTGAGGGTATCGGTAGTTCTAATGAAGGATATTAGGGATGTATAAGCCAAGAAACTAGTAAATTTCCTTATCAAGTAAACCAAAACCATGAAAACATAAAATCTTGGCAACAAACTCTAGGGAAGGAGTTTATCAATTTTTTGAAGAAATTGAATGAAGCAAATATTTTTAATGGTCCCACTTACTTGTTTGAATTTTTTTGAAACAATGAGATGGATTTTTCACATGTTCTTTCCCTCCTTATGTCTCCAAATCAAAGTCGCATCAAGTTGCCAAAAACGGAGCAAAAGTGCAAAGGTTATTGAATTGAGTAATTTGGTGATGTAATATAAACTTCTGATGGTTGTGTAAAGTGTTGAAATGCAAGAGAGGAGGTCTTGAATACTTGGAAGGATAAAATGAACTTGTGGAAAGCTTTATTTCTCTTTATAGCTAAAAAAAATCAATTTTGGCTCATGACATCATGTGTACTTTTGAATGTGTAATATTCCCAAATTTTCACATGATATTTGGAATATTAGAGTTCTTAATAAACTTAAGTAATTAAGTAAATAAAAGGGTGGAGGGACCCAAAAACCTAAAATATGAATAAGATCCACTTTGAATGTCTGTATGTGGATATTCTAGATCTAGATCTAAAATCATGGAGTAGTGGAGCAACTCCATTAATGGAGATCATGTCTCATTTATGAGATATATTATGGAGGATGAAACAGTCAAATAAGATCATGGATCTTAAATGTAAAATCATGAGGATCTTTGATAAGGTCAACTAAGATCATAGGGCATTCAAAGAATATCATAGAGCACTTATTCTAAGTTAGTGGAGGAAGTGATGCATTTAATACACACATGATAGAGAGGGTGATCACCCCATAGGAACATGATGGAGGACATGGAGAAACAACGCAGTCAACCATGGAGACTTATTTCCACATGTACAACATAATTTTGGAGTGGAACTACGCTATGGAAGGCTCATATCTATATAATGAAGGTGAAGGCACAATGGAAGGGGGGATTTGGATTATTCATTTCTTGATCTGTTTAGATCTAGATTTGTCTTAGGACATCTCTATGCATTCTTGATTTGTTTAGCTAAGTTTGCAGTGTTGTTTAGCACAGGGTGTTCCCAGGCGGGAATCCCACCTCTTCCCTTGAGTGATCTCTAAGGAAGAGGATTGTACTACATTCATTATCAGGCATTGGTGCCATATTTAGGAGGTTTTTTCTATCATTTAGCTAGGAAACCGGTCAAGGATTCATCCTACCACTTTGTTATTCACATTCAGTCTTCCAAGAGCAACAGATCTATATCTGGAATTCATACCATTGGGTTTTACCTCCATGTAGTAGTAGTCCCTTCAAGTATTACGCAGTCCAGTCCTATAGATCTATTGGAGGAAGGAAGCTTCAATTATTTCAGCTAGAAATCCTATGAGGGATCACCTCCTCACATTGGATCTATTGTTTCCATCATTCAAGAGTTGTATTGACACATCTAGCAGTAGGCTATTGAGCCTCCCTCTCTTTCAGTGTAGTTTTCTGAAGCTGTTGTTCATTCAACAACTATTTTCAGTGGAGGATATTGGAGGAGCTAGATCTTGAGCTTTTAGCCCAAGGATCTAGTGAAGGGATCAACCCTTCTTGCATAGATCTGATTGTGCATCATTACAGCCATCATATCATCAGATTATGCAGCAGATCTACATACCCAGCAGTATATTTGAAGCCCTAAGAGGGTGGTTTTCTTAGATTTAAATATCTAAGAAATCCTTTTGGGTTATCTTGGGTATGCATCATAGAGCCTGGATCTCTGATTTCAGCATCATCGAAGCTCCCATTCTACCTAGATTTGACTTTCTATATTTTTGGCAGTTGCAATCCCAACAGTTGCAAAAGGGACAACACAGTTTACCTTCCAGTAGTTCAGCAGTTACGCAATCCCTCTTGTGGGATCATTGCAGGGTCATTTTAGGCCATCCCTTTGGCTTGAGTGTCTCATATTTTGATCACTGTTGTGCTTGATATTCACCTCCTATATAATAAAATGGCTCAGCTATGTTTGTGAATTCTAATGTGTATATATATTTATTGTTTACCTTGCTACAATTCTTATATTGTGTTTTAGTATTTCTGCATTCTCCCTTTTGTGATATTACAGTGGTATCAGATCATGATCTTTGGCTCAGCTTGTGGACACTTCATCTTTTGCATCAAAAGAGGAAGCAAATAGATGAGATATGTCATGAAGGAGGATTATAGTTTTTCCACTCCTCTCTTTAGATCCATGCAAGATCTCTCCAAAGATTTCAATTAAATGAAGAGAGAAAGGAAAAATGAGGATCCAAGAAGAATATTTAATGAAAAGGCCCAAGCACTTCCTATCAGCAACAAAGAAGACCGAAGAATCATAGATCTCCTTATAGATCTACTATGCCCACTTTCTCCGAAGACGGTGAAAGGTATAGTCATAAGGAAAGAAAATAATCTGAGACGCATGAGACTCTCAGTCTATATCTTGAAGAGTACAAGGCACAGTATAGAGCATTCAAAGAGAGTCTAACTCTCCAACAATTCTTCCAAATCAAAGAAGAAATAGGATCCTATAACAGCAATAGAAGAAAGAGGCACAATAGATTCTATTTTCCTACATTTGATGGATATTCCTCAAGCACTGTTAAGGCTTGGATGAAGGAGTTAGATACATTTTTCAGGCTACATCCTGTGGCTGGAAAATAATTTTCCTAGATTGCAGCACTTCATATTTATGGTGAAGCCAATGATTGATGGTTTGGTCACATGGAGCATGCAAAGGTGAATAAATATTCATATTTCTTTCACAAGTTGAGGAAGAATTTTGATGTGAGAAAACCAGATACACGTCACAAAGAGACATTTCCTAAGGAAACAAAGGAGGATGTCAATATTGTCACTCTGGACAAGGGGTCACTACATTCACCACCAGCTGCATAAGTACTTGTATCCAGAGAAGAGACACTTGAAACTTTTCATGATAGTCTTGAGCTCTTGACACATAGAGTCCCATGCACAATTCAAGAGATGCATGAGGAAGAGGAGGCGGATTATAGTGTTGGCACATTGATAGAGGAGCAACCATCACTCTTGCCAACAGCTGGAGACACCATTGTCCTAGTTGGAGGAACTCTTTTGGTCTTGCAAGAGGTTCCCATGCATTAGTTGATCCAAGGTATACATGCACTTTCATCTCATATTGTTTTAGTAGATCTTATTGAAACTTATGGGGACATGCCATCAGGGTTAATGCATAGCCAAGGTTTAGAAAAAAATGCTGATTTGAAGCAACAACATATCACAACACAGAGGACCCTTGATCCAATCAAGGAAGAAATGAATAGCTATCCCAGTTCATCATTTTTTAGATACATTCAACCCTTTGATTTGAAGTGTAGAATTTCAGAAAATGGGATGAGGATGATCCTATGTATAATGATTGGTTATGAGATCAGCATTATGCCTTGCTTTGAGACATCATATGTATTATCATGCAGATATACAACGTTGTCACTTAGTAGCAGCGATAATGAAGGGGCCCCATTATTCTTTGAGAATTCTGAAGGTAGCTTCACTCATGGAGAAATGGAGGTTAAGATGATAGATGGTAAACATCTTGAAATGAGGAATATTTTCTCATTTCTAGATGAAAATTTCTCAATGAGCATCTCACAGCTCAGGGAGAAACTTCTACCTAAAACAGATCCAAAACCTCATTATTTTTGGAGGACCTTTGGTGAAAAGAGAATCTCATGGAGAGATCTCATTAGAGGTGCACTTCAACATTTCATGGAGTGAAAAGTTCTTCATCAGTATGAGGTAGATGGTATTCTAAAAAGGGAGGATATCATGTTTATGCAGAAAATCATTCATCATCCACATTGGGATGAGTGGGTGAGGATGATAACCAAAGGGTTGCATGACCACTTGCAGATATATAACATGGGCCAGCAAGAATCTTGGTTACGCTAGTTGCTCTTGGGTAAGTTTGGTTACTACCCAAAGGCTCCTATTTCTTTGATCCATGCCTTGAAAAAAAACTCAGGTAATGAAGAAGGAGGCATGGCTGCTATTAGACCATTTTTTGGTCATCTAACCCATTGTTATTAGATGGACCCAAGTACACCATCTAAGACCAATTTTACTATAAGTAAAATTACATTCACTATGAAAAATAACTTAGTAAACCACCTTTATTAAGTCGTTTATGGTCTAAACGGGAAACCCCATGAGGAAATATTAAATGTATCACCTACATTTTGTCTTGATTTTTCGTAGAAACAATGATTGTACAACAATTTAGCTAATATTCCCTAGATTTATTTAACTCAAAAACAAAAGGAAATTAATTGATAAATCATTATTATCTTATTATTTCCTAAGAATAATTATTTAAAACTAGTCTAGTGACATTATTATATTTAATATGACTAAATCACCCATAAATAATTACAAATGTTACTTATTTGATTATTACTCAACCAAATCTCAAAATGATAAATAATTTATTTATTATTATTTACAAATACAAAGGGATTTGACCCAAGTTAAATTCCTTTTCCTCCAACAACAAATATAATAAAGATCAGTAAAATTTAATTTGATTTGGTTAATAATATTTTAATTATGCACCAATATCTAGACTAACTGAATATTTTGTTATAAATAGAATGGTTTTCCCATTCATTTACCACCTTTTGTTGCCTAAAGATCACTCTGGATATATACTTTTGGTCTGACTATTGATCCACCATCATAGTCATATTTTGCTACCATTTTTTTCTGGGTTTTCTACACCATCAAGAGAGAGAAGTTTTAGATATGAAGTGCTGAGGACTTATAAGAACCCATCCCATTGAGGAGAACAGGGAACACCCTCCTGTGTTTTCCTCCAAGGTGCCATTAATACAAAATTCATTCAACACATTCTTGTCTTGTCTATTGGATGCATGGAGTAAATATTGTTTTTTCTATTTTTTAATGTCTTCTAATGCATAGATCTAGATTTTTGCAGCATTTACCTTGATCGCCAAGCTGCAGATCCAAAGATATTAGTAGCGATATTTGCTAATAGGGTTGTTGGTTATGCACAAATAAAGTGGTTTTTTTTCTGTACGCTTGGAATTAAGATTCATACTAACAACTGGCGACTCCACTGGGGATTTACGATTACGACCTCTATCGTTTTTTTGATCCTTGCATATCCAGTTGCTTCAAGCCCTAGGATTTCTATTCAGACCCTTGTTTTTTCTTTTATTGATGTTTTTTTTAACCTATAAAACCCTAAAACGATAAAAAATCTAACTTCCGTGTGTTTTCGGACCTATTACGCAGGTGATTGACATCAGCCGCAGCTGAGATGAAATTTTTTTCTAAAATCTTCCATCGAGAGTTCTGGAAGTGCAGGTCACACTTTTTGGCCCAAAAATTGTGACCTAGAGCTTTAGGAAGTAGGAATCAACCCAAAAAAAATGATCTCTACTGAAAATAGGTCAGAAATTGCGACCTAGATTTTTTGCAGGGAATTTTCTAAAAGTTTTCTGGGTTTATCTGAGCCTCTGTTCAGGGTTTTCTGACCTCTATCTCCACCCGGTTTAGACTTGTAATTGTTCTTTTTTTCTCAACTAAGTTGGAACCTAGCCCCCTAGGGCTTCAGTACTGTCCAATTTTTCTGGAAGAGTTTTTTCTGTTGCAGGTTGTTTGAAAATTCAGAGTCTTCAGCCTTTTTTCAAATCTAATACCTCACCTTCAGATTTGCCTTAGATAGGCTTGCTATCCATCCAAATCACCTCATTTAGATTTTTTTGCGTTTTCCTCTAGGGTTCACTCCGTTTCCCTCTTGGAGTTAGCCTTTCGTGACCTCTTGTTACAACAATTTTTCCTCTGATTTGTTGTTGTTTTCTGCACCACTTTCTAGCAAATTTTTTCCTTTATATCCCTATCCCTCCTAACCTTAGATATATTGGATTTTTTAGTTTGTTTTTATTAGTTTTTTACTCACCTATAGAATATTTTTTGAGAGGCCCGCTTCCTGGGTTTTAGATTATTGCATTATTAGCTATTTAGTTTCTGTTTTTACAGGTATATATACTATCATTTGCAGGTTTATTTGCAGCTATAGAGCACACTTTTCCTTTTCTCTACAAACGTCTAGGTTTAAAAATTAAAATTTACACACTTAACACACACACCCTAAGAAAAAAAGGGCTTGGTTAACACCACCAATAAAAGACTCTAAAACATTGAAATCAATTGATCTCTCACCTCTCTGCCCTTGTTTCAACATTGCAATCAGTTGATCCTGCACCTCCATGCCCTAGTCAGTCTCTTTTTCCTTCGTGTTGTGTTTGTGTCGTCATCATTTTTCCACCAAGGCATTTATCTTGGAGACTTCTTAGCCTTCATCCTCAGTTTCTGGTAGGAAAACTTAATCCTCCATGTAGGATTTGAGTTAGTCCTCCACCAAGTTCGTACACCAAATATTCTTCTAGTCCTTTGGGTTCTCCTCCTCATTCTGCCTTCGGTTCTCCCCCTAACACCTTCACCATGTCTGGTGCAGGACCTAATTCTGGTGGTAACCTCGACCCTCATGCCAGGAATACCACTAATGGGACCACAACGGGCACTACCCCGGCTGCGCCCTTGATCCCCTTCATGGAAGGCCTCAGCCTCCCTGATTTTGACCACTAATAAACGACCCTATACACCATGATGCTAGTTGGTCTACCATGCCAACAAAGCTCCCTTCCGACATCCCAGATTTTGAAGGCCTTGTTGGAGAAGATCCTTCAAATCATGTTTGATCTTTCCACATGTGGTGTTCGTCTAAATCCATTACCGATGACTCTATCCATCTTTAGTTGTTCCAACGAACCCTTACAGGTGAAGCTTCTAAGTGGTATGTTGATTATGCCCCTTCCTTTCATACCACCTTTGCAACTCTTGCCCGAGATTTTCTGTCTTATTTCTAGCTTCCACTTCGTTATGAAACTGGTACCAAACTCTTAACTTCTTTCCGCCAATCGTCTACGACCCTCCTATCCAACCATGTCCAGTAATGGTAGAGAAGAAAGAGCCTATGTCGAGCCCTTACCTTCGAAGACCATGTCTACATGGTCTGGTTCCTTAGATATCTCTTGCCACCTATGGGGAAAGTTGTCGCATCGCACTTTCCTCAAACCGAAGAAGCTGCTCTCCAAATTGCGTTAAAATATGACCTGATCTACGCTCAATCGAGTTATTTTTACACCGTTCTACTTGATCTTCCCAGGCCCTATGGTGCTAACGCACTGGGGGCATCTCACGCTACCAACGGTATCATTGGAGCTCTCTCTAATTCATATGCTCAACCTCCCATGGGCTATGGTTTTCCTCAAGGGGGCCAGCACCTCCTACACTTTTCCCCCTCTTGGTAACACATATCTAGGATACGGCATGCCTCCTCTGTTTTCCAAACCTCCTGTTTACCACACTGTTACCCAACCTCCTTATTATCTTTATCCCCAGCCTGGTGCTCCAGCTCCTCCAGCATTATCACCGCCTTCTCCCTTGCCTTCTCAACCCCTGCAACAGCAGCCACTGCCCCCTTAGGGGTAGATGTATGCACAACAGGGTGCGACTAATCCACCTCCCTCAAAAAAGAAGAGGAAAGGAACTCAAAATTAGTCTTCTCCTGGTAATCCTGGACTTAATCCTAAAAAGAATGCTCCTAACACTACTAACCAGCAACAGGGCACCCAGCCCAAGCAGGACAAGCCTATTCGCACAAACAAGCCTTGTTCTTTTTGTGGTGTTTATGGTCATTACACACATGATTTTCCTCTTTTACCACAGATGTGTCATTTGTGGGAGTCTCAAGCAACATTGTGAGGACACCAAGCCTCCCCTTTCGTCCCTCCCAGTGCTGCACTTAGTCAACTGGCTATGCTTATTGATACTTTCCCTCAGCAAGGATTTGTGGCTACCCAACCACCTAAAGGATAGGTGGTCACTCAACCTCTTCCATATAGTACCTCCGATTAAAAAATTATCATGATGAACTCTGATCAACCTCCAACCATAGACATCAATCTTTAGACTTGGTCCTATCAGTACAACATGCCTCCCACTAATTTTGTCCCTAAGATGCCTCCTTCAGTCTATATAGAACCTCTTTCGACACCTAATGGTCCCTTACAGATCCCTCAACCTAAGGTGGAGGTTCATACCAAGATCCCTAAGGGACCACTCTGCTGAAATGCTACTTCTGACAAAGCTGCCCATTTGTATAGCATAGTAGAAGATTTGGCACAATCCCCTGCTGCCATTTCAACACTGGAACTCCTCCAGTCGTGCCCTTCACAACAAAAATCTCTGTTATCTACCATGGGAATTGTAGATCCTTCTAACGATCAGTTGATTGTCTTTGATGTTGACCAGTCAGAACATCCTCCTCTCCCCGCTTCCATCGCCTTCCAAATCCCAGTCAAAATCTGGAATGCTAACGTTTCTTAGTGTATTATTGATGAGGGGGCATCCATCTGTGTGATGTCTGCTTCAGTTTGGAAGCAACTCTAATCACCTAAGTTGGCTCCTTCCACGATCACTCT
Source organism: Pinus albicaulis (assembly GCA_034641835.2). Lineage (NCBI taxonomy): Eukaryota > Viridiplantae > Streptophyta > Pinopsida > Pinales > Pinaceae > Pinus > Pinus albicaulis. The sequence continues at coordinate 119,736 of JAXQQM020061014.1, read as the reverse complement.
CCGATCATGGGATGGCCACGCCTCCCAGCCCATTGACTTATTCCGCAATTGTCCTATTACTCTTGTGGGCAAGACTGTTTGTGTTGATGTAGAAGTCATAGATGTCCCCTTGGATTACAACATTCTATTAGGTCATAGCTACACTTATGCGATGTCTGTTTTCCCTTCCACGGTCCACCGCAAGATGTCCTTCCCTCATGACATAAAGATAGTCACCATTGACCAGTTGACATATTATGAACCGAAGTCTCAGACCTCCCCTGAGTCCATTATCACTTCGGTGGCCAACAAGAAAATCGTCGATCCTTGGACTAATGTTTCACCCAAAGTCTACAAATACTCCTAATTTCTTGGTACATTCCCTGGTATTCCTCCTCCTATCTCTAATCCTAGATCATTGAATTTTTCCATGATGCAATCGTATCAGGCTGCCCTCAAACGGCCTGCCTCGGCTAGTCAGCAGCCTCCTTGCCCTCCATAGCCTTCTCCTAGCCTTTCGATTCAGCCTTCTGGACCTCCTCCTCTTAGCCCTTCATCTAGTACCCATGAGCCTCCTTACCCTCCTGGAACAGTTCCTCCAAGCCTTAACCATTTAGGAGTTGTCTTGCCTAGCCATTACCCCTCTGGTCAGATACCATTCCTAGATCCCCCACCAGGAGTCTATACAGCACCTGTCATGGCCACCCTCTCTCTTCCTAACTTGACCCTTGGGATTCCCATATGGTACCTTGATCCTCCAACCACTACCCAACCAGGTCAACCTAAACCTTATCTTGCTTTGACCTCGGTTCAACTGGTCCCTATGACTTCTCCCACTGCAACAGTGCCTCAACCACCTCAACAGGAACCACCTCCTATTGTGACCACTTCAAGTAATAAGGGCAAAGCTCGCAAGAGGGCCTCCAAGAAAAAGGTTGCCCCAACGGACCCTGCACCTCCCTAGCCCACAAAGCCCTGTGCTTTGTGTGATTTCATCAGCCATGCCACCCATAACTATCCTGAACTGCCCCGTATCAAGCCCATGATTAAAGTTGCATTCCCTAAGTCTAAGGTCTCTGAAGCCTCTGTTTCTTCCTCGACTACAGCAAAGAATCCTAAAACTATTCACACTAACCAACCTTATGCATTGTGTGATCTCCATGGCCATTATTCTCACCATTCTCCCCACCTTACACATTACCGCGCCTCGTTAGAGGTAGTTCGAGAGTACGAGATTGAACAAAAACAATCCGCCTCTCCCGTACTTGCGCAGTATGCTGTAGGCCAAACTGAGGATTTAACTGCTCCCATTTACATTCCCCCTCCTGATGTCAAGATGAAGGAGCCTGTGGCCACCATCCTCTACCTTTCATCATCCATGAGACCCTGGGTGGAAACTCCCTCTGAATCTTCCCTTGTTGTTTCGCTTGACCTCCATTCAACGATCACCCTGGGCTCAACATCAGTAGATCCCTTATCTTCTTGCTCTTCTTCCATCCCCCATGATGATGCGCATGTGAACCTTTATTCTCATGATGATGAGTCAGGTAGCTTTTTCACGTCATGTGGTCTCCCTTCCTCCAGTCAATCCATCTTCTATTGCGATGATGACATCATGGAAGCCATGTTCACCCCTGACTTCATATTTCCCGCCCATAAACAGGATAGCACCACCCATGCCTATGGTGACCTTCGTGATCTCAGCACAAGATACACCTCCAGTAGCTCCCACACTCCACCTCACCGTTGGTGTGTGAGTAGTAGACATCTTACCCAGATCACTCCCTCCCATGGAGTGCATTCGATTTCTACTTTGCGCTCAGGTTGCTAGCATTGTTCATCATCCTCCCATTTATTTTCTTGTGGCACCTTTCATATGGACCTCCCATCCACACCTTATATCGGTTTTGCTGATGGTGCAAGTCGCTACTCCAAGAATCTAGCCTCGGTAGGTTGGGTCATTTTTACCCCCTTGCACTCCCTTGGTCTCTTGAACGGGGTATGCATTGGTACTGCTACAAATAACCAAGCCGAATATGATGCAGTATGAGGTTTATTAGCCGATGCCCTTTCACATCGCATCCTCCACCTTCATTTTCATTTAGATTCCCTGCTTCTTGTCATGCAATTGAATGATGTCTATCGTGTGCATAATCCTATCCTTTTTAGAAGATATTTACGAGTGAATCTTTTGATGTGTGAATTTGAAATCATTACATTCAATCATGTACCTAGAGCACAAAAGCACTATGTAGATAGCATTGCAAAACATATTCTAGATTGGAATTTAGCACACGCATTTAACACAAGACAATAACATAAAAATATCAAAATGATGCATATCCATAATATGTGTCGTATAAAATGTTTTAGAGTCCATCCACTTTGATACATACGACATGCCCATAGCATGTTACAAAAATCAAAACTGGGGGCACCACCTGCCCCTACACACTAATCACTATCTGGAGGATCCCAATCTAATGGCTCTACTTCCGTAGCTCGTAGATCACGCATACCCTGTGTTATGCTCCTATACCAATAGGTGTCATATATCATGATTGAATTGATGGGCTATGTAATATGTTCATACCTTTCCTTCTTGCAAAGGTTTTCCATATTGTCAAAAAATCAAAAAATTTAAAAAATGTAAAGAGGGTATACCCTAAAAGAAAAATCAAAGGGTGAAAAGAATAAAAAATGGCCAAAAAAGTAAAAGAAAATGAACCCCACCAAAAGAAAGGCCAAGGAAAGTGTGCAAGTCTAAATGCCACTACTTTTTGGTCTTATGTAATAAAAAAATTGTGTGCAACTTGTAATTTAGGCCACAATTGGTGAACAGTCAAACAATTTAAGCTTGGCTAGTTCATATTTGAATTTTATGTTTTAGATAGATAATAAAATCTGACCAAATTGTTTAATCTTGGCAAATAAGTAGATAGGTAGAGTAAATAAAAGGAGCTCAATAGCTTAATCTGAGCCCTTGGATGTAATAAGGTTATAATTAGATATATTTCTACATGTAAAAGAAAGGAAAGTGTGATAAGGGTTTGCCAGTCGAAGTGCACCCTAATAAAGAAGAAAAAATGATAGGTTAAAGTATGTAGGGTAGGTAGATAATGTTGCAGAATTACATGTGATGGATAATGACTCTAAATGTGTTAATCCTTACTTTCATCACAAATGCAATGCAGACATTACACTGGAAGAATTTTAAGCAAAAGAAGGTCAAATGATTAACTCCCCTTCTCATTTTTCCCTAAAAATTTCACTAATTTCCCCTAAGTATTAAGGCATTTGAAAATTAGAGGGGCTCAAGGCATTTCCTTGACTTTTGGAGGGACCAGACCCTCGGCCCAATAATTTAAAAATCGTAAGTACTTAAAACCATCCATAAGTCATTCATTTTACTTCCATAATTATTTTCCTAAGTAAAATCCTATTTTACTTAGGAAAATTACACAATAGTCCATAAAAAACCCTTTTCATTCAAGCATAAGTTAAATACATAATCCTAATGTTTTATACTTAGCGCTTTTCATTCACTTTCACATATTGACTTTAAATTATATTATTTAATTCCCCTATCATCTACCCATTCCCGTATTATTATAACTATGCAAAAAACCCCAAATATTATATATCCCGCCCCTTGGTTCAAATATAACCATAATACAACATTAATTTGAATAAGGATTAATTAACCCCCATGGTTAATTAATAACTTACCTGACCAATCATATTACTCCTGATATGATTAAATAATCTTTAATTATGTTGGGCCCACCTTCATTAAACTCCCCTCACCTCGCCTCCCCGATAGCCATTCGATCAACCCCTCTACAATAAACGGCTGTCGTCCATATCGCATTGCCCTCCACGACCGAACGATAACGTGCGATCGTGGAGTGGTTTTGCGAACAATGCCTCGCCAAGTGTCACAAAATGTATGTAATCACTGGCTCCCGGTTGAATACCACCCATCCCCAAAAGTGGTGTGATACCTACCATTTACCGCCCTTTGCATACGACAAACTATCCTTTCCTGCGTGTGTCATCCATTCGAAATAGAAAAACCCCGCCAACCTTGACTTTGTGAATAAACAAAAAAAATGCATGTTATTTTCATCATTTTATCCTAGGACCAGTGCTCCCATGCAAAAAACGTCGAAATCAGCTGCTGAAGATATCCAACCGCCACTTTGCCAAACGATTTTCAGCTGAACCAGTTAGCTATTATCTGCACCTGTTTCCTCACTATTCACTTCCTGAAACAGGTATTTATCCAATTTCCATTGAACCCTGAAATTCTTGGTTTTTATTTTAATTCCAGAGAAAAAGACTAAAAAATAGTACAATTCGGTCTTTGTTTCACCCCATAAGTTCCCAGACTTGTAATTTTGCCCATTTTTCCACTGAAAACCCAAATTCCTTTCTGAATCCACAAGAACCAGAATACCAGAAGCACAATGGTGTGAAGACATGTTGGAAATTTTGTAAAAAATATCCTTGAATGAATTTTGGTTATTTACTACAGTAAGTAATGGTAAAAGGGATAAACAGAAAATAAACAGAGAGCATAACAGTTAAAGAGTATTAGTGGTTAAAGTGTATCAGGTAAAAGTCAGAGTGAAAGTTAAAATGAAGTTACAGAGCAATCAAAGGTAAACATTAAAAGAAAATAAAGAGGCAGTAAAATGGGAAAAATAAATGAAAATACTTTCACCAACATTGAAGTTTGTCTAAAGTGAAAGTAAAATAGTCAAAAGAACAAAAAAGTGAAAAGATGAAAAACACAACAAGAAGGAACATTTTTACAGAAATTTCATGTTTTAGTCATTGTCTTGCAGAAAATATTGTGATCAATCCAGGATGAATTTTTCAAAACCAAAAGAGTTTTATGTTATTACGAGGACCATCTACAAAAACCTCTCTGACTTTTATAACAACTATTATGGTTTTGGAAATATTAAACAATGTTGGAAAACACTTTTTGCAGAAAATTCCAGTTAAGTCATAATTTTGTAGAGAATATTGTGGCCAATCCAAAATACATCATACAAAAATGAAGGAGGTTTTTGTTCCTAAGAGAACCATCTACAAAAACCTATCTCACTTTTTTCACAGTAGTTTCAGAATCATAGATAGATACACATCTTTACAGGCTATTTTTCAGACTTTGTAAAACTCTGTTTTACACATATTTTTACAGAGCCTATTGTGCATAGCTGGAGAGGAAGTTTAGGAAAATGAAAGAGGTTTATCTCACCAAAATATTTATCTACAATAAAATATTTTACTGTTTACATATATATTACAGATTGTGAAGTAAAAAGATATCATTGGACCCCAATTTTGCAGAATTGTTGGAGCAGAATGCACAAAGAAAGGAAGCATTTAGTGACTTGGATGTCTCATCATCAACTAAGAGTTGGATCAAATTTGAATTCTCCTCTTTGTCATCACCTATCTATAAAAATAGTGCCAAATAGATGCATTAGTTTTAGTGTCCTTTACTTAAGTTCTATTTATGTAAAACAGTTGGAGAGATTTGTGAACTAATCTTGATATTTTTTTCAAGATTTTTTAGTTTAGAATTTGTATAAATACTTCACTCTTGGAAGTATTTTTGGGGGTAGATTCTTAGAAATTTCTATAATAATGATTATCTTGGAATAAAGTGTTGTTGGACAAATTTCGCATGGCTAGCTGGATAAAGAATTGATACAAAGGACTTTTCACATGATTCTTGAGTCAGACAAAGGATCAATAAGTCTTCTATCTCTTTTGTTCTAAAGTTTTATATTTTATTATTATACCATCTATGTTTCATATCTGAATGATAAACGAAGAAGAATAATTCAGAAAGTGCTTAAGTGCAATCTTTTTTCAATCATTTCTATTCTTAATGTCTTCTTCTGAACTAGTATGAATAGCGAATTCTTAATTGCTCTTGTTTTCTAGTTTATTCATTTTGATTATTTGGTAAAGAATTCTTAATTTCTCTTTATTAATAATCATTCAAGTTCCCTCTTTCAAATATGTTGAAGGATTATTAATTTCCCTTCATCCATTTTGAAGCCCATTCCATTCGTTTTAGATCTTTAATTGTTCCCTATTTCATTACCTTGCCCTGTGAAACCATCCCTTGTTAAGAAACTAAATCCATTTAAGATATCTTCTTTGACTCCATTAGCCTAATGGATTAAATTACTCAGTCGTACCCCTTTGCTATTGAATTCCATCACCCAAACACAATCAAAATCCCTAAAATTTCATAACTAGCCTAATATCTTTCAAAAACAAAGCTAAAACTTAAAGAGAGAGCCCTCTTTGGGTACAGATTGGCTAGATTTTGTACCTAAAAGTTGGTTTGTGGTTACCTCGGACTATTTCTATTGAACCTGGAGAAAATAATGAGTGATAGCATATTGGTGACTCCGCTGGGGAAGACTAACCTTTTTCTTCAGAAATATTTTACAGGTTTAGATCTAATCTATGATGGTGGACAGTGATCAGACACACAAAGGTTAACATCATCCACCTGGTGACTCCAAATCAATTTCACAATCAAGACTCCACTGGATGAATGAACCTCAAAGAACAATATGGAAAGATCAGGCTTTCAACTTGGATCTTAATCCAAGACATTATGTTCTTTCTCATTAAGAAATTTTTTCAATGTATATTGTATTTTATAGAAGATCTTAGATTAGTTTTTAATTATTTTCCTTCGAAGATTGTAAGTAATAATTCCCCTAATCTATTTTAGCAGCTTTCTTATGAATCTAATGATGATCGCTTTCCAATTAAGAAGCCTCGAATAATCAAGACTGATCTTACAATCCCTGTACATATCCCTATACCATATAAAGTTCTAGATAGATATAAGCCCCTTATTTTACCTCCAATACTTCATGATTTTCCTAAAAAATACTACAAATATCTTCCTAGATTTGATGGAGAGAATGGTATCACTGCCCAAAAACATATTCAAGGTTTTGAAAATTATTTGGATTTATTTGAGATTGATGAAGATGATGTTAAAATCAGAATTTTTTCTCTTTCTTCGCAAAACAGAATAAAGAATTGGTTCAAAAATCTGCCTAATGCTAGCATCTCAAATTTCCAGCAGTTTATCAAAATTTTCCTTGATAGATGGATAATCAAAGTTAATCCTTTTGTGATCATATTGGAAGAATATAATCAGTTAAAAATACATCCAAATGAAACAATACAACAATTTTCTGACAGATTTAATCAAGTTTATTATTCAATGCCGGAAAACATTAGATCTCCTCATGATTCAGCTCTCTTGCATTATCCAAGTGCCTTTGATCCAGAAATAGAATTTTGGTTAAGAGAAAGAGATCCAAAAACACTTGTACAGATGCAGAACATTTCAATTGATGTAGAAGTTAATCTACAAATCAAACAGGAAAAGTTGAAAGCATAAGAAGAGGAAAAGAAAAACATTGCAGAGGTAAAACTTAGCCTTTTGGTAAGAAAACTAGATGAAAGAACACAAGAAATCACTATGAAAGATGAATTTTTTATTCAAAATCACCATGAAGAAATAGAAGAGGTAGATAGCCATGAGCAAATTCCTGCTAATTCCAATTATCATAGATCAGAAAATGAATTTACAAATCAATATGAGGAAGAGGAATTTGTTGATCTAATGTGTATGTTTGATGACATTCCTTCTTTTGATGATTTCCCTAAGTATGATCATTATGATTATAGTTATGTTCTCCAAACTCAAGCTAACTTTACAGAGAAATTAGAAGCTATTTTGTGGGATGAGGAAACTCAGTTTCAGCAGATTGAAGACAATGATCAACCAATACAGATAAACCATGAGAGTGAGGAAGAAAAAGAAGAAAATGTGGAAATAAGTAAAGATTCTTTACCTCTTTTTTTTGCTTCATTTCAGTTCATTAGAGACAACTATCATGCCATCAATAATCAGCAATACTTAGGAATTATGATTGACAACAAAGAAAATAATGAAACTATTGATCAAGATTTTTCAGTTTCACAATTGCAATTATCAAATTCCATTGAAATAAATGATAAAATGACACAAGAAAGTTCCATACCACTATGTTTTGAACCATTTCAGATTTTAAAGGAAATGTCGTATAACATATTTAATGAAAAGGATGAGAAACTTGTTGAAGTTTATGAAGTCCCATGGAAACCTATATGCTATAGGTTGCATCCATTTTCGCAAGTTTTTCAGGATCCAATAGCAGATAGGTTGAATATTGAAGGCATTCAAAGCATTCCTCTATTAACTAACTATGATTTTCAGAATCAAGATGATAAAGGATTCAACAGTCAAACATTACAATCAGTAGGAATATCATCACAAATCTTATCTGAAAGTTTTTCGAGAGATAAAGACGAAAATAATATTTCAGATTCATGGCATGGAGGCCATCCAAAATAGATGTACATTTTTTTAGATCAGTTAAACATCAGTGTATATATTTTGGAAGATCCTTTTGTACAGTTTCTAGAGTCAACAAAGGAAATCAAGTATTTCCTTATCCTCTCATTTGTTGACAAGTTTCTAATAGGTTTCAGAAGTACAGTTTTGATAATCAACAATAAAATGCAAAAAAATATACCAAAGTACATAATACTTGAATGGTTGCATTGGCTATTTCATTTTACCTAACCAACAGTTGAGCAGTAAATTGAGTAGGTAGATGAGTGCTAATAAGCTCAGAATTTTGAGCATTTTTTTTAGTTTTCAATTTTTAGGTAGTTTTTCAGTAAGCTGGTTTGAAAATTTTTTGTGTGTTGTTTTAGTTTCAGATCAGATTTCAGTTTGCAGAAGACATAAGACACTTACTAAGATCATCAAAGGTTAAATATGAAGGAAACATACCTGCTATTCTTGATTTTTCACCAGGAAAAGCCATCCCCAAGTGGAGCCAGTGTTATGCTCCTATACCAATAGGTGTCATATATCATGATTGACTTGATGCACTATGTAATATGTTCATACCTTTCCTTGTTGCAAAGGTTTTTCATATTTTCAAAAAATCAAAAAATTTAAAAAATGTAAAGAGGGTATACCCTAAAAGAAAAATCAAAGGGTGAAAAGAATAAAAAATGGCCAAAAAAGTAAAAGAAAATGAACCCAACCAAAAGAAAGGCCAAGGAAAGTGTGCAAGTCTAAATGCCACTACTTTTTGGTCTTATGTAATAAAAAAATTGTGTGCAACTTGTAATTTAGGCCACAATTGGTGAACAATCAAACAGTTTAAGCTTGGCTAGTTCATATTTGAATTTTATGTTATAGATAGAGAATAAAATCTGACCAAACTATTTAATCTTGGCAAATAAGTAGATAGGTAGAGTAAATAAAAGGAGCTCAATAGCTTAATCTAAGCCCTTAGATGTAATAAGGTTATACTTAGATAGATTTCTACATGTAAAAGAAAAGAAAGTGTGATAAGGGTTTTCCAGTTGAAGTGCACCCTAATAAATAAGAAAAAATGCTAGGTTAAAGTAGGTAGGGTAGGTAGATGATGTTGCAGAATTACATGTGATGGATAATTACTCTAAATGTGTTAATCCTTAATTTCATCACAAATGCAAGGCAGACATTACACTGGAAGAATTTCAAGTAAAACAAGGTCAAATGATTAACTCCCCTTCTCATTTTTCCCTAAAAATTTCACTAATTTCCCCTAAGTATTAAGGCATTTGAAAATTAGGGGGGCTGAAGGCATTTCCTTGACTTTTGGAGGGACTGGACCCTCGGCCCAATAATTTAAAAATCCTAAGTACTTAAAACCATCCATAAGTCATTCATTTTACTTCCATAATTATTTTCCTAAGTAAAATCCTATTTTACTTAGGAAAATTACACAATAGTCCATAAAAAACCATTTTCATTCAAGCATAAGTTAAATACATAATCCTAATGTTTTATACTTAGCGCTTTTCATTCACTTTCACATATTGACTTTAACTTATATTATTTAATTCCCCTATATCATTTACCCATTCCCGTATTATTATAACTATACAAAAAACCCCAAATATTATATATCCCTCCCTTAGTTGAAATATAACCATAATACAACATTAATTTGAATAAAGATTAATTAACCCCCACGGTTAATTAATAACTTACCCGACCAATCATATTGCTCCCGATATGATTAAATAATCTTTAATTATGTTGGGCCCACCTTCATTAAACTCCCCTAACCTCGCCTCCCCGATAGCCATCCAATCAACCCCTCCACAATAAACGACTGTCGTCCATATCGCATCGCCCTCCATGATCGAACGATAACGTGCGATCATGGAGTGGTTTTGCGAACAGTGCCTCGCCATGTGTCACAAAATGTATGTAATCACTGGCTCCCGGTTGAATACCACCCATCCCCAAAAGCGGTGTGATACATACTGTTTACCTCCCTTCGCATACGACAAACTATCCTTTCCCACGTGCGTCATCCGTTCGAAATAGCAAAACCCCGCCAACCTTGACTTTGTGAATAAAAAAAAAATGCATGTTATTTTCATCATTTTATCTTAGGACCAGTGCTCCCATGCAAAAAACGTTGAAATCAGCTGCTGAAGATTTCCAACCGCCACTTTGCCAAACGATTTTCAGTTGAACCAGTCAGCTATTATCTGCACCTGTTTCCTCACTATTCACTTTCTGAAACAAGTATTTATCCAATTTCCGTCGAACCCTACAAGTCTTGGTTTTTACTTTAATTCCACAGAAAAATACTAAAAAATCGTACAATTCGGTCTTTGTTTCACCCCATAAGTTCCAAGAATTGTAATTTTGCCCATTTTTCTACTAAAAACCCAAATTCCTTTCTGAATCCACAAGAACCGGAATACCAAAAGCACAATGGTGTGAAGACATGTTAGAAATTTTGTAAAAAATATCCTTGAATGAATTTTGGTTATTTACTACAGTAAGTAATGGTAAAAGGGATAAACGGAAAATAAAAAGAGAGCATAACAGTTAAAGAGTATCAGTGGTTAAAGTGTATCAGGTAAAAGTCAGAGTGAAAGTTAAAATGAAGTTACAGAGCAGTCAAAGGTAAACAGTAAAAGTAAATACAAAGGCAGTAAAATGGGAAAAATAAATGAAAATACTTTCACCAACATTGAAGTTTGTCTAAAGTGAAAGTAAAACAGTCAAAAGAACAAAAAGATGAAAAGATGAAAAACACAACAAGAAGGAACATTTTTACAGAAATTTCATGTTTTAGTCATTGTCTTGTAGAAACTATTGTGATCAATCCAAGATGAATTTTGCAAAACCGAAAGATTTTTATGTTCTTACGAGAACCATCTACAAAAACCTCTCTCACTTTTCTAACAGCTATTGTGGTTTTGGAAATATTAAACAATGTTGGAAAGCACTTTTTGCAGAAAATTCCAATTAAGTCATCATTTTACAGAGAATATTGTGGCCAATCCAAAATACATCATACAAAACTGAAGGAGTTTTTTTTTCCTAAGAGACCCATCTACAAAAACCTATCTCATGCTTTGTACAGTGATTTCAGAATCAGAGATACATACACATCTTTACAGGTTATTTTTCAGACTCTGTAAAACTCTATTTTACACATATTTTTACAGAGCCTATTGTGCACAGCTGGAGAGGAATTTTAGGAAAATTAAAGAGGTTATCTCACCAACATATTTATCTACAATAACCTCTTTCACTTTTTACATATATATTACGGATTGAGAAATAAAACGATATAATTGGACCCCAAGTTTGCAGAATTGTTGGAGTAGAATGCACAAAGAAAGAGAGTAGTTAGTAACTTGGATGCCTCATCATCAACTAAGAGTTGGATCAAATTTGAATTCTCCTCTTTGTCATCACCTATCCATAAAAAATAGTGCCAAATAGATGCATTAGTTTGAGTGTCATTTACTTAAGTTCTATTTATGTAAAACAGTTGGAGAAATTTGTGAACTAATCTTGATATTTTTTCAAGATATTTTAGTTTAGAATTTGTATAAATACTTCACTCTTGCAAGTATTTTTGGGGGTGGATTCTTAGAAATTGTTGTAATACTGATTATTTTGGAATAAAGTGTTGTTGGACAAATTTCGCATGGCTAGCTGGATAAAGAATTGATACAAAGGACTTTTCACGGGATTCTTGAGTCAAACAAAGGATAAATATGTCTTCTATCTCTTTTGTTCTAAAGTTTTATATTTGTTTATTATACCATCTATGTTTCATATCTGAATGATAAACGAATAAGAATAATTCAGAAAGTGCTTAAGTGCATTATGTTTTTAATCGTTGCTATTCTTAATGTTTTCTTCTGAACTAGTATGAACAGTGAATTCTTAATTGCTCCTGTTTTATAGTTTATTAATTTTGATTATTTAGTAAAGAATTCTTAATTTCTCTTTATTAATAATAATTCAAGTTCCCTCTTTTGAATATGTTGAAGGATTCTTAATTTCCCTTCATCCATTTTGAAGCTCATTCCATTCATTTTAGATCTTTAATTGTTCCATATTTTATTACCTTGCCCTATGAAACCATCCCTTGTTAAGAAACTAAATCCATTTAAGCTATCTTCTTTGACTCCATTAGCCCAATGGATTAAATTACTTAGTCCTACCCCTCTGCTATTGAATTCCATCACTCAAACACAATCAAAATCCATAAAATTTCATAACTAGCCTAATATCTTTCAAAAACAAAGCTAAAACTTAAAGAGAGAGCCCTCTCTGGGTACAGATTGGCTAGATTCTGTACCTAAAAGTTGGTTTGTGGTTACCTCGGACTATTTCTATTGAACCTGGAGAAATTAATGAGTGATAAAAACCTGACCGGCCATCGCCATGCGCCGCATGACCCCTCACCACTCAGAGGGTAGACCAATACATTGCTCTATGTACTGGTCATCTAAGTCCTGCCAGCTGCCCTTTGAAACACCGGTCAGAAGCCTCTCACATCTATGATGGATGTCCTCCAGGAGGGTTGTTGCATCCTCATTTTGTTGCGCCCTCGCTCCACTAGGTCATGTGGTCCCCGATACTGTAGGTCGTCCCATATATCCAGCCGATTTTACTGGTGTTGTATCTGCATACCAAAAGTGAAAGAAGCAATACCACATACAATATTATAGACCTTTACATGCACATAAAATATTAGCAATTTGTCACTTACTATCGAGACCCCATATTCAACCAGGTGACAGTGGAAAATTCGGGTCCCCACAATAACTCATCCCACTATAGGGAGAGTCGTCTATATATAGTGGCATCTGATCCCAATGAGCAAATAACTCGGGTCAGAACACCCGTCCAACTGCCCCACCTCCTCCTCTGCACAATATTTTCCCCCACCAGCACATCCTAGGCTCTCTTAGGCCCCCATCTTGGAGCTCTATGTGAGCTCGAAGGGTCAGGATCTTCTCAAAGAAGAATGAGCACAAAACTGTACCATATGCATAGTCATGGTTCACTTTCTGCTTGCATATGACAACTATCGTTTCAATGATGACAGCGTCATCTAGGCCCACCCATAGTAGGTCCCACTCAAAACACTCTCCACAAGCATCATCTTCCCTCCAGTGATGTGATGGAGTGCCTGGTTGCCCAGGATCTGCAGCACTACTATGGCCACAGCATGGGTCTCTAACATCTCCAAATTCCCGATGGGTATTCGATTCCCCTTGACTTGGAGACCTGGTTGACAATAGTGCTCTACAAACTCTATGATATTCTGCCCTTGCAGTAATACTGGCTGAGCATTCCATACCATCGCAAGTGGTGGGAGACCAGTCAGGAAATATATATCCTGGACCGTCAACTCGATCCGATGCCCTTGCACTATCAATACATCATGGTCTGGGTCCCAATACTGAAAATATGGGCCAATAAAGGCTCTCCAGCTCTCATCAAAGGGTTCTCCACAAACTTCAGAACCCCAAATTTGGCTAGTGTAATGCAGACACCTTGATCCTCCTGGATCTCCGACCGTAATGCACCCAGGTCTCTCTCTCTCCAGTTGATCCATAATTCTGCCATATCTACACAAAACCATCATATTTTTCAGTATACATATAGGAAATACTGCATCTCATCATAAAAACCCAGTACTCATACAAAAAAAAAGCACATAAAAACCCCTCCCTTACAGGTCGCACTTTTTAGGCCCAAACCTGGGACAGGTCGCAGTTTTTTGCTCAAAACCTGCTACCCAGGTCACACTTTTTGCCCCAAAAAGTGTGACCCAACCGTGAAGAGGAGAAGGGGTTTGTTCCTGAGCCCTGGGGACCTAATCTGAAAGTTCAATCCATTAAAAATAAAGAGTATGGTTAGGCCTCTTACCTGCAACTGACGGATCTCGATTCCAATGGTTAGTTTGTCCGCTATGATCGCCACAAGATTTAGGGCCTTCTCTCCTCTATGCATTCACCATAGCTCCACTTGCAAATGAGTGAATTTCGAGGGAAAATGCCTTATTAAAATAGAAACCCCTTTTTTTTCTTTCTCCTGCTGCGGCCAAACCATAGGTCTATTTACCAAACCATCTATACCATTGGAAATCTCTCACCAAGCCCTCAAATGGGTATCCGTTACTTTTTAATGATTTGATACTTCACCAGGACACATTGTGTCTAATAAGCATCACTTCACCCCTCCTTAAAATTTAATTTCTTCACTTGCAACACTCGTACTAGGGGCACCACTTTGCCTCTATACTTTTCCACGCTCGTGTCGACTTTCGTCATGAATGACCATCTTATACTCATGTTTTTATGGTCCCCATTGGACCTTTTCTATGTGGTAGCACCATTGATTCACCCTTATTTAGAGCATCCGAGTTGATTCATCATTGCATTCATGGAGTCTATCTCGAGTCCCTTTACATTTCACTATAGTTCTCCATCCTTCATTGTGTGGTCCCTCTCTTGTGTCGCTAATTATGGCCTTCAGTCCCACTATCCCCTATCCCTCATGATATTGTATCAGTCGCTTCCAGGTCATCCATGCCCTTTATGCTCTAACAAGGGAAGTTGTTTGTTCGCTACTCAGTACCCCCCATTTCATCATCATCATTGGTGTCAGTCTGTCAGTCACTCTACTATTTTCTGTCATGCCTTAGTTGAGGATCCCTTATTGCCTCACCTATGGCAGACCTCCTTCTGTCAACATCAACTCATTCATTCCAGAAGACAGGTCTAAAGGGCGGTGTACCTTGGTTCCAGCTTCCACTCTTGTTCGATACCCTGGATCAAGAAAAGGGACTCCTTATTTCCCTTTGACTTGATTTTTTCTCAGCTCCAGCTCCTTTCAGCATGATCGAGATTCGTATACTTGATGGTTCAGTGATGCAGCAGCTGATATCGATGATTCCCGAGTATGTGTGATATGTCTCAGCCCTCATGAGGCTGTGGCCCTACAAGTAGCCCCACACATACTCGGATGACCTCTTCATTACAACCGTTGATTCAGCTTCATACATTTGATGATGTCGACCTCAGCTGCTTGCAGCGCCTTTTTGTTTTCATGTATCAGTCAGATTTTCAGAGCCCTTTCCTGTTTTCAGGGGCATCTAGGTTGTATTTATATCTCATGTACTCAGATATCATTGTACAATTCTTGGCTATTATCCCAGGCACAATATGTATGTGGGATTTATTATCTTGTTGTTTATCTGGCTCATGTTTATGCCAGCATGTACTATATTGTTCAGTCCCTTTGATTACTGGATGAATTATTTTTTGAACTTTGCTTGGGCGGGCATAGGTATGCCTCCCCTGCCGACTATAGTACAAGTACTCACTCATCAAAGAGACTTATCACACCTGTAAGTCTTGTCTCCTTAGGGTCTAGTTCTTTCAGCACTTTGGTCTACCTTATACTTTGTTGGGTGCAGGAATTACACTTAAGAAAACTCCTCAACACTTAATTTTTCAACCCAAGGGATCCGTAAACTTAGAGACAAAGCACAGGCAATGCCAGAGCTGGTATGAATCTTCCTAATATAAATCCCTACTTTATTTAAAGGAAATATTGCAGAATCAAATTAAAAAGAGAAAAAGGCAACTTGAACCATCAAAATCATCTACGACTGGAACAAGGAAGAATGTATTTTCAAGAGGGAATTAAAGATAAAAGGAAATCACTCTGGCTAATTATTTTTTAACTACTGAGTGTGTTTTTTTATTTAGTAGAGACACTTAGCAGTCTCAACAGATGGGCCCTTAAACCTGCTCCTTTTAAGATTTCCTTCTTGCACTAATCTGTCATGCACTATCGCAGTCTGCTTGCACTAGTGTAGGAACGAAGATTTATGCAGAAGGTATAAATGGTGTCTTTACTAAATGCTTTTTACTTCATGCAAGGGTTTGAACTTTTCCAGGTTCAAAGCACTCAGATCTTGTGGCAAGAAACTAGTTCCTACACCGGATCAGAGCTTCCTGCACTTAGCATTTAATTCTTAAAATAATTTTTTAATTATTGCAAGTGATATTATACTTTTAAATAAAATTGCACACATAAAAAGTGAATGTTTCTGATCTTAACAATGTGTAGGAATAAAGAAACAATCAATATACATTTATCCTGTCATAAGCATTTAATGAAAGAAAGAATTTTGCGGGAAGTAGACTAAGAAGGCTCGTTGCATCACACCAACGTGCACTGGTGTAAGTTCATTTCTCCTTCTTGGACTAGGCAGGGAAAACCAATCAAACAGAATTGTAGAAACGGAGATATCACACCAACGTGCACTGGTGCAGGGTTATTTCTCCTACTTGGACTAGGTGGAGGAAAACCAATTTGAAATCAAGTGCAGGAAAGGAAATTGCAGGAAAAGGAAATTTATCTACTTCACACAACGGATCCGCTTTCACTCAGACAAGAATTCTTGTGCTTAAAATTAAATCACACTTGACAATGTAAACACAAATTACAGGAAAATGGGAAATGGGGTAGATGTGCTGGGTTGGTTGGGCCCTAACCAACGAGCATGTTTCCCTTTTAAATAAAAACATTGCTCTGTACTTTAATCAATTCATCAGATCAAATACAGAAATGCAGTTTGTGAAACATGAGGCGAAGCTCCCTTTTATTAATTCACTGAGGCAAGTACATACATTAATACATTGTCCAGCCCAGATTCAGGCGATAACCAAATACAACAACTTGTTACTGCCTCTCTGGTTGTGTCTTTGTTCTCTCCTACTATCAAAATTTTTTTCTAGTACTATTTAAATTCTACATTATATAGATATTTTTCCAAAGGCCAAAATAGATCATTCAACCGATTACATAACCAAACATAGAATTTAGCTTTTCGGCCTTCAAAATTAGATAATTAAAAAAACTGGCCATAGCTAATCTCCAAATTTTGTCCTTCACATATTAAGTCTCGGATGCCTTTGGGTCAATTTTTCTGTCATGGCTGAAGCTGCTCAAAACGAGGCGGTGATCAAGGAGGTTCGGATCTGCTGCAAGGATTTGTTGTGCTGGCAACGGTGCAAGATCCGATCCTACACTAGGATTAGTGGTCACGATAAGTACTCTAACTACCAAATAAACATTGGAGATATCGATAAGTTACAAAGAGTGATTAAAAGTAAGAAATCATGTAATAAATAATTAATTAATTATAAGTTGAATTAAAAGTATGAAAAATAAAGTTTATATGAAATATGTCACCGTGCTTGGACTAGTGCAAGATGAGGGTGCATAAAAGGGGTAAAACAATGGTAAATGGTTATGATTTAGGAAGGGGAAAATGGAAAAACGAGAGAAAATTAGGGGGCTAACATCCTCCCATCCCTAAGCTGTTGTGTGTCCTCACACAATTATTTACCTTTGCAAAAAACCTTCAAAAATTTGAGCATTCCAGCTCAATCCTGCTCTGACATACTGACATCACCCTGCAATATTTCAGACTTCTTCTTTCTGATGTTCTTTGGTTTCTTTGTCACCTTTCTAAGTCGCTTGAAACATTGCATAGCTCAGTACTTCCAAACTCTAACTTCTCCTTTATTTTTTTGGATCTCCGCAGTTAATTCTTATTTACTTTGTTTTTTATCCTCCTGTGCTTTAGCTATGAGTTGTTCTAAGTTCTGCACTTGAAGCTCTAGTTCAACTATCCGAGCAGTGGGAGTTACCAAATATTCTTCTTATTCTGTCTCGACAGGGGTTGTGTCTTCCTCAGGGACCTTAGTATCCCTCATGGTTACATCAAGAAATTCTTCTTCTTGTTTTGGTTCTTCTTCTTCTGGTTCTTCTTCTTATTCTTCTTCTTGCATTGGTGTAGAAGGGGATTTAACGTCCTATGGGGACTGTGGTTCTTTTCTTGCACTAGATTATTTATTCTTTTTCCGGGCCCTTTTAATGAAATCAGCCAACAAATTCATCTTTAACATTTAAAAATTTTGTTGCGTCTGAAAGGACTAACAGGTTGTTTTCTTCGGGGGTCTGTGCCTGTACTGGTGTCGTAGAAGGAGTTATTTCAATAGGTGCACTATTTGTCTTCTTATTTGGAGATGGGGCCCTTTCTTCTATTGACTTTTTAGGTCGTTTTCTTTTTTCACTGGTGCAAGAAGGACTCCCTTTACATTCTTACTTGGACCCTTTCTTGTGTTGGTGGGGTCCTCTGTCTCCTTTCCAACAACTGTCCTTTTATGTAGATGTTTTAACAGCACCTCCCAGGTCATGCCTTTAACTTCTAATTGTTTCTGGACCAAAACCTTATCAGGCCGTGGTGATATAACTTCTTGTCCGCCTAGTCTGTCTGTGTGTCCTACACACCCTTGGCCATTTTTTCGAAGCTCTTAAGAAAAAAATAAGGGAAATCAATCCTCCACCGGATGTGTCGGTCGGCTTCAAAATGCTGCAACATCCTAAAATGGTACACAAAAGTGAGGGAGTACCTTCCCTCATAGGTTACAAATTTCTGTAGGATGGAAAGGAGGTCCCGCCACTGTCCCAGCAAGGCACTGTGTGGAATTCCTTTCTTCCAATCTACCTTCATATTCTTGTCAATGAAAAAACGCTGCCATCACTTCCTTTATAGTTTCTGATTTTTAAACCACTACTCACCAGTATTTTCCAAGCCTGTCGCTGTTGCTATAAACTCTTCCGTAACCTCAAATTTTAGAAGCCCAACTTTTACTTGGGCATTTTTGAAACTTCTGACAAACTATAGGGCCACTTCACTGTTGTGCCCGTCAAAATTTTGTAAGAATTGAAGAAATCCTGAGTCTCTCAATAGTGCAAGACTATTGTGATACTCAGCAGTCTGTTCTACCCTACTGAGAGACAAAGGTTCGCTTCGAACAGGCGGCATCGCTGCTTAACGGTTATGAACAATCAATAATTTACATGAAACACCAAGAAAATTGGTTCTTATAGATAGGGATCCAACCGTCCACCATCCCTTCTATCTTATCACCCATTCATTCCATTGAAATAGCTGTGGATGCGCGGCGTCTTTGAGATTGTGCTGGACTAGTGCTTGCGGCAGTGTTTTAATGGCTAGGTGAGGTAATCATTATGAGTGAAATAAATCTAGGATTATGGCGGAAAGGGGCAGTTATATCCAAGCAACAGTTAAACACTTCTTCACTCCTTCATAATTCAAAAAATAACTTTAGCATTTATTAAAAAATGATCATGATTCTTAACTTAAAAACACCTTGTATTTTAAATAATTTTCTCCTAGTTAATATGATAGCACAAGTACTCATCGACTAAGTGAAAGGACTTCTTATAAAATTTCATGATGACCACTTTCCTATGACGTATGCTATGAAAAGAACAAATTGTACTATGTTTCTGACAGGGTGCATGCTTGCACTGCTCTGCTTGCACCGCTTAAACTATGCTATTCTGCTGGTACCATTATTCTTGCATTATTATATAGGATGACATGCTTGCACTAGTGCAAGCATAATATCTAAAAAAATAATAGGGAATTTAAGTAAAATATAGGTTGGACTTCCAACATGGCTTCCTCAACTTATACTGGAAATTTTCTTCACCCTTTCTTAATGCTTCAGAGCATATCGTTTTGCTCTTTGTGCGCAAGATCCTGCAATCAGTTCATGAAGGAACAACAAAGTGGGAAAAGGGAAATTTTAGAATGGGAAGAAATTCTATTACAAGGATTCCAGAAATAGTACCACAAGAGGGGATAAATAGAAGTGGGATAGGGGAAAAAAAATTCAAGGGTAATGTGGGGTTTTTACGAAACGGATAGGGTAAATTCAGAAGAATATGGGAAGGTTAATCATTCTGGGATTGAAGAAGAAAACTGAGGGAATATTACGAAAGTGGAATATGAAGAAAGGCAGAAAATTTTCTAGAAGGTTTGCCTGCACTGGTGCAAGAAAAATAATTGCAGCGAGAATTAAGTGTTGAATAAAAAATATCCATGCTAATTACCCCAATTGTATAAAGGTTGGTTCTGTTGAACCCGCTTTTACTTGGTGGTCGCTAGCATATCTAAAGATCAAGAAACATTCTCTTTTTATTAGAAAATTTTGATCTTCCTGCCAGCAATCTGGTTTTCAGGTTGATCCTTCTGCAATCATGTCAGCGAACTGATTTTCATAATTACAGGAAATATTTTTTCTTTACTTTTTATATAATTTTTTTCTTTTTTTTAATATTTTTTAAGAAGAAGAAGAATTCATGTTCTCAAAAGGTTGGTGTTACCA
The DNA here is from genome assembly GCA_034641835.2 of Pinus albicaulis. Lineage (NCBI taxonomy): Eukaryota > Viridiplantae > Streptophyta > Pinopsida > Pinales > Pinaceae > Pinus > Pinus albicaulis. The sequence continues at coordinate 99,039 of JAXQQM020061014.1, read as the reverse complement.
TTCACCACTACCATCCCGAATTGCTATTGGACTTGCTGTGTAAAATCTTTCCTGGAAAGTGGCTGAAAATACTTCTTTAATCTGTGTCCATTTACCAAGAATACTAAATTTTGTCCATCAATAGTTTTAAATTCTACTGCTCCATTCTTGAATACTCGGATCACTTCATAAGGTCCCATCCAATGTGTATGGAAATTCCCTTTAAAAATTTTAAATCTAGAATCATAAAGGAGCACCCAATCACCTGGTTGGCATTGCTTTTTCTAAATAGACTTGTCATGCCACCTTTTGCATTGCTGCTGAATTAGTATGTTTTGTTGAACAACATCCCTATGAAATTCATCTAACTCATTTAATTGGAGAAGACGTTGTTGTTGTGCCTCAGAGAGATCTAGTCCTAATTGAACTACAGTTCTAAAAGTTTTGATCTGGAATTCAATTGGTAACAGAACCTATTTGCCATATACCAGCTCATATGGTGTATGTCCCATGCTATTTCTCCAAGTGGTTATGTATGCCCACAAAGCTTCTAGTAATCTTTCAGCCCAGTCTTTCCGATGCATATTTACTGTCTTTGTAAGAATGGACTCGATCACTTTGTTTGTGGATTCCACTTGGCCATTTTCTTACGGGTGATACAAATTGGATTTCCTATGCCGGATCTTGTATTGCTCCATCACACCCTGTACCAAATTAGAAATAAACTGTGGACCATTGTCAGAAAAATTTTATCTAGTCACACTAAATCTAGTAAATATTTTAGTAAAAGGAAAGTCAACAACAACTTTTTATGTAGCAAAGGAAACAACTTTAGCTTCTACCCATTTTGTAACAAAATCTGTACAAACCAAAATATTCTTTTTACTAAATGACGTTGGATTTATTGGCCCTATAAAATCAATAGCCCATTTCTCAAATGGCTCAATCATAACTTTGGGGCATAAAGAAATTTCATTGGTTTGATTAGGCTGGCCCACTCGTTGATAGCTATCACATCGCCTGACATATTGTTTGGCATCCTTAAACAAGGAAGGCCAAAAGTAACCAGTATGAAATACTTTATATGCAATCTGCTTATCATTGAAGTGGCCTCCAAAAGGTTCATCATGAGCATATTTAAATATGTCAAACACTTCCTCCTCTCTTACACATCTACGAATAATAAGGTCTGGACCAGTGTAAAAGAGATCTCCTTGAATCGAGGAGTATGCAACACTTTTTTGAATAATATTCCGCTTTTCACAAGCAGACAAGTGGGGTGGTGTTTTCCCAGTAACCAAGTAATCAGAAATGTCAGCAAACCATGGAGAATATGTTGGCATAGAAAAAATATGTTCATCGGGAAAATCATCATTAACAGAAGTTGCTTCACCAGGATTATCTAATCTAGAAACGAAATATGCTACAACTTTAGATTTTCCTGGTCTATCAACAATAGTAACATTAAATTCCTACAACAATAGCAACCACCTAGTCACTCTACCACTAGTCAATGGTTTTTTCATCAAATATTTAATCGCAGAATGATCAGTATGTACAAATACTTCATATCCTGTAATATAGTGCCTGAACTTATTAATTGCAAAAATTACAGCTAAAAACTCTTTCTTTGTAACTATATAATTTAATTTAGTGGAAGACAAATTCTTACTAATATAATAAATAGCATAGGATTCCTTATTTTCCTCTTGTCCTAAATTTGCGCCAATAGCCAAATCTGAAGCATCAGAGGAAATATGAAAAGGTAGGTACCAGTTAGGACCTCTCAAAACTAGTGCATGTACCAACTATTCCTTCAATGTTTCAAAAGACTATTGGTAAGCTGTTGACCAAGAAAATTCACTATCCTTAGTTAAAAGTCAGAAAAGAGGGGCAGCTATCTTAGAAAAATTTTCAATGAATCTTCTATAGTAACCAGCATGTCCTAAAAAACCTCTTACTTCCCTTTGAGTTTTGGGTGCAGGAAGATGCATAATTATTTCAGTCTTTGATGGATCAACCTAGATACCTTTACCAGAAATCAAATGGCCAAGTACCACTCCCACTTTGCACATTAATCTACATTTCTTGTTGCTCAAGACGAGATGGGCTTCTTGACAATGGAGAAGTACTTTCTCCAGATTTTGAGAGCTTCCTGAAAAGAATCACCAAACACATAAATTCATCCATATAAATTTCTAAAAATTCTAGATCAGCAAAAATGGCCAGGACTTCCCTTTGAGAGGTAGCTGGGGAATTACATAAACCAAAGGGAAGCACTTTATAAGCAAATGTACCCCATGGACATGTAAAAGTAGTTTTATCCTGATCTTCAGGTGCAATCTGTATCTGGTTATAGCCACTGAAGCCATCCAAAAAGGAAAAATATTTCTTTCCTGCAAGGGTATCAAGCACCTGGTCAATGAAAGGGAGAGGGAAGTAATATTTGAGAGTGGCTTTGTTTAATTCTCAATAATCAATAAAAATACGCCATCTTCCATATTTCTTAGATACTAGCACTAATGGAGAGACCCACTGACTATCGGAAACAGGATAGATAAAACCGACATCCAAGAGTTTTTGTACTTCTTCCTTCACAATATCTCTTAGAGCTAGATTCATTCGCCTTTGGTATTGTCGGATAGGTCGGGTTCCTTCCTAAAAATAGTTATGATGTGTACAAGTTTCAGGAGGAATACCCTTCATATCTTCATAGCCCCAAGAAAATGCACTAAGATGTTTTTGCAACAAATTCACAAGCTGCTCCTGTTGAGATGAGTCCAAATCTGAACTAATATGCAAGGATTTACCAGGGCTAATCTCAACAGGAGTAGTGTCAGGCTCAGGAGTAGTCAAGGGAGTGGTCAAATGCATCGGTATAGAAGAATGAGAATCATGATTATCTTGAAAATCTAGGCTGAAAATCTGGCTCAATGGCTCAAAATTAGGCATAGTGTCTAGATTATTCAGGAAATCTTGAATCTCATCTTCTTGTGAAGACCCAGTATAATGATGGATAAGGGAAATGGGATGAGTCTCCTCATCACTTCTTTTATCCAACCATAAATTATCTCTAAGGTCCTGAATGGATCTAGCAGGGGGGTATAAGGTAACTTTCTTCCTAGAATCTCCATGAAAAATATACATATCACTAGAATGACATCCAATATATGCATCGGCCGTAGAAAGCCATGGTCGACCCAAGATCAAGGGATTTCCTCCTACCGGGTTCTTTGGCTGAAGCACAATGAAATGAGCAGGATATTTCCAAGAATCTAATGAGATGATCACATCGTCCAATACTCCTCCTGGCTTAATTTTAGATCTATCTGCTAATTCAAGCATAGTGGGAGTAGGTCAAAGATGAGATAATCAAAGTTGATCCATGGTTTGCTTAGTCATGACATTAATGGCTGCACCCAGGTCTATAAGAAAATTAGAGACAAGTACATTACCAATTTGAACTGAGACAAAAGGGTTTCTGGGATCAGTATATTTTTCCATAGACACACATCCTGTCATCAACTCTGCTGCCCTACCAACAAATTGAATGGTTTGGGGTTCCACTCTCTTCCTCTTGGGTTTCTTGAGATAGAGTTCCTTAATAATATTGATACAAATGGGGATCTCTTTAATGGATTGAAGCAAAGGTATCTTAATGAAAATATTCCTAATCTCAGATGCCAAACTAGTCTCAGAAATAGACTCACTTCTTTCCATTACTAGCCTCTCTGGGAAGGGAGGTTGGTTGGAAGAAGATGGAAAGGATCCAGAGGGTAAGGGCTGCTTAGTGACAGCTTTAGGAGAATGGTTAAGAGTTTCCTTTTCTCCTTTCTCTTCAACAATCACTATAGGTTGCTTCTAATTTTCTGATGTTACAGTCCTTCCCTATCTTAATTGAATATCATGAACCCCAACTGGAATAGACTGGTACTCGAATGGTAAAGGTGGGTTTGTTACATAGATAATTTTCACTGCTTTATTATTGTTAGGATTGGGCATAGGTTGAGTAGGCAACTGAGGAGGTCAAAAGCGTGGAGGTAAAGGCAACGATGGAGTAGACCGACTCAGAATTTAAGGCATTGAATAAGGTGTATGCTGTAATATTCCCAATTTTTGCAACTAATGGGAATATAATATTTTATTTTCAGTTTGTTTAACTCATGAATAAAAGTGTAAAGGAGGAACTCTAAAACTCCTAATCAGAAAAATAAATCAATGCCCAATGTGAACATGGACAAATCTGGGCCATTTCAATAAAATACACTTAGGTGTGAAGAGGAATTAAGAATATTGACTGGTTTAACAGGACCAAATCTCAGCAGTGTCTAGATGCATTGAACCTCGTTATTGATCAACGCAGTTTTACTCCATGTGAAAAGGGTTAACTCATTGGAGGTGGTTTAGGGTTTTCTAACCCCTAATGTTATAAAATGAAGATGAAGGCCACAAGGAAAGGTTGTTGAAGATAATTCGATTTTGAGATTGCTTAAGCAACTCAAACTCTCTTGGATGTTTAGCTAGAGAGAGGAATTTCCTGTTTAGGGATTCCTCCTCCTTCATTGAGGAGCTCTTGAAGGAGTATGTTCTGAAATACCTCACATCCAAGCTTGAGGCCAAGCTTCCTCCTCCAACTACAGTGTTTTCTATTGGGCAGGAATTGCTGTGATGTAGGGTGTTGCAGTGAGGGGTTTTCAACGTAACTTCCAGATATAGTTTTGCCAAAAAGGGGGCATTCCTTTCTCTGGAAGATTAGTGAGGAAGCCTTGAGATTCATATTCAGATCTTGGCATCAGGCCAAAGAAAATTCCAACATCAACTGTGCAGTATACTTCAGAAACTGCGTCATTTGCAGAGGCAGACTTGCAGGGGTCTTGACATTCTCTTGGAGGAGATACCTCTAGTGTAAAGGAGTCTTCCCTTCACTGTGGTGATCCATGGATTGGCCAACCAATCCATGTTCCCTTTAGATCTTATTTTTTTATCATTTTATTACTGCAAAAATTCCTAAATAATTCTGCAGATCTGAATCTTAGATTTGAGATCTACTCTTATGCTTTCATGTTTTGATCAAAACCCCAAGGGGAATGTAAAGATAAGATATTATTGTACACAGATCTGATATAGGTCTGTTATTTCATATAAACATCTACTTTTGATCTTTAATATAATAAAATGGTGCTTCAGTCCTCTAAAAATCACACTGTCTAGCTCTTATGGCTTAATCCCTTGTTATAGTACCTTTAAATTGAGGCATTCTTCTTATAAAACTCTGTTTTTCTTATGAGAATCACTTCAGCCATGTTCTTGCTCTTGTATACTAATTTTCTAGCCTTATTTATGCTAAAACCTTCAGAAAATACACTCCCTCTGCTTCAGTAAATTTCTGCATACTCCAAGTCATGGGAAATCAACAATTTTAAGCCTAGTCGGGAATGGAGGATATGTTTAACATATAAAAACGCATTTTTTTTGTTGAAATTTTGCATTTGAATCCTTATTGACCTAATATAACATATCCCAGATCCATGACCCTTATTTTTATGCATATTTCTAAATACAGTCATTTTAGTGCATGAAAAGCTACCTTTCCTCACCTTTTTGAGAACAAAAGCTGAGTAAAGGTTGCTGCAGTACTTGGAACTAGTTTTCTGATTGTTTTTAAACATATTTTTTGATAGATAAAACACACATCCCTGAAAAATTCATTTTTCAGGCATGTCTTGTTGAGCAATCCCTTTTGGGGATATTATAGTGGTATCAGAGCATGATCTCTGGCACAACCTGTGAGTTCAAGCTATAAGATAAGTGAAGAGAATAAATATAGATCATAATTATGGAGAGGATGAGATTAATCTCATCAGTGTTCAGATCTAAGAAGGGCCTCTCCAAAGAGGTAAATCAGAAGAGAGAAAGAAGATGCACCGAGACTCCTAGAGGGTTTCGAGAAGAAGCAAGCTGTCGTAAAATTTGCATGAGGTTTCAAGAAGAATAAGGAAGCCCCAGCACTTCCTATCAGCAAATTAGAAGACCAAATACTCCTATATCTCCTCATATATCCACTATTCCCACTTTCTTTGAAGAAGATGAGAGGTATAGCAATGAAGAAGAGAGATGCAAAGAAACTCCTAAAAGGGTTTCAAGATTAAGAGGAAGAACTATACACTTCCTATCATCACAAAGCAGGGAGAATGACTGAAGAAGAGATCTCATTGCTTATTTTTCAAACAATGAAGAGTAGTGAAGAAAATCTCAAGGAGTTTGATGAGGAGAGGAAAAATATGAGCTACAAAGAGACATCTCCCAAGGAAACAAAGGAGAATGTCAATCTTGTCACTTTGGGCAAGAGATCTCCATTTTCACCATCTGTTGCTAAGGTGATTTCATCTAGAGAAGAGGCACTTTCATCTTTGCAAGGTAGTATTGAGCTCTTAACATATGGAGTCCCATGCATGAATCAAGAGATGCATGAGGAGGAGAAGGAAGATACCAGCACTGGTATGCTTGAAGAAAGGAGACCATCATTCTTGCCAGCAGTTGGAGGCATCATTGATCCAGGTGGAGGAACTCTTGTGTGCTGTCAAGAGGTTCCCACATATCAGTTGATCCAAGGTATGCATGAAATTTCAGCACATATTGTTTCAAGATTAACGCATAGCCAAGGATTAAATCAAAATGTTGATTTGAAGCAAAGACATGCCACAGCGCAGAGGAAACTTGATATAATCAAGGGGGAGATTGGAAACTATCCCTATGCATCATTTTTGAACTGAATTCAACCTCTTGAGTTGAGATGTAGAGTTTCAGAAAGGGGGATTAGTACTATCCTATGTTCAATAGCTGATTGTGAGATCAGAACTGTGACTTACTTTGAGACAGTGCATGCATCGCTTTGCAGATCTACAGCGCTGTCACTTAGTGACTGTGACAAGGAGGCTTCAGCTCTCTTGGAGCATTCTAGAGACAGCTTCAACCTTGAAGCAGTGGAGAAGAAGAAGACTAAAAGTAGACATCTTGAGATGAGAAGCATTTCCGCCCCTCTAGATGACACTCTCTCAATGAGCATGCTACAGCTCAAAGAGAGACTTCTACTTATTATAGATTCAAAGCCTCACTGGTTTTGGAAGGCCATAGATGAGAGAAAGATATCACTAAGAGATCTCAACGGAGATGCATTTCAATATTTCATGAGATGCAAGGTTCTTCATTGGTTCAAAGGAGATGGTATTCTACAAAGGGAGGATGCCATGATTGTGCCGCACATCACTCATCTTTCATATTGGAGTGAGTGGATGAGGATTATGAGCAAGAGATCACATTATCACTTGTAGACATATATGGCCAACAAGCTTGGTTACGCTGGTTTCCCTTGGCAGACTCCTATCACTCTCCAAAGGCACCTATTTCTCTGATCTATGCCTTGAAGAATGGTCATGAAATGAATAAGGAGGCATGGCAACGCTAGTTTCTTTGGGTTAAGCATTATCACTACCAAAAGATTCTCATTCTCTCATCTCATGCTTTATGCATCATTAATAGAGTATATGAGAAGGAAGCATGGTTGATGTGGTTGTTAAAAAGAGAATTTGGACATCATATGTTAAATCTCATGTCCATGTATTCATCCATGTTTGAAGTATGTCTCATATGTCTACTTGTATATATGTTTGAGGAATATTTCATGCATGTAATTTGGGTCAGGAGAAGGAATAGCTCCCACATGATGTGGTATGAGGGAGCTTGCTTGTACTATGTTGATGAGACATTTCACATGTCCATCATTATGTTGTTGCTCCATGATCCACATGTTGATAAGGCAAGAAGGCTGCAAAATTCCTTATTGCTATGGCTGCTCTTGGGTGAGTATGGTCACTACCCAATAGCTCATCATTTTCTAAATCATGCCTTGGATTTCAATGTTATGTTGCAGCAAGAGAAGGCATGTACCATTTCGATTCACTTGAGAGAGTATGGCCACCACATGGCATCTCCTATGTCTATGTGTTTTTCATGGTGTAAAATTTTTCATAATTATCTCAAGATGTGCATTGATGATGATACTTTTTATGGGTTGGTTTCATAATGCACATGAGGAGGAAAGAAGGAAACAAGAACTCTTGTTGCTTTGGTTGCTTTTAAATGAGTATGGTCACCACCCCATAGCTCATAATTTTCTGATTCATGCCTTATGTATCAAAGATAAATTGCAACAAAGAAAGGCATGTACATCATCTTTTGGGAAGCTTGGCTTGTCCATATTACATGGAGGAGATGGAGGATGGCAGCGAAGGGCCTTGCTCCGGTGGTTATTATTAGGAGAATATGGTTTGACATCTTTTTTTACCCATATTACTCCTTACCTTCTTCTTTTGCCTAACGCTGGAAAGATGGAGTTTGGATCCAAGGAAGCCAAAAGGGCTAACAATGAGAGCATAACAATTCTTAATCAAATCCATGAGACATGGGATGGAGGAATGTTTTGCATGATGAAGCTTCCCCTTTATGGAAGGAGCTACTATATTTTATGTTTCTCATGTGCTTATGATGGTGTTTGACATCATGTAATTGTCATCTTGTACTTCATAACCTATTGCAGCAAATGGAGGAAGCCTTTCTTATGTGGATGCAATTTGGAGGGGAATAGATGGTTTGCATCTACAATAAGAGTTGCTTGAGGGCAAGCAACATTTTTCTGGGAGACTGTAATATTCCTAATTTTTGCAACTAATGGGAATATAATATTTTATTTTCAGTTTTCTTAACTCATCAATAAAAGTGTAAAGGAGGAACTCTAAAACTCCTAATTGAAAAAATAAATCAATGCCCAATGTGAACATGGAAAAATCTGGGCCATTTCAATAAAATACACTTAGGTGTGAAGAGGAATTAAGAATATTGACTAGGTCAACAGGACCAAATCTCATCAGTGTTTAGATGCATTGAATCTCCTTATAGATCAGCGCAGTTTTAGATGGATACAATTCATGTGAAAAGGGTTAACTCGTTGGAGGTGGTTTAGGGTTTTCTAAGCCCTAATGTTATAAAATGAAGAGGAAGGCCACAAGGAAAGGTTGTTGAAGATAATTCGATTTTGATATTGCTTAAGAAACTCAAACTCTCTTGGATGTTTAGCTAGAGAGAGGAATTTCCTGTTTAGGGATTCCTCATCCTTCATTGAGGAGCTCTTGAGGGAGTATGTTCTAAAATTCCTCACATCTAGGCTTGAGGCCAAGCTTCCTCCTCCAGCTACAACGTTTTCTGTTGGGCAAGAATTTCTGTGTTGTAGGGTGTTGCAGTGAGGGGTTTTCAACACCACTTCCAGATCTAGTTTTGCAGAAAAGGGAGCATTCCTTTCTCTGGAAGATAGTGAGGAAGCCTTGAGCTTCATTTTCAGATCTTGACATCAGGCCAAAGGACCTTCCAACATCAACTGCGCATTATACTTCAAAAACGACGTTATTTGTAGAGTCAGATTTGCAGGGGTCTTAACATTCTCTTGGAGGAGATATCTCTAGTGTAAGGGAGTCTTCCCTTCACTGTGGTGATCCATGGATTGGCCAACCAATCCATGTTCCCTTTAGATATGATTTTTTTATCATTGTATTACTGCAAAAATTCCTGAATAATTCTATAGATCTGAATCTTAAATCTGAGATCTAATCTTATGCTTTCATGTTTTGATCAAAACCCCAAGGGGAATGTAAAGATAAGATATTATTGTACACAGATATGATATAGATCTGTTATTTCATATAAACATCTACTTTGGATCTACAATATAATAAAATGGTGCCTCAGTCCTCTAAAAATCACGTTGTCTAGCTCTTATGGCCTAATCCCTTGTTGTAGTACCCTTAAATTGAGGGATTCTTCTTGGGAAACTCTATTTTTCTTATGAGAATCACTTCAGACATGTTCTTGCTCTTTTATACTAATTTTCCAGCCTTATTTCTACTAAACCCTTCAGAAAATATGCTCCCTATGCTTCAGTAAATTTTTGCATACTCCAAGTCATGGGAAATCAGCAATTTTAAGCCTAGTCGGGAATGGAGGATCTGTTTAACATAGAAAAACGCATTTTTTTTTACTGAAAATTTTCATTTGAATTCCTCTTGACCTAATATAATGTATCCTAGATCCATGACCCTTATTTTTATGCAAATTTCTGAATACAGCCATTTTAGGGCATGAAAAGCTGCCTTTCCTCACCTTTTTTAGAACAAAAGATGAGTAAAGGTTGCTGCAGTACCTGGAATTGGTTTCTGAGTGTTTTTAAATATATTTTATGATAGCTAAAGCACACATCCCTGAAAAATTAATTTTTCAGGCATGTCTTGCTGAGCAATCCCTTTTGGGGATATTACATATGCGTAGATGGATATGACTACATAGGTGGCTAGTAGAAATATGGAGAATTACTTGGCCATATCCAACCTTTTTTCCATGGTTGAGAAGGTTTCCCATGCTGATATTGATTCCCATACTTCCACCATTGATTAGTGTTAGGATAATAATATGCATGTGAATTATAACCAAGATAGTGTGGAGAAAATTCAGGAGCCATACCTATACCTACCTGAGGCCAGTTCCTTATTTCTCCCATAGCATACAAGTATTCAGCTTTAGGTTGTCCCCCTGTAAATACAACTTTAAGTCTTGGTATAGAGGGACATTTTTCTGTGACATGGTCTTCTGCAGAAATAGCACACTTATTAGTTTCTTTCAAATTAAGAGGACACTCTTTAGGAGGATGCTTGTCTTTACATTTAGGACATAAAATACATAATGACTCTTCTTCCTTCATGATTTTTTGTTGAAATTTTACCGAGTATAACTATTTGGTAACAGTATTCATTATATCAATTTTCATGTTTTCCATTTTATTTTCTAGTCCAATAATCATAGCATCAGTAGATTCAGTTTTTCTATTTCTATTTCGAGTTCCTCTACCGGATCTATACCGATTTCTTGAAAATTTCCTGCATAATTCACAAATTTGTTCAAAAGTTTTCTAATAAATATCACCTTGTCCTAACAGATTTAAATTATTTCTAGCATTATCAGTAAGTCCTCTTAAGAACAAGGTTCTAATAGTACTGGGATCAAACTTAAGTTTCGACCTTTGTAAAATATACATAAATCTTTCTAGGTAATCTTCAAGAGTTTCATCATCATCCGGTATGATTGTAAACATCTCATCCTACATGTCCCAAGTTTTTTAATATTCTTGATATTTAGACAAAAACACTCTCTTCATCTGATCCAAAGAGGTTATAATGTTTCCTCCTAACCCCATAAAACAACGTAGAGTTGAGTCCTTAAGAGTAATAGGAAATAATCTTAACTTCTGAGTGTTATTTGAATAATAATAACTTCTACACAGAATATCAAACTCGAATAGAAAAGATTTAGGATCTTCGTGAACTTTACCATGGAAATGAGGGAGAGCTGATGGTGGAATATTCTTCATTTGCGCCACAGTATCAAGATCCACAATTGGAAACACAAAAGTGGATTTTTCTTCACTTACCTAGTTTTCACCAGTCCCTTCCAAATGATCTTCATGGTCCACCATTGTTTCCCTTTTACTTGTACCGCTCTCAACAAGCTAATCCACACCTGAGTTGTTGTCAGCAGAATCCAGTTGGATTGTTCCTGCGTGATGGTTTGGAATTGGATTGGGCTTCCTGCTTACAGAATGAGACCCAATATGAGAATATTTTTCATAATTCTTTTGGCCCTTAGTGGGCTTCTAACCCTTACCTTTTCTAGGCATTTATTTCAAAAAAGAAAGAAAAATAACAAACAACTTCTACTAAAAAATGTTGTCAGAAATCAATTAGCACCAGTAAAATTCCTTCAAAGAATATTTTCCAAGCAATACTACGAAAATAAAGGAAAAATTACCTCTATTGTATAATCAGAAAATTCTTACCAAATCAAATCGCCTCCCTGGCAACGACGCCAAAATGTTGGGTGCAGGAATTACACTTAAGCAAACTCCTCAACACTTAATTTTTCAACCCGGGGAATCCGTAAACTTAGAGACAAAGCACGAGCAATGCCAAAGATGGTATGAATCTTCCTAATATAAATCCCTACTTTCTTTAAAGGAAATATTGCAGAATCAAATTAAAAAGAGAAAAAGGCAACTTGAACCATCAAAATAATCTACGACTGGAACAAGGAAGAATTCATTTGCAAGAGGGAATTAAAGATAAAAGGTAATCACTCTAGCTAATTATTTTTTAACTACTGAGTGTGTGTTTTTCTTTAGCAGAGACACTTAGCAGTCTCATCAGATGGGCCTTTAAACCTGCTCCTTTTAAGATTTCCTTCTTGCACTAATCTGTCCTGCACTATCGATGTCTGCTTGCACTAGTGCAGGAACAAATATTTATGCAAAAGGTATAAATGGTGTCTTTACTAAAGGATTTTTACTTCATGCAAGGGCTTGAACTTTTCCAGGTTCAAAGCACTCAGATCCCGTGGCAAGAAACCAGATCATGCACCAGATCAAAGCTTCCTACACTTAGCATTTAATTCTTAAAATGAGTGCTTAATTATTGCAAGTGATATTATAATATTAAATCAAATTGCACACATAAAAATTGAATGTTTCTGATCTTAAAAGAGTGCAGGAATAAAGAAACAATCAATATAAATTTATCCTTTCATAAGCATTTAATGAAAGAAAGAAGTTTGTGGGAAGTAGACTAAGAAGGCTCGCTGCATCACACCAAAGTGCACTGGTGCAGGTTCATTTCTCTTGCTTGGACCAGGTAGGGAAAACCAATCAAACAGAATTGTAGAAAAGGAGATATCACACCAACATGCACTGGTGTAGGGTTATTTCTCCTGCTTGGACCAGGTGGAGGAAAACCAATATGAAATCAAGTGCAGAAAAGGAAATTTATCTACTTCACACAACGGATCCTCTTTCACTCAGACAGGAATGCATGTGCTTAAAATTAAATCACACTTTACAATGTAAACACAAATTACAGGAAAACGGGAAATGGGGTAAACGTGATGGGTTGGCTGGGCCCTAGCCAACCAGTGTGTTTCCCTTTTAAATAAAAACGCTGCTCAGTACTTTAATCAATTCATCAGCTCAAATACAGAAACGCAGTTTGTGAAACATGAGGCGGAGCTCCCTTTTATTAATTCACTGAGGAAAGTACATACATTAATACATCGTCCAGCCCAGATTCAGGCGATAACAAAATACAACAACCTATTACCGCCTCTCTGGCTGTGTCTCTATTCTCTTCTGCTATCAAAACTTTTTCTATTCCTATTTACATTCTACATTACATAGATCTTTGGCCAAAGGCCAAAATAGATCATTCAACTGATTACATAACCAAACGCAGAATTTAGCTTTTCAGCCTTCAAAATTAGACAGTTAGAAAAATTGGTCGTAGCCAATCTCCAGCTTTCATCCTTTGCAGATTTGGTCTCGGCTGCCTTTGGGTCAATCTTGTTGTTGTGGCTGAAGCTTCTCAAAATGAGGCGGTGATCAAGGAGGTTCGGATCTGCTGCAAGGATTTTCTGTGCTGGCAATGGTGCAAGATTTGATCCTACACTAGGATCAGCGGTCACGGTAAGTACTCTAACTACGAAATAAACATTGGAGATATCGATAAGTTACAAAGAGTGATTAAAATTAAGAAATCAAGTAATAAATAATTAATTAATGCTAAGTTGAATTAAAAGTATGAAAAATAGATTTTATACGAAATATGTCACCGTGCTTGGACTGGTGCAAGATGAGGGTGCATAAAAGACGTAAAACAACTGTAAATGGTTATGATTTAGGAAGGGGAAAATGGAAAAAAAAGATCAAATTAGGGGGCTAACATACTTCTCTCTCTTTGACTTCCCCTTCGATGTCTATTGATTGAGTTCTTACAACGTACTTCGGTCATACGATTAGCTCCTAACACTTACACGTTGGGGGAAATCTGTTACACCATTTTTTGGTCATCTAACCCATTGTTATTAGATGGACCCAAGTACACCATGTAAGACCAATTTTACCCTAAGTAAAATTTCATTCACTATGAAAAATAACTTAGTAAACCACCTTTATTAAGTTGTTTATGGTCTAAAAAGGAAACCCCATGAGGAAATATTAAATAAATCTACATTTGTTTGATTCTCCTCAAGGAATAATTAGACAATAATAAATTATTTCCTAAGAATAATTCTTTAAACCTTATTTAAATAATATTCTTTGTCGAATATGACTAAATCACCCTTAAATAATTAAATAAATCATTATTTATTTGATTATTACTCAACCACATCCTTAAAATGATAAATAAATCATTTATTTATTTATTAGTTACAAATAAAGGGATTTGACCCAAGTCAAATTCCTTTTTCCTCCAACAAATATAATAAAATATTCCATAAAAGTTGGATCTTGATTTGGTTAATAATATTTTAATTATGCACCAATATCTAGACTAACTCAATATTTTGTTATAAATAGAAGGGTTTTCCCATTCATTTACCACCTTTTGTTGCCTAAAGATCACTCTGGATCTATACTTTTGGTCTGACTATTTATCCACCATCATAGTCATATTTTGCTACCATTTTTGTCTAGGTTTCCTGCACCATAAAGAGAGAGAAGTTTTAGATCTGAAGTGCTGAGGACTTACAAGAATCCATCCCATTGAGGAGAACTAGGAACACCCTCTTGTGTTTTCCTCTTAGGTGCCATTAATACAAAAATAATTCAACATATTCTTGTCTTGTCTATTGGATGCATGGAGTAAATCTTGTTTTTTCTACTGTTTAATGTCTTCTAATGCATAGATCTATATTTTTGCAACATTTATCTTGATCACCTAACTACAGATCCGAAGAATTGGAAGCCATCTTTGTTGTTAGGGTTGTTGGTTATGCACATCTAAAGTGGTATTTTTTTGTATGCTTGGAATTAAGATTCATACTAATAGCTGCGCTGGCTGCTCTTGGGTGAGTATGGTTACCACCCAATAGCTCATATTTCTTTAACTCATGCCTTGTGTATCCATGATAGAATGAAGCAAAGGAAGGCATGTTTATTTTGGTTAAGAGATTTTTTCCACCACATGACATCTCCCATGTTTATGTGTTTTCTATTGTTTTTAATATGGCATAATACTCTCATGATATGTGATAATGGATTTTGTTTGTATTGGGATGACATGACATTTCATATGTCCTTCAGTATGTTGTTGTTACTCCATGATTCACATGATGACGTGAAGAGGAAACAAGAGCTCTTGTTGCTCTGGCTTTTATTTGGGGACTTTGGTCCTACATACTCCCCTAATTTTCATGATAGTGTTGGAGGACAGAAGCAATAGGTACTCCTCCAATGGCTCTTACTTGGAGAGTATGGACACCATACTTGGTATCTTGATGGTGTGGTGTGGTAGCAGGGAACATTGCTGCATTGGCTACTATTGGGAGAATATGGTTTAACATCTTTGTCTACCCATTTAGCCCTACTTCTTCTTTTGTACAATGTTGGGATGATGCTTAGATCCAACAAGGCCAACAAGGCTAAGGATGGAGGCATGAAAATCCTCTCTTTACTTCATGTAGCATGGTATGGAGGTATACTTTGTGAGTTGGATCTTTCCTCTTATGGAAAGAACCATCTATCTTTATGTATCTCATGTATTGTGAAGGATTTTGGACATCTTATGGTTGTCACTTCGAGCTTCATGATTGAAGAGGGACATCTTGCTACACAGTTAGAGGTCACTCTAGAAATTCTAGAGAGGCAAATTTGGTGTTGGGAATACATAACTCATTGCAGCAAATGGGGAGACCTTCTTTGTGTGGATGCCATTTGGAGGGGGACAAATTTCTCTAGCATCTACTTTTGCAGTTACTTGAGGACAAGAAACATATTTCCGGGGAGGATTGTAATATTCCAAAATTTTCACATGATACTTGGAATATTAGAGTTCTTAATAAAATTAATTAATGAAGTAAATAAAAGGGTGGAGGGACCCACAAACCTCAAAAATGAATATAATCCACTTTTAATGTGTGTATGTGGATATTCTAGATCTAGATCTAAAATCATGGAGTAGTGGACCAGCTCCATTAATGGAGATCATGTCTCATTTATGAGATAGATTATAGATGATGAAACAGTCAAATAAGATCATGGATCTTAAATGTAAAATCATGAGGATCTTTGATAAGGTCAATTGAGATCATAGTGCATTCAAAGAAGATCATAGAGTACTTATGATAAGTTAGTGGAGGAAGTGATGCATTTAATGCACACATGATGGAGAGGGTGATCACTCCATATGAACATGATGGAGGACATGGAGAAACAACGCAATCAACCATGGAGACTTATTTCCACATGTACCCCGCATTTTTGGAGTGGGCCTAGGCTATGGAAGGCTCATATATATATATATAATGATGGTGAAGGCATAATGGAAGGGAGGATTTGGATTATTCATTTATTGATATGTTTAGATACAGATTTGTCTTAGGACATCTCTATGCATTCTTGAGTTTTTTAGCTAATTTTGCAGTGTTGTTTAGCACAGGGTGTTCCTGGGCGTGAATCCCACCTCTTCCCTTGAGTGATCTCTAAGGAAAAGGATTGTACTACATTCCTTATCAGGCATTGATGCCATATTTAGGAGGTTGTTTATAGCATTCAATTAGGAAACTGGTGGAGGATTCATCCTACCACTTTTTTCATCACATTCAGACTTCCAAGAGCAGTAGATCTATATCTGGCATTCAGGCCATTGGGTTTTACCTCCATGCAGCAGCAATCCCTTCAAGGATTGCGCAGTCTAGTCCTATATATCTATTGGAGGAAGGAATTTTCCAGTCTTTTAGCTATAAATCCTATGAGGGATCACCTCCTCACATTAGATCTATTATTTCCATAATTCAGGAGCTATATTAACACATCTAGCAGTAGGCTATTGAGCCACCCTTTGTTACAACATATTTTTCTGAAGTTGTTGTTCATCCAGTAGCTATTTTCAGTGGAGGAGATTGGAGAAGCTAGATCTTGAGCTTTTGGCCAAAGGTTATAGTGAAGGGATCTTCCCTTCTTGCATAGATATGATTGTGCATTACTACATCCATCATATCATCAGTTTATGCAGCGGATCTGCATACCCATTAGTATATATGTGAAGCCCTAAGAGGGTGTTTTTCTTAGATTGACATATCTAAGAAACCCTTTCTGGGTTATCTTGGGTATCCATCATAGAGCCTAGATCTCTAATTTCAGCATCATCGTAGCTCCCATTATACCTAGATCTGACTTTCTATCTTTCTGGCAGTTGTAGTCCCAACAGTTGCAGCAGGGACAACACATTTTACCTTCCAACAGTTACACAATCCCTCTTGTGTGATCATTGTAGGGTCATTATGGGCCATCCCTTTGGCTTGAGTGTCTCATATTTTGAGCATTTTTTTACTTGTTATTCACCTCCTATATATTAAAATGACTCAGATGCTTATGTGCAGTCTGATGTGTATATAGATTTATTATTTACCTTGTTGCAGTTCTTATATTATGTTTTAGTATTACTACATTCTCCCTTTTGGGATATTACATAATGAAGGACTTTTTTCAAATGTGGCTGCAACGTAATTTCTTGAAATGGAAATGTTACCTTTTTTTATTTAATTCCCTAATTTTCCAACAACCGTGATGGTGACCCAAAGAATGGACATGTCTCTCTTTTTTCTTTTGATTATTGACATTATGATGACAATCAAATGTAAATCCTAGACCATCACCTATATGATGGTACATTAACTCTTTTGATGATCTATGACACCTAAATTATGACATGAAGATGATGAGTGATGATGACCATGAGAAAGTGGAGGGAGTGGCACTGACCTAGAAAATAACCAATTATTATTTGACAACAAAGATATTTCCAAATTTTATTTTAAAATGTAACAATTTTATCTAATGACAGTATCAATCATATGGAAAGAGTACATTTTATCATTGGTGACTCATATACACTAACATTGGCTCCAGCTAGGGATGGTAGCTCCTTTAGGAGGTGTCAAGCACATTGTAGACCAGGTAGCTTCGTCCATTGGGAAATGGAGTCAAAATAAAACACTTGACACTCAAATAACTCACTAACTAAACTAATAAAAATAAAAACTAACTTGACTTGACTCAAAAAACTGATTTAACCTTTGAACTTTTAATAGAAACAATAGTTGATCAGAGAAACATTACGGCCTTCTCCTCAGGCTTCAAAATTCTTTGACATATCCTTTATTCTTTAATAGCAAATAAAATGTTATTCATAATGGAAGTGAAATATTTTCATCAAGATCAGGTAAGATATTATTTGAGGAGCCTACCATTCACTAGACCTCCTGGAAGTGATTTCCCATAAAGATATTACAATAAGTAAGAATTATTCCCTCTGAATGCTAAAATCTCATAGGGTCCTTTCCATAAGTTCTCAAACTATAATATTCCAAATTTTTCCTTCAATAAATTGGAATATTAAATTTTTCTATTTTCACTTAGGAGTTGAATAATTGGGTGAGAAGACCCATTCATAATAAAAACATGGATAAAATCCCTCTTGGTACGAAAAGGGATCATTAGGGAACTAGATTTCACACCCTCATGTGTGAAAGGAGACATTTTCAAGAAGGCTAGGTCAAGTTTGACCAAGTCAAACAGCGCTACCTAAGAGGATGTAGCTTGCTTGGGAAGAAAACGTAGAGAAAGAGGATGGAAGTTTCCTTGATGAAGGAAACCCTAAAGAGTGGGACCCATGGAGAGGGAGCTCTCATTGTTTAAAAGGAGGGCAAGACAGCCATTGTTACAAATGCATATGATTATTAATTTCTTGTCTGCTTAGACTATTTGCAGTTCGGGTTGTTTAGCTGAGTTGTTGTACTGCTTAGCACAAGGATTTCCTATTTAGGAATCCTCCTCCTTTCTTGAGAAGCCTCTTGAAGGAGTTGTACTGATTTGCCTCACATCCAGGCTTGAGGCCAAGAATCCTCCTCTAGTACAACATTATTTCTGCAGCAGAATAATGTTGTGTTGCAAGGTGTTGCAGTGAGGAATCAAAACACCTCTTCCATCACTTTTTTTCAGAGGAGGAGTCTCTCTTTCCTTTGGGAGATTAGTTTGGAATCCATTGGTGTTTATTGAATATCTTCGGTATCAACAATCTGCGATAGTTGCCCCTATACGTTGTGTCGATAATCGAAAGTAGATCAAATTACACCGATATCCATTGGATTAGATTCAGCCATTAGTTGCAGCATCTTTAGCTATCTCCATCCATCTCCATTTTCTGAGTTGCAGTTGTTGCCCAGCAAACCGGCAGTTTTTCCATTTTGTATATTTTAGCCAATCCTTCTCAGGATTGTCGTATTATTGTTTTACAGGGGTTTAGAGCTTTCTCCCCCATTTATTGGAGATACACATTTCAATATCCATGTATTGATATCATTTTGCAGTAGTTATCCATAATAGATTGTGCTGTCTTAGCCAGGGGTTTCACATATGTAGCATTATTCTTCATTTCCTTGTACATGTGTTGTTGAGGCTTGCATTGCCTTGTTTGAGTGACTCTTTCCTCAAGGAATTGTAATATTGTTTCTGCTATAACATAATTTTTTGGCTATTTACATCTTCATGTACTCAGGCTCATTAAAATAACGTTGTTGTTGCATTATAAGTTCTTGCATTTGTTACAGTCCCTTCATCGGGCACTTTCTGAGGACAACTAGGTGTGGGAGATCTATTTAACCAACCTAGAAGGATTTATTTGGAGCCTCCTCTTGGATTTAGGACTTAGATACATTGATCTAAGTGATCCAGGTCTTGGTTTCAATTCCTGTAGCAGCCATTACTGGAAAATGTGTTTTCCAGTCATGCCTTGGTAGCTGTTCCATATTTGTAATATTATATTGGTATCAAAGCAACTTTCTTAGCTCAACCTGTGAGTCTCAGCCCAAGAAGATCACGATGATGAAGAAGGTGATTTTTCTCTCATAAGCTTTTAGATCCAAGAAAGACCTCTCAAAGGAGGTCAAGAAGATGGAAGAAGGAGAAGAGGAAGGACCATGCACTTCCTATTCTCATGAAGAAGAAAGAGACAAGCACGAAAGATACTTGGATCATTTTATTCTAAGTAAGTACCTTGTTGAGTACAAATCTCAACCTAGAGCCTTCAAGGAGACTCTAGCTTTTCCACATTTCATCCAGTTGAAGGAAGAGAAGAGACCCTGCAGTAGAAGATAAATCAAAGGCAATAGATTTCTATTGTCTACCTTTTATGGGTCATCTACAACAAGAGCTTGGGTGAGGAAGTTGGAAGCATTTTTCTTGCTACATCCTGTAGTGGAGGAATAAGCTGTTGAGATCTCAGCATTGCACTTGGAGGGTGGAGCCTATGTTTGGTGGTTCAGCCACTTGAGCCATGCAAGGGTGAAAAATTTTCAGAGTTCACTCAAAGGTTGATCAAAACCTTTGATGGAGGAAGGAAAAAGGAGGAAAATCTCACACCACCACTTGAGGAGTCTTGTAATAGCGCTTTCACACTCATGGAGGAGTAGCCACATGCAACAATAATTGGGGCAACCAACACATTGGTGGAAAGAACTCTTGCGGCCCTATAATAGATTCCAAAATCTCATCAAGGTATAAAGGAATTTCCACTATCTATTGTTACAGCAAATCCTCTTGATAGTTGTGGAAATTTGTTTTTGCATGACCAAGGGTCAAATCACACTGCTAACCTACAGCAGTAAGATTGCACTGTGTTGTGCAACATGGAAACATTCAAGGAGGAAATAAACCATCATCCTCATGAACCATTGTTTGATTGCATGACACATTTGAGGTTGGGGTTTGAGGACTTGAAGAGAAGGATGGAAGATAGTAGACATCTTGAAGTGAGAAGCCATTTCTCCTTTCTAGATGACCCTTTCTCAATGAGCACCTCTTAGCTCAAAGAGGAACTTCTAATTTCAGTAGATCCAAGACCTCATTGGTTTTGGAGGACTATTGATGAGAAGGAGATCTCATGGAGATATTTCATTAGAGGTGCACTTCAAGACATCATGGAGTGCAAGGATTTTCTTCCTTTCTCACACTTGAATCTACATGGATTCAAGGAAGAGCAGATATAATATGGAGGACATATTAGGATGGATAACATCTCTCATGCTTGTGTTGGACATTCCTTGAGCCACACACATCATGATGTTAGGTTTTTTCCTACCACCTATTTGAGTCCTTATGGGATCAGATTGATCCTTGAGAAGATTGCATTTCAAAATCCCATGAAGTGAAAAGACAGGAATCTGATTTGGGAGGATGGTAGCTCTCATGGGAGGGGTGCCAAGATGAAGGATGGAATGAGACATTCATAATCAGGTGAGTGGATGTGGATGGAAAGCAAGAAGCTGGTGAGCTACTTGCAACTTTATGATACCGGGTAGCAGGAGGCTTGGCTGTGCTAGTTACTCTTGAAAGAGTTTGGTCATCATCCTCTTTCTAAGGGTATGTGGCATGATACTTGCATATTTGAGCAGTGGAGAGTATGGATGCATGGTGTTGATATGATTTGTATGTCAATCATTATGTTTTCATCACATGACTTTTATGATGGAAGTATGAGGAGGCAACATAATCTTTTGTTGCTTTTCTTGTTCTTGGGAGAGCAAGAGGATATTTTCTCTCACACTTTGCATAATGTTGCAAGAGGAGGAGATGACATGATCTCCTTGGCTTTTGATGATCAGGAATTACTTCCATATTGGAAGGTATTCCATATTTGTTGCAGCATTACTAGAGGAGTCTTTGAGAAGGAGCATGTCAAAGAACAGAGATTTTTATTGGAAGGAGCTTATTTGCATGAGCTCATAGCATTGTCACTTTGCAGCAGAGAATTATGGATGGAGTGTCCCCAGGATCACTTCACATTGGATGCACTTGGTGAACAAGGAGGAGGTGATGATGATAGAATAGTTGATAGAGACATCTATGACTATGACATGTTCTTCTTGACTTGAATTTCCAAGCATGAGGAGGATTATCTTCTTCCAACATATGGACCATTCTTCTTCATAGCATGCCAAAACACTATGGAGGACTCACTCATGGATCCATGTACCATATTACTTCCGGCATATGGTAAGAAATTTGTTTATACATTCATTGATTTGCATACTCTTACCATTACTATGCAGTGCATTGCTTCACAAGAGGGCAAGCTTGTCACATTGCTCCATGATCATTTTTGGGCCAATCTATATGATGGAGGCAGCCATATTTTATGTGGCCTTGGGAAAATGTTTTATCATCACATGTATGTTCAGTTGTTTCACCCAAACACTTATCATATAATGACATACATGGTTAACTATGTAACAAGAAACATTTTTCCTTGCACTTTTCTGAAGCAGTAGTTTGGGAAACTGTGTTGTCACTATTGGGAAAACTATTGGTACCTTCTTGCACCACATGAAACCTTCAACATTTTCCTCATATTATTGTTGATCATGAATTAAATTTCTGATATGGATCTGATTTTCATTGGAAGCATGATTGAAATATTGACACATGAGTTGGATGTGTCCTTGAGGGGAGAGAATTCCCGCATTTTCTACACTACATGTTCTAATGGGAGCATGGGAGGAACTATGGCCACCACAGCCACATAATTGTTCTCTTTTGGGGTGGACCATGAGTTAGTGAATCATTCATTTCATAGCCATGGGCAAGTGTTCAGTTTTGTATTGTTGACACATTTAGCCATTTACTATTCATTAGTAGATGTGGTGGTTTCTATATATTACTTTCCATGTTGTTTTCTGAAATTGCAGTGGATGATACTGTGTTGTGTCCTCTTGAGATAGTGTTTGTATCATGCGTCATGTGAAACTTGCAGCAAAATTCTCACTGGGATACTCTATGATGACCATGTCCTATTCATCATGGATGGATTGTTTTGGGCCAGCTTGTTCTTCAATTATGGAGGAGAGATCCTTGGAGGATTGTTCTTGATTTTTCCATTTGAGGGAAATAATTTTTCAGCCCAAGATCAGCACATACTCTACACTCATCATGAGTGAGGAGAAGCATAGCAACGGGTAGGCTATGATGCTTACCATATTTATATTTTCAGCCCACCTTCATTTCCGGAGCTTGAGGTGGAAGGATATTTTCAGGAGTTGCCATGTTGGGAGGTGACTCATTTTGTTTGGATGATTGCTTAGGGATGGAGGATCCATTTGGGGAAGATTTTTTCCTAACACATTTTATTCTCCATGCCTTGGGAGAAACTTCTCAGTTCTATCCTTGCAGTTGCTTGAGGACAAGCAACATTTGGGAGGGGAGGACTGTAATATTCCAAATTTTTCCTTCAATAAACTGGAATATTAAATTTTGCTATTTTCACTTAGGAGTTGAATAATTGGGTGAGAAGGCCTATTCATAATAAAAACATGGATAAAATCCCTCTTGGTATGAAAATGGATCATCAGGGAACTATATTTCACACCCTCATGTGTGAAAGGAGACATTTGCAAGAAGGCTAGGCCAAGTTTGACCACGTCAAACAGCGTTGCCTAAGAGGATGTAGCTTGCTTGGGAAGACAGTGCAGATAAAGAGGAGGGAAGTTTCCTTGATGAAGGAAACCCTAAAGAGTGGGACCCATGGAGAGGGAGCTCTCATTGTTTAAAAGGAGGGAAAGGCATCCATTGTTACTCATGCATATGATTATTGATTTCTTGTCTGTTTAGACTATTTGTTGTCTCGACTGTTTAGCTGAGTTGTAGTGTTGCTTAGCACAAGGATTTCCTATTTAGGAATCCTCCTCCTTTCTTGAGAAGCCTCTTGAAGGATTTGTACTGATTTTCCTCACATCCAGGCTTGAGGCCAAGCATCATCCTCTAGTACAAAATTATTTCTGCAGCAGAATAATGTTGTGTTGCAAGGTGTTGCAGTGAGGAATCACAACACCTCTTCCATCACTTGTTTTTCAGAGGAGGAGTCTCTCTTTCCTTTGGGAGATCATTTTGGTAGCCATTGGAGCTTATTGCAGATCTTGGCATTAGGCCAACTAATTCTCTTGCCCCTACAGCGTAGTTTTCTTCAGTAACTACATTATTTTCATTGAGCATTTGCTATGGGGTTTTGCATTGTTGATTGGAGGGCAAGATCTTCAGTGATAGGATCAGCCTTTTGCATGAGAGATCCATTGGATGAGGTTCAGCCATCAGTTGCAGCATCTTCAACTATCTCTATCCATCTCCAGTTTCTGATTTGCATCTACTGACTAGCAAACTGACATTTTTTCCATTTTGTATATTTTAGCCAATCCTTCTAAGGATTGTTGTATTATTGTTTTACATGGGTTTATAGATTTCTCCCCCATTTATTTGAGCCATACATTTCCATTTCCATGTATTGATATCATTTTGAAGCAGTTATTCATAATAGATTGCGCGATCTTAGCCAGGGGTTTCACATATGTAGCAATATTCTTCATTTCCTTGTACATGTGTTGTTGAGGCTTGCATTGCCTTGCTTGAGTGACTCTTTCCTCAAGGAATTGTACTATTTTTTCTACTATAACATCATTTTTTGGCTATTTTCATATTCATGTACTCAGGCTCATTAAAATAATGTTGTTTATGCATTATAAGTTCTTGCATTTGTTACAATCCCTTCATCGAGAATTTTTTGAGGACAACTAGGTGTGGGAGATCTTTTTAACCACCCTAGAAGGATTTATTTGTAGCCTCCTCTTGGATTTAGGACTGAGATACATTGATCTAAGGGATCCAGGTCCTGGTTTCAATTCCTATAGCAGCCATTATTGGAAAATGCATTTTCCAGTCATGCCTTGCTAGTTGTTCCAGATTTGGAATATTACACAAACTTACCATGTTTTCCATTATCCTAATTTCGGGCATTTGACCAGAGAACAGCATCTCCCTAGTTGAAATGATTAGCTTTGGTTTTCTTGTCATAAATTTGCTTGATCTTCTCCTTGAGCTTTGATGTGTTATTGAAAACTTCTTTCTTGGACTGTTGCAAGTGGATCATTTGATTAATTGATCTTGAATTTCATTTGGCTCACTTTCAATCTCTTGTAGGATTTTCATCACTGGCACTACTAAAGAAGTTTGAAACATTGTATCTACAGCATAGACCAGCTGAAAAGGTGATATGCCAATATATTTACTTGTGTTAACTATGTCTTCCCGTAGAGCATTAATTAACTTGTTGTGCCAATTCATTTTGTTCTCTTGCAGTAGTTTTTTTATTATGTTCACCAATGACTTATTTGATGATTTAGCCAACCAATTTCCTTGAGGGTAATATGTTGTTGAATTCCTGAGTCTTATGTGATATTTATCACAAAATTATATCATATTTTTGGATTCGAAGGTTGCTGCATTGATAGTAATGATTTTCTATGGGAAACCAAAACTCGACAAAATATTTCTCTCCAAAAACTCAATAATTGTCGTGCTTTTAGCGTGTCTCATGGGGATGGCCTCAATCCACCTTGTGAAATAGTCGGTTGTAATGAGTATCGACTTATGCTGAGCTGATGATGGAGGGTGAACCTCACCTATGAATTCAAGCCCCCACTATTGGAAGGGTGCTTGGACTACAATTGGTTTCAAGGGCAACGTTAACAATTTTCTCTTTCCTTGGAAAAATTATTATTCATGACAAATCATGACTATTTTTATATACATCTGAAAACAAACTTGGCCAATAGAAGCTAGTCCTCAATATCTTATTTGTTGTAGTTTTCCAAAAAAATGACCACAATCACCTTTATGGAAATAATTCATCACTTTCTCAACTTCACTTTCTACCAAAGAGTTTCATAAAACCCCTCCCAGATATTTGCAATATAAAAAATTGTTAAGAATACAATACTTAAGAGCCTTCAATTTCAGAGATCTACCTTTACTCTTGGGAAAACCCAATGGAGGATTCAAATGTTGTAGCACATGAACTATATCTGAATGCCATGGTGATGACGTAAACATTTGAGATACTTGAGGTAATGAATCAGCCTCCTGCTCCTCGGAAAGTGAAACAATAAATTTCATGTCTAACTCATGTAAGTTAGAGTCTTCCATGAGCTTATCTAAGCCTTGACCTTTGATCAGTTTTGTAGTTCTTATTTCTAAAGCATATTCTAGCTTAGCAGCTATCCACTTACAACGCATGTCTTCAGGATCATTTTGTGTTAATACATCTTTGAAAGTGGCATTTGAAACATAGGCAAGAACATGAGAATGAAGGATATAAACTCATAAATCCTTCAAAGCTTTAACTAGTGCCAACGCTTGTTTCTTAATGATATTATATTTCAAAGCACCATCTCTTATTTTCCTACTGAAGAAGGAAATTGGATGCTCTGTTTTACGATCTTTCTTTTGCATGAGGACAAAAACTAATGAATGTTCAGATGCAAAGGAAATGATGATGAAATCAAGTGTATAATCTGGGTTGATAAGGATAGGAGCATGAGATAATGCAAACTTGACTTTATTAAATTATTTTCTTGCCTCATCGGATCATTTCATCTCACTTATTTAATTTAACATATTGGTGATTTTCATTAAGTGTTCAGCAAGGTTAGGAATAAACCTTCTCAAGAAATTGATTTTACCATTAAATGATTGAATTTCCTTCTTACTCCTAGGATATTTGTTGAAGAGGTAAATCCCCTCTACGAACAGAGGTGATCCCATTAGCCCAAATCGAGTCTAGAAAAAATCAAGTCACGCAATGATGTTGGTTCCTAGTTACAAAAAGTAAAATATCATGATAAGTAGCTACCTCAAATCCCACGCAGTTGCTGTTGAAGAAAAGATGATGTTTCCCGTCCCTCGCTTGACAGATCATGATCCTTCCATTCGACACATCTGAACGCCTGTACACGTGAAAGGAAACAACGACATACAATGTAAAATCTAAAGCATGTAACCATATATCAGTCAAAGAGGATATAATTCATTTCATCACATAAAGAAATGAGCACATGAATGAAACCAAAATCAGAGTCGCTTATATTATAAATGACAAAAGGGAGATTACAACAAAATTCTCTGACGCTATGATCTTCCTTCAGCGGAGATGACAGTGGAGTGTGTCTCAAAAAAGCCTTTCGGGAATCTGGATGAAGCTCTCTCTCTTTGGCATGGCTCTCAAAGGTTTCCCGGCTATAGTTTCCTTCCTACAAGTTCAGCTAGAACATGTTCGAACCTTCAACCATTCGGCTCTAACCTATTCAACTAGCACATCAATGGAAGATGGCTATATTTATAGAGGAGAGGAGGAGGTTTGGATCCCTACAATAGTGGAAGGGAGGCCTTATCCCTTGGGAGGTTTCCCCATAAGGTGGAAACAAGAGGCCAAAGGAGGAAGGCCATGGTTATTCAGTCGAACCACTTCCTATGACTCATCCACGAAGTTGTTGTAATCGAAACTTCGCCTCTTTTTTAAAGAAACTTTCCATAAGCAGATTGGCATGGGTGCTTAACTGGGACAGAGCACCAGCTGGCACAGGCTCAGTTTTAATTTTTCTCATTGGCGCGAGGGCATAAGGGGCTACCAACGCCAAGGAAAAAACAGGTGTTTTTTAGTGGTCTGCTCAGGAAATGATCAACAGAAGGAAAGTTGTCCTCATGGAAAGGGATGCAATGATGGTATTTGCAAGGCATGAAACTGCTTATTGGTCACAGAAATGACCCTCCAATGGGCGAGATGGGGATTGCAAGGATAGTGACAAATTACTGTGTAACAGATGCCCCCTAAAGCATGAGGTCAGAGAGAGACAGAGGGGTGAAATGCTTTATGAGAACGCGCCTAATTGAAAACACTGTCGTCAGAAGACTTGAAAATACAAGTACAACTAATATCTCTGACACATGCCACATGGTATGGGCGCAGCCATCCATAATAGAGTGTACAATAACCGAGATCCAAGGTATGGATGCAGCCATCCAACAAATAAGGATCAAAAAGTAGACTCAAGTATGGTTGCAGCCATCCAATCAAATGATTCATGTAACCAATCATGATAATCCACAAATAATCGCAGCTTGGATTTCAGAAGACAAAATCCAGGGTCTTGCACTCCATCTCGACCTGAATAGAGTACAAGTCCAAGCATGTGAATAAGTGAGCTAAAGTCGAACATGCCGGAACATCGTCTGATTACCAGACAATAATGAAAGTCGTTAACAGACGCAAGAGGAACCACCAATAATGAGGATGGCCCTCAACGTAATATAGGTACAATCCATGGAATGTGAACAGTGATTTGATGTTGAACACCCGTAGAATCATCCAATCGAAGGCCAATAATGAAAACCTTGCGTCGAATGCAAAGAACCTGCCATTGAGGCATGCAGGCTCCAAGGTACCGGAAAGGAGTCTCTAGATCAACTTCCTAGATAATGAGCTGAAGTCG
Organism: Pinus albicaulis; assembly: GCA_034641835.2. Taxonomy (NCBI): domain Eukaryota; kingdom Viridiplantae; phylum Streptophyta; class Pinopsida; order Pinales; family Pinaceae; genus Pinus; species Pinus albicaulis. The sequence goes on along the minus strand of JAXQQM020061014.1, from coordinate 70,548 downwards.
ACAGAAAGTGACCCTGATCGAAGGTGGGCCATAGTGTTTCCCACATCATTGATGCAAGATATAGGAACATGATGTTTGCGAACCAAGATCAATTAAGAATCAGAGGGTGGTTGAAACCTGCAGAGGCCAAATTCTCTTGAACATATTGGCGGCACGACAGTGGATTTGGAAGTATTTGACATCAAAGTATCTAGGGTCATGATGATGTGGCAAAGAGCAGATGATCGGTCAAAAAGGATTACCCAAACCCATGGAGGTAGGAAAATAACGAGATGAGATTTCTCCAACTCGACACGAATGCAGACAAGTGCCATGTTCAAGAGCGACATACTGCCGACACGACGATGATACTTGTTCCATTTTCCCCCACCGTTTCTGGCGATTACCTCTTTATTTTTACAAAATCTTGAAGAGGATACCATATGCTTTTCATATAATTTTGTTCCTTTGAAAAAATCCAACCTAGTACATTTAGCGAGCCCTAGGAAGGAGGAACTCGAGTAACGTCATTATGACGGAGTCCGATGTTATCAATTTTAACGAGTCTGACAAAGGAAGAACTTGGTGCCTTTTCATGTTTAGAGAGTTTGAAAAGACAGTGGAAAAGAAAACTCCAACAGTCCCTTTTTGTAGATAGTCTCGCACATCCGAAAAGGAAGAAAACTATGTCTGAGAGAACCTCCTAGTCATGATAGGCTAGGGTATTCCTTTTTCATAAATAGTCTATCCCAACGTGAAAAAGGGGTAAACATATACTAGGTAGATGTCGCTTCATAGCCAATTTAATGAGCTCAAAATGACAAGAGACTCAGCAATCGTTTCATTTTTAGAGAGTCAGAAAAGAGTTGAAATTTGACTCCTCCTAGAGGAATGAGTGGTATAAAGGGTAGCAACTGGTTCCGGTAATGGTGGAACTGCTCAGAACAATAAAAGGTTAAGAGGCTGGCTAACAAGACCACTCATCGCAACGGTTTCTCAGGAATGGGTAACACAATCACGTGAAGGCGTATGATCGGCCAAGCAGATGGGGATGATGGAATGATAAAACCAAGGCTCATCTGAAAAAATAGGCTGATAAAATGGCAATCACGAGAGGTAAAATGGGAATGGTTTCATTTTTACAAAAGCTTGAAATCAGGAAACTTTGCTTGAAGTTGGTTTCATTTTTACACAAGCTTGAAACAAATATAAACTATGCTTGAAAAAGTAAGCATGCCCCTAGCATGGTGACTCAATTTGAGGTACATGCCCCCCAACCTTCAATCCATATGAAAGGCAGATGGAGTGAAGGTTCAAAGCATGAGATCTGAGAAAGAATCGACTGGGATTTTACAAATCTGACCAAAGAATGTTCGAAATACTGAGAGGGGGGGGGGGGTGAATCAGTATTCCTTTCAATTAGAGCATTATTTAATCTTAAATTATTATCATTGTTTGTACAATGATAGCAGCAAACAAGAGGAACACAAATGCACACATTTTTTAAGGTGGAAACCCACTCCGGGACAAAAACCACCTAATGCTTTTCTAATAATTCTTTAATATTCAACTCCAATTGAAAATAAAGCTCCAACTTCCTAGAATCTAGAAAAGCATTCTTCTCCAGCACCCACTGGATGGATGCTGCAATGCCCGAGATTCTTCAGTAGTCAACTGAACGGATGAGCTACAACTCACCCTAGCACCACCCTATAGAAGAATAAAAGAAGAATGGACTCTCGTACCAGGGAAAATGGTCCAATTTACAATGATATAGAATGATGTAGAAGAAGAATATATACTAGACCATAAATCCAACTTTGACACAACCACCTAATGATGATCCTAGACCTCCCAACACTGCCTCTTCAACCCTTGGTAGATAGATACTAGTACAATTTGTACAATAATGTATTTACAATGACTAAGTACAATGATACCTTTACAATAATTGTATGCAGTGCTGCCCATTTGAAGACTTCATATGATGAACTTCTTGCTGCTTTTATGCACCTTGGTTGCTTCTCTTGTCATGCTACTCTCTGTTGCACCTTGCTTTGCTATGCTTCCATAGAAAATCTAGTCCTTTGCAACCCTTGACAACACATGATCTAGCTTTTTCTTGCCTTATAGGAGCTCTATATTGAATCTAGTGTATCTTTGTTATTTCAGATCGTCAATATCTAATTTTCAGTCCCATAGTAGTCCTATGAGTCTTCTTTCCAATGCCACAAGTCTGACCCAATTTGGATTCTTCAAGAGATAGTTATGCCCAATCTCTCACAATGCCCTAATTATGGATTGTTTCAGTAGAGCGCACTTTTATGGCGTGCCACGTGTCCCTGTTTCTTCATTTGGCTCTAAAATTGATAGAGCGAAAATTAAATACTATGCACTATTTTCCACATTTTACATAATTCCAATCTGATACTCAGAGAGAGAGTTATGATGATTTTACCAAGGTCACTTCTTTGAGATGAATTTCAGGAGCTTGCAAAAACCCTAACTTCCATAGATCATATCTCCAAAACTATTGTGCACTTGGATCCCAAATTTTTACTACGGCTTCCTTAGGATTTCTTTTTTGTCTCATAAAAATTTCAGCTTCTGAACCTTCGTAGAAAAAAATTTAGAGAGAAAATTCTACGATGAACTATTTTAGATGGCCGAAACCCTTGCATAAGGAGGAAATGAGGATCAAAATTTATATAAATGCTTAAATTGAGAGGGGCTTCAACAAGTGAATGTGGGAGGGATTTTAGGAGCTTAAAAAAATATTAATTATTACTTTTCAATTACCCATACCCCAAACCCATGGGGTTTTAGCCCACTAACTGGGGTACAACCTTCAAACATGAATATCTCTCAAACTATGAAGAAATACATGGTGTGCCATATATCAATGGAAACATCTTGACAATTAGAAACCATAAAAAGAATTATTGACCCAGAATATATTAATTTGGTAGGTCAAAATTCCCATGCAATATTGGGTTAGCCCCTAGTGCTGCTTGGGTTAACATCAATGACAACCGCTGATCAACAAAGACTCAAATTGAACAGGAACGTGTTTCATTGTTTTAACGAGGTTGACACATTAAAAGAACTATCCTCATAAGAGAATGTTTCATTTTTTAAGGAGCTTGACCCAAGAAAATGAAATCTGCTCCGACGAACTTGTTTCTTTTTTTAAGGAGCTTGACACAAGAAAATGAAATCTGCTCCGACGACCTTGTTTCATTTCTTTAAAGAGCTTAACACAAGAAAATTAACTCTACTCTGATGACCTCGTTTAATTTTTTAAGGAGCTTGACACAAGAAAATGAACTCTGCTCCGTAGACCTTGTTTCATTTTTTAAGGAGCTTGACACAAGAAAATGAACTCTGCTCTAGAGACAACTCATCATGATGAATAAGAAGTCATGGCTTCCAAGAGTTCCACACCGAATGGGAGAACAAAATCTTGGAAATCAGGACCCAATGCCCCCAACACCTGATGCACAACGGCACTATCACTGAATATGGGCACATGACAGGTATCCACATAATTGACATGCGATGGGGAAGACACAACCGGTGAATAAAGACCTGGCAGAGATGATGGTGGACTAGGTTCCATAGCCAGACCAAAGAACACAAGCTGATCGATGGTCACGATCCGACCTTGGTGCAGAAAACACATCACATGAAAGAGGGAGGATATTAGCACTCCCATGGCATAAGTATAATCGCGGCCCAAGAGTAAATTAAATTCCAAAGGGCCAAGAACAACCATCATGTCCATATGGACAGTTTTCCCTCCCAAAGTAACAGGCAACTTTATAAGGATCCCTAACGGATGACTAGTTCCTCTATTAAATGCCAACAGATTCTCTGTAACAAGCACAAGTAGCGGTGAACCGAAAGCTTGCCAAGTAGTTGAAGATAAAATACTAACAGACTTTCCTTCATTTATGATGGTGTTGGGTGTGACCAGGTCAAATTTCAGTACCATGATATCGAAAGGCAGATAAGATGGAAGGTGGTATCCAACAAATCGACTCCAATCAAAGGAAGTGACCAAACTACTTGGAGGGGGTACCATTCAACCAAAATGGTCTTCCCCTGGTGTTACGGAAGAAGAAGGAGCATCCTCCACGACCTCCATCACAGAGTCGAGAAGGGTATCCTCAGGGCCTTGATCATGAGAGGCGGAGGAACAGCTTCTTGAGGTATGGGGACAAGATAATTTTTCTCCAAGTCCGAGGAATCTGAAGAAACAAGAAGAACCTGAGGGATGTGAGATCCACTCTCAACGGAAAAGACCTGGTGCATCATAGATGGGGCTAGCTCAACCGATCCCATGACCAATGGTTGGTTAGGAACGGATTCCTGAATTTGAATTTCTGGGGGAGCGAGATCGACCAAGGATGACTCTTGACCAATCGTAGAATCAACTAGTGAAGGACTCAAAAAGAGTTGTTTATAACCAACCGAAAGGCATGGTGTAGAAACAGTCGAGTTGTCCAAAAATCGTTTGGCTTCATCCATATACGAACAAAGGTGAATGGGATGATGCCCTTCACACAACTTACAAGGATTGGTGAGCTTACCCTGAAATTTAAGAGGCTTACCAGCACTAGCTGAAGATGTGCCCCCAACCTGGCTCCCGGAAGCCAAAGGCAACGACGGACAACCGTTGGACCATACTTCAAGCACCTTGGGAATACTAGGGCAATCTCAAAGAAGATGGTTTCCCTGGCACAACATGCAAGGGAACTTAACTTTCCACGAAGGGTTGGAAGGTTCACCGAGAGCAGATGTTTTAGAAGCAATATCTATAGCCTTAGCCTCTCTCTTATTGGACTTCTTCTTCTTTGTCTTCTTCTTCTTCTTCTTAACCACCTGGTTACTCAAATCCAGACTTTCACCAGGCGAAGTAGAAGAGGAGGATGCAGAAATAGGTGAAGAAGGGGAGAGGTCCACCTTGGAATCAACATGATGTTGTTCAGGCAGAGGAATTGATTGACTAGTAGCCGAGACATTCAGGACCACAGAGGTTGAAAACAACCAAATAGGTAACCCAACAGTTAACCCAGGAAGGGACAACGTTGCCATATAAGGAGCACCAACATTCCCAAAAGGAGGAAAATGACCAGGATTCCCATTGGAGGGGACTCCTTGGTTGGTGAACTCTGGAAAAGTTGCCATTAGAAACCACTTTAGAACAACACCCTAAGGAAACTAACTTTAACCAGGAATATTTCGTGGGTAGTTAATTTTTAAAAAACTGAAACTATACTCTGTTGTTTCATATTTTAAGAGTCGATAAACAAGCAAAGGTGACTCTATTGCTTTCAGGTTGGACATGAGCTTGAAAGGACAAGAGCTCGATGATCTTTTCAGTTAAAAGAGTTAGTAAATATCAAAATTACTGCTCTGGTAATCTAGGAAAATGGGTGTACCAGATATCCGTACACTGCCATATACACCTTGGTTAAAAAATGAAAGAGAAATCAACCAAGGACTTGATGTACGTGCAGGTAATCTCCTCGAATGTTGTGTCCGATGTATCATGGGTAAAATGCGGCAGACTCAGCTTACTACGGATAAAGGATAGAAACCTAATGGAGTCCCCCTTTATATACTCGACGGTACGGGGAGCATAAGTCCGTACTAGCATTTTCTAAAGCCATATGGCAAATGACAGCTACTAGGTTTAACAACGCCAGAACACGTCACTAGCCTAGACCTCTAGAAGTGTTTCATTAGGTTTCAATGCTTCCTTAGGTTAATTTAGTAAATTTTATGGTTGATCTTCAATTTATGTTTCAATTTCAGGCCCTGCTGCATGTCATATGAAAATATCCTATATGCAGCTATATGAGAAAAGAAATCTTTCAATTCGATGAATGCTATATAGTTAAGGGAAGAGCTTCAAACAATGATGCAACAAACAACAATATTGAAAATGAAATTTTTTCCAAACTAGATGACTTTCACTATCCAAAAGTAATATCAAACATTCAACGATGCTAATAATGCAATGTAATCTATGCAAAATCCTCTTTTTTGAAAATTATGCAATTGTAATCTATGCACAATTTCAGTCTTTTTTTTAAAGAATAAGAATGCACTCAATGAATTTTCGATGAAATGAGAATCTACTTAATGCATGCTTTTAATGAAAGAGAATGCACTCGATGAAATTTTTAGCTTTCAATCATTAAACAATGTGATCTAAGTTCAATGATAATCTCAAAAATACTTTTCAATGCAATTTCATCTAATGCATTTAATGAAAAGAAAACTTTGAGATGAAAACTAAATGAACGCAAATCACCTTAATGGAAGGATGAATGCAAAAGGGATGCAAACAAACACTAAGAATGCAATCGTTGTTTCAAACACTTTTTAACGAAATCCTCAAAAGGCTACAAGACATATGAGGTCAAGCACAAAAAGGACTTCCAAAGCATGAGTTCAAAACAAGGCATTCATTCCCTTTTACATCAAGCAATCAAAAAAATGACACCAGGAATAAAAACCAATCTCAAGGAGGCAAAAAGCAAGCAAACCCTAACACCAAGCAGAGTTGGCACGCCTGTTTGGCTATAATCTGTGCCAAAAAGGCATTGGCGTGAGGGCCTAACTAGCAACTAGCACCAGTTGGCGCGACTGTCAAGAGTTAAACCACGCCAATCAAGGTCACTATGGGAAAAAGATGAAAAAGGAGAAACAGAGACTGGATCAGGTCTTCTAGGGGCTGAATAGGGGTTTGACACCAAAGGAGGCGAACCAGAAGAGAAAATAAATCACTAAAAAGCCAAAAACAACCAAAATAAGAAATACTAGCTCCAACTGACTCCCCAGTATGGTTGCCAGTTTGTTGAAGAGGTAAATCCCCTCAACGGACAAAGGCGATCCCACTAGCCCAGATCAGGTCTAGCAACAATCAAGTCACACAATGATGTTGGCTCCTAGTTACAAAAATACAAAGATCACGATAAGTAGCCTACCTCAAATCCCATGCAGTTGTCGTTGAAGAAAAGATGGTGTTTCTCGTCCCTCGCTCGATAGATCATGATCCTTCTATTCGACACGTCCGAACGACTGTACACGTGTAAGGAAACAACGACATACAACGTAAAATCTAAAGCATGTAACCATATATTAGTCAAAGACAATATAATTCATTGCATCACATAAAGAAATGAGCACATGAATGGAACCAAAATCAAAGTCGCTTATATGATAAATGATAAAAGGAAGATTACAACCAAATGCTCTAATTCTATGATCTTCCTTTGGCGGAGCTGATAGTGGAGTGTGTCTCAACAAATCCTGTCGGGAATCTACGAAGCTCTCTCTCTTCGGCGTGGCTCTCAAAGGTTGCTCGGCTATAGTTTCCTTCCTACAAGTTCAGCTAGAACATGTTCAAACCTTCAGCCATTCGGCTCTAACCTGTTCAACTATCACATCAATGGAAGATGGCTATATTTATAGAGGAGAGGAGGAGGTTGGGATCCCTACAATAGTGGAAGGGAGGCCTTATCCCTTGGGAGGTTTCCCCATAAGGTGGAAACAAGAGGCCAAAGGAGGAAGGCCATGGTTATTCAGTCGAACCACTTCCTATGACTCATCCACGAAGTTGTTGTAATCAAAACTTCGCCTCTTTTTTAAAAAAACTTTCCATAAGCAGATTGGCATGGGTGCTTAACTGGGACAGAGCGCCAGCTAGCATGGGCATAACGGGCTACCAAACGCCAAGGCAAAAGCAGGTGTTTTTAGTGGTCTACTTAGGAAATGATCAACAGAATGAAAGTTTTCCTCATAGCAAGGGATGCAATGATGGTATTTGAAAGGCATGACACTGCTTATTGGTCATAGAAACGACCCTCCAATGGGCGAGATGGGGATTGCAGGGATAGTGAAAAATTACTGTCTAACAATAGTCCAGATTTTGAATTCCCTCGGTCCTTGAAGGATCTACTAGGATGTCATCTTTGGATATGATATGACTGGGAAATTTCCCCTCTTCCATAGAAAACAAAATTTTATTTGGATTCAACGATATTCTAAATTTTCTGCATCTTTGCAAGACTGTCTTTAAGTGTTTCTAGTGTTCGTCATCTGACTTGGAAAAAATGTTGTCATCAAGATAAATGACTAAAAACACATCCTTCTCATTGGAAAATGTGATATTCATCACTCGCTGAAAGGTTACTCCTGCATTCTTCAATCCAAAGGGAATTTTAGCATACATAAAAGTTCCCCAAGGTGTCGTGAAGGTTGTCTTTTCTTGATCATTCGGATAAACCAAGATCTCATTGTACCCGGAGTATCCATCTAACAATGAAATCCCGGAAGAACCAACTACCCTTTGTAGCATATGATCCATCTTTTTAAGTGGATAGTTGCCCTTAAATGACACTTTATTCAAATTGTGAATATCAATACAAAAGAAAATCTCACCTGTCTTCTTTCTTATCAGGACTAAATTTTACATCCAATTTTACAAACGAAGAGGTAAAATAAAACTAGCAGTATACAATCTTTTCAATTCCTTTTCATTGGAGGGTAGCAACTTTGGATTCATCCTTCTAATCTACTAACAGAAAGGCTTCTAATTAGGTCTTATGAGAATCGTATGTTGAATTATTCTATTGTAATACACCTTTAAATCACTATATTACCATGCAAAAACATCATCAAATTCAGTCATGAGTGTTTCATATTTACCTTTAATCTCTAGACTCAAATCATTTGATATCTTAACCATTTTGGGCTTCTCATGAGTGCCAAGATTAAGATCTTCTACTCCTACCTCAGTTGGCAGCATTGTTGGTTTCCATGCAACATCATCATGATCAAAAAGCTCCTCCAAGGGTACTAAACCTCTTGTAATTTATTTATCTTTCAGTTGTAGTACCTCCAATTCTGCTGCATGAATTTCTTGTTCCTCTTCATAAAACTGATCATCAATTTGTGAACTAACAAACTCTTCCTCCATCTGCAAGAAATTTTCAATTTGTTTGTCATTTTAGAACACTTTCCAATACCAAACATTTTCTAGAACAATAGAGTGATTTTTGACATTGATCTCATATTTCTTGTTGGGATAAATCAAAATCTTGAACATACTAGTTGAAGTGGCAAGCACATCAGAAATGATATTAATGTTCCTTGGAATCAATGATAGAGTATATTCAGTGCAAGTATTAAGAATTTCTAATACCTCATTACACTATGATTGCATTCTAGGATGCTTGGCCTGGTATTCCCCTTTGACTTTCTTTATTACCAAATCGGAGTCGCCATATATGGAAATCTTCTTAGCACCTAGTTTGTTGAGAATTTTAAGACCAGCTATCAAAACCGCATATTCTGCCTCATTGTTGGAACAATTAAATTCCAATTTATAAGAATGCATCTAGAAATTAGAAGGAAGATGATATGACTAATTCATGGGACCACTAATCCAAATTCCAATTCCAACTCCTTCATTACCTAAGGCTTTGTCAAATTCCATAGTCCATAAGCCATTTTCTTCATAAGGAAGCTTAATTTTTTATGACTGCTTTTGATTATATGTTTGAGAATGATCTTTTGTCCTAATAAGATCTCTATCGTTTACTATTTCATCTGTCCTTTTTACTGATACAATTGGCTACAAGAAACTTAGCTCCATTTTTCACTTTTTTCACTTGAAATTTCTTGAACACAATCTAAAATCTCAGAAATTTCTGCTCTTTCTTCCATCAAATCCTCTAAAAACTAATGAAAATTCATCATTATACAAAACAAATGACTCTAAAAATGTATGAAAAACATTAATTGGGTGATTATGGAGTTTTTATTTTCTACTAATCATGCACTTCATTTTGTTCTCTGTGTATAATTTTTTGAGTTGTCCAAAAAATGGTATAGTAGCATAGGAAAATTCTAACTACAAATCACCTTTAAGGTTGGCTCCCCATGATTGGGAGAGGAGCATTCCATATCTTGGAGGAATGTTAGATACAAAAAAATCCATAAGAACATTCTTAGCTGGAATTTGATATAAGGACACCACTACATCTTTGATGAGACCAAGACATTTAACCCTTCCCGAGTCAAAATATTAAAGGCCATGGTATGGAATGGTAATATCCAATCCTATTTTTTTCATGATGGATTTGGGCATGAGATTATGTGAGGCCTCGAAGTCTAGCATAGCATTATGGAGAATGAAGTCATGAATTCTGAGACTAAGGTAGAAAGGTGGAACTTCACTATCTTCTAAGTTACCATCTATAGCATGGCCAAAAAAAATCTCGGGGTGGTCGTCACTGACATTCACCATATCAGAAATTTGGTCAACCTTAAGCATTTTAGCTACTTTAAATTTATATTGGTAATTATTGATTAATTCAGTCAATGGAATTGAGACTTTAAGCTTTGGAATTTCATTATCAATACTAAATAAAGAAGAATTTTTTTCTACCTCTTTAGATGGTAAGTCCTTCTTTTCTGGTTGTTCTCTGATTGGGATCTCCTTTTTTTATCCTCCTACTTGAATTTAGTTGTATTTCTTCGGATTGGTAGTGGAAGCTCCATTACTTTTTCCCTTAGTTGTAACAGCAGATCATTTTTCTTTATTCTAATTTGAATTTATGGGCACACTCCTATTTCTCATACCATATTTCCTTTGCACTTGGTTAATGGAATTTTGGTGACCTCTTTGATATTCCTTTGTTTTTACTGCCAGCATATCATCATTAGAAAGAACATAATTTTGATCATCAAGTGCATAAGGTTCTTCAAAAAATTCATCCTCCTCAGTCAAGAAAATGGGTTGTTGGTTTTCCTCAAAAAGATGATTTTCTTCTGAGATTTCTTCTTCTTCATAAGGGCCCTCTGTATAATTTTTCTAAAAAGGAGAATGGATCTGTTGCTGACCTTGTTGATCTTGACCCCTCTACTCTATTTGTTTGATCATGTATTGAGGTTGTTGTTGTTGACCTCTAAAGTTGGGATTTATGATTTTTGGTTCTACTTGTCTATCTGTGATGGTTATATTTTCCATAATATTTTCCATTGTTTTAATCAAAGTATCGATTTTACCCTTAGATGAAGTGGATAGCTCCTCCTTTATGGTAACCCTCTTTTCTGATTTCATTTTTGACTTTTTGATAAGTAAATTTGCCTCAACCCTTACTGCATTCCTTTTCATGTCTTCAAGCGTAGTAGGATTTATCTCCCTCAATGGGTAGGCCATATCCAGATCAAAAGCATCTAGATAATGAAGAAGTGTTAGGCCAGGAGGAGGCTTAATGTTTTCTGGGATAGAATCATATATCTTCTTAAATCTGGCTGTGAAATCTTGCACAGATTCATTAGCATCTCTCTTCAAAGCATTATACTCGGTCAGAACTTGGATAGGGTTATTTTTCTCTTCCCACTTTGATAGGAATAGCTCTAATAATTATTTTGGATTGGCTAAAGAAGTATTTTGTAAGGAAAAAAACCATTTTTTTGCTTCTCCTAAAAAACTATGTGCTATTATGTGCATTTTTTCATCATCATTATTAATTTCTTCAAGATCAATGAAATCAACCACTTTACTATATGTTGTTGAGAAGGGACCTCTATTGTCCCATCAAATAAAGGCAATCTTTGACCATAATTATGAGCCAAAGAATTAATTTTTGGTCATAAAATCAAGGGAGAAAATATTGCCATGATTGTTGTAGAAGGTTGTATGGAAATCACAACAGGAAGTGTTGATGGAGGAAATGATTACAGAGGAATTGATAGATTGATAGTGGAGGATGATGGAACAGCTATATGAGGAGGTATAAAAGTATGTATAGCAGCAAACAAAGTCTCTTGTCGGTATTGGTATAGGCCTTTTTAGAGGTTATTTGGAATTGATCAACCCAGCTCTGAAGTTTGTAAAAATATAACCAAACCTTACTACCACCCTCAAAAGAAGAAGACTCAGAAAATGGAAAATATGTTTCACCTTAATGGGATCAAAAACTACTTCTAAGAGGAAATATTCTGAGTTAGAATTGAATAAATATGGCTCAAATTTGAGTTCAAAAGATAAATCTTCAGGAGCAACCAAACTTGTAATCAAAGAGGTGGATCTTACAAGTGGAGGAGTATCCTTTTTAACTTCTTGAGATTGTAACATGTGTTTTCTCAATAGCCTCTCTGGGTCTTTAACTACTGGTGAAGGATTAGGATCAATATTAGACCTTGTATGCCTTTTAGGAGCCAGTGTTCTTCTGATTCTGCACTTTGGCTTGAAATGAATAAATCAACCTTCTTTGAGTCCTAGCACCTGTCACCCACAAGTCTAGCCTTAAAAAAAATATATGAAATATCCCCAAGGAAGATTTGACACTCTTTCCCTGGAAATGGCACTAAAAATGTTAGGAGTCCTTAGTTTCCCAGGGCTGAGAAAGGAAACCAAAGAGGTAATCACATACCAACTTTCAATTTGAAAGCTAGACCTACCAAATCAGAGAAGGCTCTCTCTATATCAAGTTCACAGTCAATGGAAATGACTGGAAATAAGGATTTTAGGCTATTTATAAGCTCAATAGGGTTTTTTATTTAGGTTTTATTAGGGTTTACTTGACAAAGAAGCATCAGGTTTGGAAACTAGGGAAGATATCCCAATAATATCAGTTGCATACATAGTATGAGGCAAGGTAGATGTGATTCAATGACACAATTTTTTTTTCATTGTAGTGTGGTGAAGAGGAAAGCATTAAAGAAGTTAAGTGATCATAATTAATTCACTTATTCAGAGAATGAAACATTTAGATGCTTATCTTAAACAATAACAGAACATAAAAGAATGATTTATGTTTCAAACCTTAAAATATAAAGCATATGAAGAAAATATGTGGTTTCTTTAAAAACTTTATCATCATATGCATACAAAAAATAAAGAAAATCACTATCACTAACAACATCAAAAGAATCCCATAAAAAAAGCTGCAACTGCCTGTAAATTTCTTCTACAAATTGTCAAATGCACTAGTGCCAAAAGAGTATGAACTTCAAATATCCAACCCTCTCAATGACTTGATTTTGAGTACATATAGAAAATAAAACAAGATTCCACTTCTAGGAGTTTAATCCTAATCCATAGAAACTAATTAATGACCTTAATGACTCATTTCCTAATCCTAGGGAAGTTAGAAACAACTTTCCCCTTTTTTAGTTAACTAGTTGAGATATTCTCTCAAGGCATTAAACATTATATTAGTTTACAAATATGACCATTAATAGGCCTATTAACCATCAAAAAACTCACGAGATAGCTATTACATTGACAATTTTTACCTTTGACCTCCATGTTTCAAGAAAAATCTTCAAACCCAGAAACAAAGAAAAATTTCTAAAAAACACAACAACATTAGCAAAAGCGCAACAAAACTTTGGAGGATGATTTGGAGGCCTTCCTGGATGATTTTTGGCTGAAAAAGGTATGTTTGGAGAGAAAAATATGTATACTACACAATAGATTCACCAAGCACTAGAAAACATTGCTCCAAACCTCTAAAAAGTTGCCTCGAAGTCAAGTTGTCCCAGAAGTGTGGTGAGTGGTCTGAAATAGTGGCAAAAAGGTCAAAAATGGGCACTATTTTGTCATTTTTTGAAAAATATATAAACTTTAAAGCTTCCAAAAGTAATTTTTTGTTATCCTCACATCATTATCCATCTCCACATGCTTTTCAATTTTCATTTGGAGCCTTTGGGAAAAAGCATTGAGATCACTCGTTGTGCTTTTATGCACTAGTTTTGCTTGTGTGTCAAAAAACTCAAAAATTCAGAAAATTTTGCCAAAATTTCTCTCCATTTCCATCTTTCTATCATGCCTTCAAAAAAATAAGCATGCATCAATCAATATTTCAAGGTTATATTCCTTCTTAAGCTTCCTTAGGGTCCTTTTGAGCTTCTTCTTCAGGTTCTTAACCTTAATTTTGCAAATAGTGTTTCTAGTGTAGTAGTGCCTTTCCATGTACCTCTGCATGGCAGTGTATCTATTTTCATTCTTCAATAGCTTCTCTAGGTTTTAATTTACTACCCCAAGCCATTATTCCCTGTATTCTTCAATTTCAGCTGCTATGGTATCATTGATGTCTTTGTGGGCTTGAGGAGGCGATGGATCTTTTTCATGTTTCTCTCTTCTTGCCACTGCTCTAGTTTTATGCCTTTTATGTTGCATATGAAAGTAATTTTCTTCCAGTTGTTCCACATCTATGATGGCTTTACCCATGTCCTTTTTTATCTCAACATTTTCTTTGCTGGATGATGGATGGTCCCCTTTTGGTTTTCTTTGAAATAGTAGGTTTACTTCTAGCTACCTATTTTCTTGTTGAAAAAAAGACACCATGAAATTTTCCTTGGAAAGATAATCTTTGAGCTCCCTAATCTGTGCCTCTTTCTCTTTGATTGTGTCTTCATCTGCCTTATCTTCATGGTGTTTTTCTAGGTCAGCAATCTCTAAATCTATAGGTGTTTGTTATACACTATGTAATGGTGTATCATATACTCCTCTTGATGATTCTTTCTCATAGTGCTAAGTTGAGTTCCCTATTCAGTGATAGTCTTCCTAGGAAAAATATTTTATTGAGCCATAGTTATAGGTCTAGGAATATCTACTATTTTAGGGGAAAACATCAACCTCTTACCTCTGTTATAGGTCTTTGAAATTTCTTCTCTAGGTTGTGTCTTTATCACTGAATGCTTGTTTGATGAACCAAATTCCTGTGGCCTAGATGATGCTAAGGGAGTTCCATGAATCTTTGGTTGATTTGAGGCATGCAGAATATAAGATTCCTACAAGAATGTCTCCCATGGCATGTTGATTTGTGCCAGCTAGTGGAGAACTATTTGTTTGATCAAGGCATGATGAAATAAACTAGCTGAATGATCCTTTCCCTTTGACTGCACCTTCTCTGTCATTCTAACCAAACTTTTGAATAGGTAGTAAGGTAAGTTGAGGGACTTTTTAGAAGTAAAATGCATCAACAACCTAATGTTGTACTAATACAACCTATTGAACCTATCCTCACAATTGAAGTATTTCATGATATTTCTCATCAAGGGGTGTGCTTGTCCAAAAATTGTCTGCTAGGAAAGATATGAGAAGGGGAGTCTTTGTATTGTGGTTTCATGAAAAAATTATAGTGATCAATTTCTAAATCCATCCCCTTGAACCAAATATCTCCTTCATTAGGGATTATAGTAGCTGAAGATATAATCTCTATTGACACCATGAAGCTTACCACTACAATTGTGACATGATCTCTTCTAAAAGTGATAGAAAATAAACTTGTTATGTCATGGTTGTAACCCACCTCTTGCACTTTCTTACAAAACACTAAGCAACCTACCTCTTCAAATGAATTCTTTATAAAATCTAATGCATTGACCCCCTTCATATGAATAGGCTCTCCCCTCCTTTGAATTCTTCTTTTCACTGGTCTCTGCCATGTTTAATCTTGTTTTTTACAAGAAACCCTAGTTTCAAGGAAGAATGGCCAAAGGGGACTTAGCTGCAAAATATGGGAGAAAACATAGAAATTTGATAGTATGGAATGGAGGGGATGGAGGGAAAGAAAAATTCTGAAAAACTTATGGGGATTAGAGAAGTTTTTTGGGAACACGATGAAAGTGGAATTTTTTAATTTTAGTGAGGGAAAGGGAGTTAAAAAGGAAAAAAAAGGTCCTAGCCTAGAAATGCAACAACTAGCTAGGGTTTGTGTGCGAAATAAATGCAATGAGCGCAATAAATTGAAGGTAATGGTAGGGAGTTTCTAATTAAGGATATTATGGATGTATGGGCCAATAAAATACGAAAATTTTCTATTAAATGAAGCAAAACCATGAAATCACAAAAGAGCGACAGAAATGCAGCAACAAACTCTAGGGAAGGAGTTTATCAATTTTGCGAAGAAATTGATTGAAACAAAGATTTTTGATGGTCCCACTTACTTGTTTAAATCTATTTGAAACAATGATATGGATTTTTCACCTATTCTTTCCCTCCTTATGTATCCAAAATAAAAGCACAACGAATCGCCAAAAGCGCAGCAAAAGTGTAGTAGGTTAATGAATTGAGTAATTTGGTGATGTAATTTGAAATTCTAATTGTTGGGGCAAGTTTTATAATGCAAGAGAGGGGATATTGAAGACTTCGAAGGATAAAATGAACACTTGGAAATATTTTTTTCTCTTTATAGCTCAAAAAACTCGATTTTGACTCATGACATCATGTGTACTTTCGAATGAAAGAATTTTGACTGATGTGACTGCAGCATAATTTATTCAAATGGAAATGTTACCTTTTTATTTAATTCCCTATTTTTCCAACTCCCATGATGGTGACCCAAAGAATGGACATGACTCTCTTTTTTCTTTTGATCACTAACATTATGATTACAATCAAATGTAAATCATAGACCATGACCTATATGATGGCACATTAACTCTTTTGATGACCTAGGGCACCTAAATGATGACATGACCATCATGAGTGATTATGACCATGAGAAAGTGGAGGGAGTGGCACTGAACTAGACAAAAACCAATGATTATTTGACAATGAAGAGATTTCCAAATTTTATTTTAAAATTCTATTTGAAATTGTAACAGTTTGATCTAATGACCCTATCAATCATAAGGAAAGAGTACACTTCATCACTAGTGACTCATAGACACTAACACCAAACACTCATGGAGGGTAAGAAAGTTCCAAATTTTCACCTCCAGGATGCACTTTTATGCCACCTGTGACACCTTTGTGTTCCTTCAAGCAAGTGTGCCAAGATTATTTTCGAAGTTCATGATAGTCAGGTCGTTGGAAATTTTGAGGTTGAGAAAATAGTGGCAGTATTGCAGAAGTATTTCTATTGGAAAAATCTTCGACATGATGTCAAGAGGTACATCAGATCCTACACTTCCTGTGCCATTTCCAAACCTACCATCAAGAAGAAAGTCATATATACTCTGTTTCTTGCCCCTAGTCGGTTGTGGGAATCCATATCCATGGATTTCACGTTGGGCCTTCCTTCTACCAAGAATGGAAACGTCTACGTTTTTGTGGTCGTCGACAGATTCTCTAAGATGGCCATTATGTCGGCCTGCAAGAAGAATACCACAATAGAAGCCACTTCTAAAATATTCTTTGAGAAATTGTGGGTACACTTTGGGATCCCACAGTCCATTATCTCATATCGGGATAGCAGGTTCCTGAATATATTTTTTTCAAGTCTCTAGTCTATGTTGGAAATCAAGCTCACTAATTCCACAACTTTCCACCCCCAAATTAATGGCCAAACAAAGGTCATCAATAGGATTATTGTACACATTTTTCACATTTACAACTCAAAGCATCCATGCACATGGGATGAAAGCATCCCCTATGTTCAACATAGCTATAACCAAGCTCCCCACAATTCAACTAGCCACAACCCCTTTCAGGTAGGATTGTGATTCCAGCCACTATGTCCCATTGATGTGGTCATACCATCTGCAACTACTCAGGCACTTTTTTCTCATGTCCAATCTAAATTTGATAAAGTGAGCAACTTCATTGAGTGCATTCAACACATTTTCCAAAAGTTCCATGAAATATTGGATAGATCCAATGCTAACTACAAGCAGGAACATGAACAACATTGGGTGCCATACAAGTTTTAGGTGGGAAAAAAAGTTTTGTTGCATTTGCAGAAAGACCGCCTAACCAGAGCTCATTGGAAGATCAGAACACTCTAATATGGGTCTTACACATTTATCAAGGCTATGGGAGACAATTCTCTTGAGCTCAACATTCCCCCATTCCTTTGGCCATACTTTCCACCATTACTGAACACATCAAATATTAAAAAACAACTCACACCAACAGAGCTAAACCTTCATTGCATGGAACATGCCACAACTGATCATATCATGGAAATGAAAATCAAGAACAATTTCCAGTAAAATATCCAGTTGTATCGAGTTTTCAAAGTTGGTCAACTGATGCACCAAGGAAAATGGTCGGAACCAAGTTCAGCAGAAGTTTCCTCATCTCATGGAGGAACTCAATGCAATGGAGACCATTTCTTCCTAGTGCGGGAGGAATAATACAAGTGGATATTGGTGGCTACTATCCTATTCCACTTGGGCCTCCACCACTGTTTCTTTCATTTTTTCGATTTCCTTAATTGTAGCACAGTTTACTATTTTTGACAGTTTTTCAGGTCTTGAACTTTTAGAGTTGTTTTGAGACCCTAAACAATGTCTTTTTTGGACAATTGGGATGAACATGGGTCTATGCACAATATTTTTCACACACAAGTAGTAGTCCTTGGATAAATATTTCTAAAGAGGTATTTTTCGCATCAAACAAAGATCATATGCCAAATTTACGCCCACGGGAATTTGATGTACCAATTTACCCAAACGAGGCCCATAGTTTTGGTGCTTCATCTCCTAGGTTTAGGGTTTTGTATTTTTAGTGTTTTCCCATGTTATTCAGTAATAAAAAGGCCCTTGAGACTCATTGTAACATAGTTTATAGGCATGTTTCCACATCTCTTCTCAAAGATAAGCTACCATCACCCGAGCTATTTTATTTCCATTCTGCCTGTAAGCTTATTTCAGTTATTTGATATTAATGAAATGAAGTATTTTTTATGTTTCATATCTGATTTTTTGTTTATTTCTGTATTTTATTGTGTTCCTGCATAAATCTGTATCAATAGTATCAGAGCGGTTTTCCCTTTCTTGATATTTCTTTGCATGTCCCCAATGTGATAGGGGTATAAGGAGTTGGGGCTCAATCTAGTTGAACCCGTTAGGGTCCTATAATAATAGGCATCATAATTTTGAATTGCCTATGTTTTAGTCTTGTAATATTGTACATGCTTTTCTTTCTGCAAATGTTTTCCCATATTTAAAAATGTAAAGAGGGTAAGTCCTAAAATAAAAATCAAAGGACTAAAAGAAAAATATCAAAAAAGAATATAAAATATGAACCCCACCAAAAAAGAGATAAAATAGATCCTGAAAGTGTTGCAAATTCAAATTCCACTACTTTTTTACTTTACTTTGCAAATAAGATTGTGTGTAGCTTGTCAAAAGTGCCACAATCCATGATGGTCAAATAGCTTAATCTTGACTCATTCATGCTTTAAATTTCATGTTGATAGTTAGAGAATAAATATCTATCCAAATCATTTAACCTTGGAAAATTAGTAGTTAGGTATAGAATAATAATTAGCTAATCAGTTTAATCTAAGCCATTGGAATTCATAAGGTTAGAATTAGATAGTTTTCTTATAAAAGAAAAATAAAAAGGGTCAGCAACCTCAAATGCACCCAAATAAATGAAGAAAAAATGTTAGGGTAAACGATGGGTAGGAAGATTACTTTCACAAGGCATGGAGAGCATCAAATTGGTCATTTCATAACACTAATATCCCTCAAAATCCCCTTCCCTTTGCTTAAAATCCTATTTGCCTTTTTTAAAAGGCATTTTCCCTTGAAAAAATATCCCTTTCCCTTCATTTTAGCCTTTTCCCCTTACTTTACTCATTATCCCCTTTACTAATTTCCATTTCCATTTAAAAACATGCAATGTCCACTATACTAAGTTTTAAATGTTTGGAAAATATCAGGACCCACTTTAAATCCATCCCCAATATTAATTTTTAAAACTTATCCTTAGTATATTTTGACATCCCGCATCATATTCATTAAACCACCATTTCATATTAACCCTGTTTAATATATATTCGACTCACCTCCCTATTCGTCCATCCGTCAGATCTTCATTCATCATATCCTGCGACCAATAAAGACTTTCGCACCCCCGACTACCTGACCTTTAACACCATTTGGGGGTTGTAAAATGAGCATTTTCACAATCCCGCTCCTCTGTTACGTAGCAACCCCACATTTTATCACACTCCCTCTTCCGAAACCATTTACCAACTTTTCTCGATGTGAAAACCTCCAACCTATTTTTCCGCCTGTTATGAATACCACCCTCATTTGAAAGTTAAAACCTCTGCGCCCATATGATTAACCATTGTTGGTTAAAAACATTAAAACACGACATTTACAGTCTTTTCGCCATTTTTTTTTTAAGCTTGCACAAAGGAAGCCTCTGCCGACCTATTTTCAAACCAAAGACCATTGCTGACTCATTTTTTAAGAAATTTCAGCCAGAATTCAGGCCTTTTGCTACCAGAAATGTTGTTGACTCCGATTTGAAATAGTATAAAGACTAGGAGAGCCCCTCTTGCCTCCAGGACCTTCTCTGCAAATTTAAAACTCCATTTCCAGGTATTCCTAAGCGCCGAAAGCCACTTCTTAAGATAGAAATTAATAACGTAATCAATTGAACAAGTTTAAATGGCTTCCCAAGGCATTGTGACTGTTAATCCCATACAACCTCCTGTTGTTGATGTTGAACATACCCCACTTGCAAACAAATTATATTTCAAAATTAGTGACACAGTCACTGATTTCAACCTCCTGGATATCCACTACTAGAGCCATGATAAATCCATGGACCAGGATGATGATATCAATTACCTGCCAAATGAAAGAGCCCTAGTAACCCACAGAAAGGAATTTTTTTTCACCATTACTGTAGAATCAAGAAACCATATGTTACAGATCCAACCTAAGCCTGATGAAGTAGCTTTGTCAATTGAAATCCTCACTGAATTGTATTTGAAACTTTACTTTCCAAAAAGTTTTTGAATATTCCAAACCTTCTTGCCTTCATCAGTTGAAACCCAAAAGAGTAACCCCCCCTATTCAACCTGAATTTTCTCAAAAAGAATCAGGCAGATTGTCACAATGTTGTCTTGCATTCTAGGCTATTTTACATATGATTATGTTGGATGCTTCAATCCTAGGTTTTCTATCCATTTTATGCCCAGGACAGCCTCCAACTTTCACATTTAAATTTTCTCAATACTTCTCAGGTACCATTCATGATAAAATAGTTAAATTACAAGAGGAAGGAGTCTTTAAGTATTCATTTGTTTTGTTTCATTTATTCCTATACTTCCAATCAGAAAGGTTTGTAGTAAGCCTCCAAAAACTGGACACTATGGGTAATCCAAAATCAGTTGTCTTATGGACTTCCTTAATCAGGAAATATTCCACAGAGTTTACCTACAACAACTTCATCGATTAGTTTATTCATCCAATTGTCAATACTCTAAGTAGTAGCAATCTACCTAGGATCACTGAAGAAATAAAGAAAGTATTGTAGGTGTCTGAACACAATAGAATAGAAGACTGGTATTTATACCATAACCGCGCTGAAATTAGGGTGTATGGATGTCAACTCACTCCATACAAGCTGCCCAAATACCTCCTAATGAGGTTATTTGCACTTGAATATATCAGCCAGATCCTAAATGCTGATGAAGTGAATTTTCTGTCAGCAAATAAGAAAACACATTTTAAAATCAAGAACCATATTGGTCCTTTCATTTGAAATAACAGGAATGCTGGTCAGCAAGCAAAAAAGTACTTACAGGAATTCAAGTTCAATGAAAGTTTCAAATGGCATTATGATCCTTTAGGAGTTATCTGCATGTTAAGAATCAAATTTAAATTAACTCCTTTTTTCCATGAGTCCGTCCCAAAGATTGAAAAGTTCTCCAACCAGTGAGAGTGGTTGGAGAATACTTTGAAAGAGGTTGAGAAGCAAGGTGATACTAGTTCCATCTTGCAAGCTCCAGCCCCACAAGATAGGAACTCCAAGAGAGCAAGAGAAGAAGGATCATATTCAGCTCAGACCACTACAGAAACCAAATTCAAATTAATGTACAGGAAGAAGTCCAAGCTAAATCTTGTAGATGAACAAGTTGAGACTATTGAAATTATTGATATAGACACAGTGTTTAAATAAAATTCACCTCCAGTAGTTTTAGAGGAAACTAACTAGCCTTCAACCTCTAATACTCAAATTATTCAAAAGCAGCGTAGTGTTGAAGTTTCTTCATCAATAAAACTAGTAGATAAAGAACAGGACATAATGGAAAATTATAAGGAAATAAAACTTAGGAATGATGCATTAAAAGCAGTGACTTATGCCCAATATTGGAAGCAGACACCTAGGGACCAGAACAGGTTACTTTCAATATTTGATTACGATACCAAGAAGATGCAGATGAATTTTTTGCACCCCACAGTACAGTATCCAAAGTCATCAACAAACTACAGGAAAACATCATTTGAAGTCATGGCTAAAGATGTTCATCTTATAGACCAAATTTAATTTCATAGGCAAGCTAGAGAAATGTTATATTCTACTATGACCAACAAAGTCATGAGTGTCTATAAATTACAAAATTCTCTAGAGAATATCAAAGGACGATTAAAATTAGATAAGCCTTCCTCACAATACAAGGAAAACATAATCAAATCTCTTGAATAATTGGTCATAGAGATATGATATGATCCCAAGAACTTTAAAGTTGCAGAAGAACTCATCAAGAAAAAGAATAAAGACATTGCTACATTGAAAAAACAACTGAAATTGCCTCCTACTGAACATCCACAAGCTAAAGAAGTTCTGGAGAATGAATGCCAAAAATATTAAATGATGAATCTCATCATTCAGTTGACAGCTCAACTAAAAGAGATGGAGAATGAGATGGATAAATTGGTGCAGGAGAAAAAATCCAGCATGGAAGAAATCACTGTCACTCCTATTCCTACAGTTACTACAACAATTCCTTCTACTTCAGCAGCTCCAGTGGCAACAACTATTCCAGTGGCTACAACAATTTCAACGTTAGCAACTACATCAGCAACGGATTCAACAATAGCATCAGCTCATCTTAGTGATGAAGCAGGAAAACTGATTAAAGATATGCAGGATATGTTAATCCAAACAAATGAAATAAGTAGACTTAATAAACAAATAAAAAGTCTAGAGGATGAAAATAAGCTAGTTCAAATCACGCATAAGAATAAATCACAAAATTCAAACAAATTGACTGACGGAGTATAGAATTTAGAGAAAGAATTGACAATAAAGGAACCACTTACCCAAGAAAAGCAACAATTTTGGGCCAATATCATTAACTATGTTAATGATATTTTTCCATCTATCCAAGTTATCTTTGAGCAAAAATATTTGATTAAAGCAGCGAGTGAAGCCATTCAGAAAGTCAAAGAGGAACTTGGGAAAAAGACAGAAGAGGCCACTGTGATCATTAAGTTTCTTAATTCCAAGAACAAAGATGAATTTGAATAAATTGGCATAAGTGATAGGACTGAAACAATCCTAGAAGTAAGAAAGGTAATTTCCAAAAGGAACTTGATGACACAACTTGAAGAAAAGTGTCAAAACATGGAGCTTGCAATAACTAGATTCATGGTCAAATTTGAGGTTTTGAGGAAGAAAGCTCTGCCTAATCATTTGGTTATCAATGACAGATTAATGAAGCATGAATACTATGACAAGAACATCAGAGAAGTGACCAAAGAACAGTCCAACAATTCCTCCATGAAAGGAATTTCTACTAGAAAATTACTTTATTAGACATTTGAGAATCTCTTTTACCTCCAGCATGAGGTAAATAATCTCTTTATCAACAGAGCATGCATGGTCAAAGGTTAAAAAAGATTAGGAAGTTTAGAGTGAAAATAGCAGTAACAGATAAAGATCAAAGTAGAGTTAAAAGATACATCAGAAAAGATCAGCCAGCATGAAAGACACTCAACAAAAAGAAGACATCCAACATAAAGTAACAACAAAAGAGAGAAAATAGCAAAATATCAAAGAGCAAACATCAAATCCAAATAAAAGAGGGACAACTAGCATTTAGTCTCCTAGGTGTCTCTATCTTCTTGCATGAAGATATTTATTTTTCCTTGAATAATTCCTAAATCAGTTCTAGGATATTTTTTAATATTTTTTGTATAAATACTTCATAATTCGAAGTATTGTGGGTGAATTTATGAACATTTATATAGTTGTAATTGATCTAAGAACCAGAGGGTTTATTGTAACATTTTCAAGTCAACATCAGGATTGATTAGTAAAGGCATTGCATTACATGATTCACGTGTTGAGCCAATTCAGGGAAGTATCTTTCTATTGTTCATGTTTTCCTTAAGTTTTCCAATTTAAATGTTATAACAGGAATATTATTGTAGAAATTTCTTAAGTACACTTTGTTTTGAACTATTATTCATTTTGATGTTTCTTCTGATATCCAAATTATGTAAATCTTCATTGCTCCTTAGTTTCTATTGACCTCTTTCGTTTCATTCATTATCCGGTTTTAGGAATCCTTAATTGCTCCTTAATACCAATTGAAACCACTTCACCATCCAGCCTTAAAGATCTAAATTTATTCATCTACCTTTCCCTGTGAACACTTACTTTAGAACTTGATTATGCCCCGTTGCTTGATACATCTACTCCATAGCCCAATCGAAAACATACGTGCACCTATGTATCTGAATCAGTAATTCCACGACTAAGCCAAACCAAAATCAAAACTAATCAATCTTACATAACTAGCCCAAAATCAACTAAAAACAGAAAATTTCAATCATAAATAGAGAGCCCTCTCTGAGCCTTAGGAAGGTTAGATCCTAATCTCAAAATTATCTTGATAGTTACCTCTAATATTTCTTTAAATAAAAAGCATAACAACCCTAGGAATTATTGGAGTGATAACAAAACCTTTGCAAGAGCAGCCTCACAAACCTCGATGGCCTCCCATGGTAGAGGAAAATAAATATGATGGAGCAGGATAACCTATCAAAATATTGCTCAAGGAGGCCCTCCAGAAAGATAGGATTGCAATGATGGATAATATTTCCTATATCCTTCGACAGCTATGCACTGGCGACACATCTTCATCCAATAACCACTGTCGAGGCACAACTCCTTTTAAGGTACAAGTTAACTTCGACATTCCCATATTTGATGGAAAAATAGATTCATAAATTGTAGATAGATGGTTGAATCTATTAGAAGGATATTTTTTGGTTCATGACATTTCCAATCGGGAAAAGATAACCTTTTCACTCCTAAAAGTTGCCCCCCATGTCAAGGACTAGTGGGAAACCTACTGTGAGAAAAAGGATAAGGGGGAATCCTCCCTGCTCTAGGCCTCACCAACTTGAAATTATTTCCAAGGCATCAAGGAAAAATACTACCCCGTGGGGAGCTATGGGGACAAGTACATAAAATGCACTACACTAAGACAAAAAAGGGATCAAGATGTGCATGAGCTAACGAATATGTTCCATACCCTACGCAAAATGTTGGGTATCAAAGATTTAGAGAAACATTTGGTTCTTAAGTACTAGTTTTCTGCACAGATACATCTAGGAGGAAATGGAGTTCCTCGACATCTCCTCGCTCGGTGAAGCATACCAGTATGTTGCATAGATTGAGAATAAATTCAAACAGAAGAAGAGAGACTTTGGATTTGTGAATCAGAAGCAAAGGAAAGGTGCCCCCAAACCCGTCAAAGTTGCAAGTGAAGAAAAACACCACAAAGCTAAAGAAGGACACAGGAAAGTGGTTTGAGTTCCATAACAGATGCACTCACAAAAAAAGAGAGTGCCGGGCCAAGAAGTTACTGGTGGCCAAGTCGAAGGCTTCCAAGTCAGATTTATGTTTCAACTTTGAGTTAGAACCTGACAAAGGGAATGCGAAAGGGAAGCATTTTATCGATGTGAAGCCCAATGCAACTATTGGCACCACCAATATCTAGAAGGAAGAACCCGAATATCCATAGGAGGGGGAGTGACTCTTCCATTCCCATATGTGGGTGAGGGGTTCCCCCTATAGTTCATTGTTCACAACAGGAGACAAAAGAACCTCATTTTAGCAGAGGTCGTGAAGCAGCTAGGTCTTCCAATCATATCCCACCCACAACCATACACCATTAGGTGGCTTCACCAAGGACAGGATCTTTGCATAAGCCAGTGTTATCATCGTACCTACAACATCAACCCCTTCATGGATGAGGCATTATGTGATTTTTCTCCTTTTCAAGTTTTTGATGTATTATTAGGCCAACAATACCTATGGAAGTGAAATTTTGTGTATGATTCTCAACCTCGTGTTGTTATTTGTACTTTGGGTAATAAGTTGTATAGGATACTAGAGGTAACACTACCTAATACCATTTCTTTCATCACTACGAAGCAATGCACTAAGCTCATTTCCCAAATCGGGATTTTTTTTTTCCTTATGATCCATCCTTAGGGAAAGAAGAATACTATGGCCATGACCTCGAGACTAGGCTCCTCTGCATTGAAAAAATAGGTGTATAAGGTCGTGGAGGAGTAAAGGGACATCTTCACCTCACTTGCAGGGGTGCCTATGCACTACCAGGTCAAACACTCCATTGATCTGACTTGAGGTGCGCCACTACCCAATGGACCAATCTATTGGCGCTTTGTTCTAGATAATTATGAAATCAAGAGGCAGATTCATGAGCTTCTGCATAAAGGTCAAATCTGGTTGAGTTCATCACCCTGTGGGATCTCAATCCTGTTGGTCCAGAATAAGGACGGGACTTGGAGACCTTGTATTGACGATCAGGTGCTCAACAAGATCACTTTCCGGAATAGATATTTGATCCCACAGATTGATGAAGTTATAGACCAAATCAAAGGGGCAAAATATTTCAGCAATAATATTGAATTGAAATCTGGGTATCACGAGATACCAATTGAACCCTCTATTGTGTGGAAGATTTCCTTCAAATCCAAGGAGGGCCTTTTTGAATGGGTGGTCATGCCTTTCGGGTTTAGGAATGGTCCCAAAACCTTAGTGAGGTTGATGGACGACATCTTGTGACCATTCACTAACTCATTCTTAGTGGTGTACATGGATGACATCCTGATCTTCAGCCAGTGTTGGGAAGAGCACCTCCACCACATTCAAGAAGTCCTCCAAACACTGGGGAAACAGAAGTTGTGTGCCAATTTGGAGAAATGTGCTTTTGCAATGACCTAGGTTCAATATTTGGGGCAAATTATTGATTAGTAGGGGGTGCATGTGGACCTTATGAAGATCTAGGTAATTTGTGATTTTCTAGCCCCAACCACTCTAATAGAGCTTCACAGCTTTCTAGGTCTTGCCAATTTCTATCGCAGGTTTATGTTGGGGTTCTCTCATATCACTTGGCCTTTGAGTAAAATCACCAAAGGAGAAGGGAAATAAAATTTCTATTGGTTTGACTCTTAATAGAAGACATTCATAGGATTGAAGCATCGCCTATGCCTTGCATTAGTTCTCACATTACCAGACTTGCAATAACCATTTGAGATCGAGATATATTCCCCTAACTATGTTATTGGGGAAGTACTTACTTAGAAGGGGCATCTAGAGGCATATCAAAGTGAGACACTTTAGACACAATCTGAAGGTATCCCACCTATGACAAAGAGATGTATTCCATTGTGCAGGCCTACCAAGCATTACATTTTTGGGAAGGAAATGGTCATCCACACAGATCACCAACCTTTGCAGTTCATACATATACAAGGGCAGTTGTAGAATGATTTCCATCATAAATAGGATAATACCTGAAATAGTTCCATTTGAACATCAAGTACAAGATGGGTAGCCCCAATAATGTTGCAAAATACCTCAGTCAACCGCCGATCGTTGCATTAACCACTGTGCTCGACTCTTTTGGGCACGAGACTTCGAGTTGTCCGCATCTCTACAAAAGTGATCCAGAATTTGGAAATAGGTACCAGACGCTCTTGGAGGGTAAGAAAGTTCCAAATTTTCACCTCCAAGATGCATTGTTATTCCACTTGGGACACCTTTGTGTTTCTTCAAGAAAGTGTGCCAAAATGGTTTGGAAATCCCAGTACAGTCGGGCCACTGGAAATTTCAGGGTCAAGAAAATAGTGGTAGTACTACAGAAGTATTTCTATTGGCCAAACCTTCGACATCATGTCAGGAAGTAAATCAGATACTGCACTGCACTATTTCCAAACCAACCATCATGAAGAAAGACATATATACTCTGCTTCCTACCCCTAGTCGGTCATGGGAATCCATATCCATGGGTTACATGTCGGTCCTTCCTTCTACCAAGCATGGAAATGACTGTATTTTTGTGGTCAGTGGTAGATTCTCTAAGATTACAATTATGGAAGCCTACAAGAAGAATATCACAGCAGAAGCCATTTCTAAACTCTTCTTTGAGCAAGTGTGGGTACACTTTGCGATACCATAGTCCATTATCTCATATTGGGATAGCAAGTTCCTTAGTACATTTTTTTCAAGTCTTTGGTCAATGTTGGACACCAAGATCACTAAGTCCACAACTTTTGACCCCCAAAGTGATGGCAAGATAGAGGTCATCAACAGGATGATCGTGAACATTATGTGCATGTACAACTCAAAGCATACATGCACATGGGATGAAAGCCTCCCCTATGTCCAACATAGCTATAACTGGGCTCTCCACAGCTCAACTAGCCAAAACCCCTTTCAGGTGGGCTTGGGATTCCAGCCACTATGCCCCATTGATGTGGCCATACAATTTGCAGCTACTCGGGCATATTCGGCTCATGTCGAATCCAAGCCGACAAGGGAAAAAATTCATTGAGTTCATTCATCACATTCACCAACAGGTCCATGAAATATTAGACAAATCTAATGCTAACTACAAGCAGGGACATGCTCAACATCGGGTGCCACACAAGTTTCAGTTGGGCGAAAAATTTTGGTTGCATTTGTAGAAATAATGCCTAACTGGAGCTCATCATAAGCTTAGACCACTTTGGTATGGGCCTTACACCATTATCAAGGCTATGGGAGACAATAATTTTGAGCTCAGAATTCCCCCATTCCTTGGCCTACACCTAGTGTTCAATGTGGACCACCTTCAGCCATACTTTCCACCATTACTGGACACATCAGATATTGCAGAACAACTCACACCAACAAAGCTAAACCCTTAGTGCATGGAACATGCCACAACTAATCAGATCATGCACATGCAAATTAAGAGCACTCTCTAGTATAAGATCCAGTTGTATCGAGTTGTCTAAGTTTTCCAACTCCTACACTAAGGCAAGTGGCTCACCACGGATCAAGTTCAGTAGAATTTTCCTCATCTCATGGAGTAACTCAACACAATGGGGGCCATTTCTTCATAAAGGGGGAGTAATGTTCTAGGTGGACATTGGTGGCCACTTGCCTATTCCACTTATACCTCCACCATTTTTTCTTTCATTTTTTCAGTTTCCTTACTTGTAGCACAATTTACTATTTTCGGAAGTTTTTCGAGTCCTGAAATTTCGGTGTTGTTTTAAGTCCCTAAAGGACATTTTTTTGGAAAACCAGGACCAACATGGGTCTGTGACCGATGTTAGTCACTTGAAATTTTTAGTCCTTGGATAGATATTTCTAATGATATATTTTATGCGTCAAACGAAGATCGTATGCCAATGTTATGTCCCCGAGAAGTTGATGTACCAATTTACCCAAACGGGGCCCATAGTTTTGGCGCTTCATCTCCTAGGGTTAGTTTTTTGGATGTTTAGGGTTTTTCCATGTTGTAATTTTTTTTTAAAAGGCCCTTAAGCATCATTGTAACATAGTTCAGAGGCATGTAGTCGCCACATCTCTTCTCATGGATAAGCTACCATCACCCGAGCTAGTTTATTTCCATTGTATCTATAAGCTTATTTCAATTATTTGATATTAATGAAATGAAGTATATTTTCTATTGCATCTTTGCACTTATGTTTATTTTTGTATTTTATTGTGTTCCTGCATAAATTTGTATCAGTGGTATTAGATTGGTCTTCTCTTTCTCAATCTTTCTTTGCATATCCCCAACGAGATTGGGGTATAAAGAGTTAAGGCTTGATGTGGTTGAACATTTAAAGGTTTAGCCTCACAAAACCCGATGGCCTCCCATGGTCGACGAAAAGAAAGATGATGGAGAAGGAGATCCTATCAAAATATTTTTCGAGGAGGCCCTCGAGAAATAGAGTAATGTGTATTGTGAAACCAACTCCAAAAATAGAAGAAAAGAGAGATCAACGCCTTAGAAATCAGCCACTTTGAGGGGGCAACCTCCAATACATTACATAAATGAACAATTCTTGGATGATACAAATGACGAAACCTCCTTTATATATATAGGAGTCCATGGGGCCACAATTTAATCCTAGTGGGGCTACAATTTAATCCTAGTTGACCTAACAATAATAAAAATATGGGGGTTACAAGGGTACAACAATAACATCAAGGGGGTTACACTAACAACAATAAGGGACTATACTAGTAATATAGGGACCTAACATGCTCCTCTCCCTCAAAAAAGTGTTGTCCTCAACGCTTGAGTAGCTCCGGGTTCTTTTGTATAAAATTATCATCCTCCCATGTAGAATCTTCAATGGGAAAGTTCTTCCATTTGATGAGATACTCTGAAATTGACCGATTTCCTAGTTGTCGAGTTCTTGTTTCCATGACTGCTTCAGGTTCCAATATGGTTTTTCCTTCCTCATCAAGTTCTGGAAATATTGTTTGAACTATAATTTTGTTCCCTATAACCTTTTTAAGCATGAAACATCGAAAACTGGATGCACTCGTGAAGAAGCAAGAAGCTCCAATTTGTATGCCATAGTACCAATATTTTGCAAAACCTTGTAAGGACCATAGTACTTTGGCGATAATTTATTATCCTTCTTATCTTGCTTGAGGAAAATTTGTTTGTATGGTTGTAGCCGTAAAAATACTCAATCTCCCACATCAAAACTTCTCTCACTGTGATGTTGATCTCCCTGTTGTTTCATTCGATTTTGTGCCAAATTTAGGTTATCCTTTAAGAGTTGGAGAACTTCTTGTTGATGCTCAATGTGATCCTCCACTTCCTGAACCATAGAATTTTCCCTTCAATAATATGTGATGGATGGTAGATGACATCCATCAAGTGCCATAAATGGGGTCATTTTTGCTGCAGTATGGAAGGAAGTGTTATACCACCATTCAGCGAGAGGTAACCACTTGACCCATTGTGCTTGCTTATCAGATACAAAACAACGAAGATATCCTTCCAAACATTTATTCACTATCTCTGTTTGACCATTGGATTAAGGATTATAAGATGAGTTGTGAGCTAGTTGAGTACCCAAACAAGAAAATAATTCCGTCCAAAAATTTCCCTTAAAAATGGGATCTCTGTCACTTACAATAATATTCGGGTTTCTATGTAGCTTTTGAATTGTTTCCATAAATGCAGTAGCAACTGTACTCACTTTAAATGGATGAGATAATGCACAAAATTGTGCATACTTGGTAAGTCTATCAAATACCACCATGATGACACTCTTTCCTTCGGACTTAGGTAAACCTGTGATAAAATCCATTGAAATCTCCCCCCAACGTTGACTTGGAATGGATAAAGGTTGTAGAAGACCCAGGGTCTTAATTATCTCAACTTTATTTTGTTGGAAAACCAAACATTCCACCACAAACGTTTCAATATCAAATTTAAGGCCATCCCAAAAAAAATCTTTCTTCACCCTATGGTAAATTTTTAAAAATCCCGAGTGTCCTCCTAAAGGAGAAGTGTGCAATTCCAAAAGAATATTTTGTTTTAGCTTGGAATTCTTGCAAATATATAAGCAATATTTGTACCATAAGGAATCATTTTTCGAACTAAATGTATAAAATGTACTAGGAACTTGCTGCAACTTTTGAATGGGAGTCCAAACTTCTTCATCCTTCTTCCATTCATCCCTTGCTTCAGTTATCCAACCTGGTTGGATAATTTAAATGGCACACAGCAATGCTTCCACCTCTTCATCCTTTCTTGAGAGTGCATTTGCAACAACAAGTAGCTTCCCTTTTTTGTAGATGATTTCAAAGTCATAACCCAACATCTTTGTGACCCATTTTTGCTACTCTTCTGAAGATAGTCTTTGTTCCAAAACATGTTTAAGACTATCATGATCATTTTTTACCTTGAAGTTTCTTCCCATTAGGTAAGGTCTCCATTTCTTTAGTGCATGTAGTATTGCCAACATGTCCTTCTCATAAATAGCCATTTGTAAATACTTTCCTTTGATTGAAAGACTTTCAAAAGCAATGGGTCTTCCTTCTTGCATTAAAACAACAACAATTCCATTTCCTGAGGTATCACATTCCAAATAAAGGTTTTTGTGAAGTCTAGTGTAGCTAAGACTGGTGCTAGGCACATTGCCTCTTTAAGATGTTCAAAGGCCTTAGTTTCTTCAAGAGTCCATGAAAATGCATCTTTCTTCAATAATGTTGTTAGAGGTGCTGCTATTCTCTCATAATTCTTAACAAACCTGTGATAATACCCTCTTAAATTTTTAAATCCATGCAACTGATTTATGGTTGTGGGGACTTTCCATTCCTTAATGGCTTTAATTTTGTTAGGGTCTACCTTAACACCCTCGTGAGATACAATATGACCCAGATATTCCACCTATTGTACTCCAAAAAACATTTGGATGTTTTTTCATATAATTGTTTCTCCTCCAATAGTTTGAGCACCCTATCAACATGTTGAACATGATTCTTCCAAGACCTGTTGTAGATTAGTATATCATAAAACGATACTAGCACAAATTTTCTAAGGAAGGGTTTGAAAATGGATTCAATCAACCCTTGAAATGTAGAAGGTGCATTGGTAAGGTCAAAAGGCATGACCAAAAATTTATAATGACCCTCATGAGTTCGAAATGCTATTTTCGGAATATCTTCATTCTTCATTCTAATTTGATGATATCCTGAGCAAAGATCCAACTTAGTAAAATAAATTGCTCCATGGAATTCATCCAATAATTCATCAATCACAGGAATGGGAAATTTATCTTTAATAGTGAGCTTATTGCTCCATATAATTGGACACATGTGCCATGATCCATCTTTCTTGTGCACCAATACTACTGGAGCAGAGAAAGAACTTTGACTAGGTTTAATTATACTAGCCTCTAACATTTCTGCAATCATGCATTCAATTTTTCTCTTTTGGACATAAGGATATATGTAAGGACTGATGTTTGGAGGAACACTTCCTGGAATCAAATGAATAGCATGATCATGATCACAAATAGGTGGGAGTTGCAAACACCTTGGAATGATTGTCCAAGACTTTTTGGAGATCTGGAGAAATAGATGATTTGATGTTGGAACCTCTAATGAGAATAATTGTGCAATTAGGCCCAGTTGTTCTTTCTTCAGAAGCTTTGTCATGACATTAGAGCTTATTATCTTTCCTAGATTCCCTGCGATACCTCGTAATTCGAATTTCTTTCCTTCTGAAAAAAATTTCAAGAAAATTTCTTGAAAATTAAAATCTACCGTCTCCGAAGATTGTAACCATTGTACTCCTAGTACAACATTAGCACCTCCCATTGGGATGGAAAGAATTGGACTATTCAATACATATTCCCCCATGTCTAGCTTGATATAATGGAATTTTCCAAAGCAATTTATAGTTCCTCCATTTGCAACCATCACTTGACATTCTGGTGCTAGGTATAGGAAACAATTCAATTCCTTGGCTACCTTACAATGAGTAAAATTATGGGTACTACCTGAATCAATCAACACTATTACCTTTTTCTTCTTGATACGTATTTCTATCTTGAGAGTTTGAGGAGTGGTAATTCATCCCAATGCATTACATGATATGGTCAAACTCATTTCTTGTTCTTCTAGGGTTTCTTCCTGGTGTATATCC
This sequence comes from Pinus albicaulis, assembly GCA_034641835.2. Classification (NCBI taxonomy): domain Eukaryota; kingdom Viridiplantae; phylum Streptophyta; class Pinopsida; order Pinales; family Pinaceae; genus Pinus; species Pinus albicaulis. The sequence goes on along the minus strand of JAXQQM020061014.1, from coordinate 36,844 downwards.
TCTAATTTTGAAGGTTCTTCTTCATTTTCTTCCTCCTCTTCACAATCTATGTAAAATAATTTCTTCTCAGCACACTTATGACCTTTAGTGTATTTTCTATCACAACTGTAGAAAAGCCATTTTTCTCTTTTTTCTTCCAATTGCTATGGTGTCAACCTTGTAGGTTGTGGAAGTCTAGGAGTAGCAACACTTCCATCTTTATATATGTGAGTGGTAAGCTTCCTTGTCGCCATAATTTTACATTCAATTTTTCTTTCCAACCTAAATGCCTTCTCCAATGAATCAGGTTCCCAAATGCGAAATTCATGTTGGATTTTATCCTTTAAAGTACCTATGAAGACATCAATCCTGTTTTCCTATGGAATATCAGTTACCCTTTTATTCAATTTTTGGAATTCCTCAATGTGCTCCGCCACTGAACCCTTTTGTTTGATATTTATCAATTGGCTAAAGAGGGTTTTTCTCTTTGTATCCTCATAATGTGCTATCATTTCCTTCGTAAAAATTGACCAAGTGACCATTTTTTTATGGGAGCAAAGCCATCGATACCATACAAATGTATTTTGTTCTAAATGTAAAGTTTCAATGCATACCTTTTGTGTGTTTTGCACATTATTTAGATCAAAATATTGATCCATCTCTAGTATCCATGTTACGAGATCCTTGCCATCAAACCTCCTCATATCCATATTTGGAATATGGTGGTTCTTCAATCCAACATTAGAGTTTACAAAATCATGATTAACATTTATTTTTTTCTCATCATGAGTTTCCTCTACTATATTTTCACCATTAGGAATCATTTCTTGTATCAATTTTGTCAAACCTTCGATGTCTTATTTTAGATCATTCTTCATGTTTTCCATGTTTTCTTTCATTTTTTCTTCCATGCCATCCATCTTAGCTTCCATGCCATCCATCTTAGCTTCCATGCCATCCATCTTAGCTTCCATTCCTTTCTTCTAACCATCCATCTTCGCTTCCACTCCTTTCTTCAAAACTTCCATTTCATTTTTTATGCTCTTTGCGAGAGTGAAATTTGGTGCAGTTGCTCTTGTAATTTTGATAGATCATGTTGCAATTCTTCATCTTCATGAGTCATAGTAGAGTATTATGAGGGCTTAATGGGTGTTGAATTATTTTTAGGAGGTATTTCATAACCCAATACTGAAATATATGCTCAATAGGCCCTTGGAATCACCTCAAACTGATTTTTGTTTACACAAGACTTATGTAATTCAGAAACAAATACACACCTTTTTCTTGCTTTTGACGAGCTTGATATTGAAATTGAATTATCTATATTATTTCAGATCTTCAATATCTAAAATTTGTCCCTGAGGTATCCCTATGAATCCTCTTTCAAATGCCATAGGTATAACCTGATTTGGATTCTTCAATTCAAAGTTATGTCCACTCTCCCACAATGACCTAATTACGAACTAGTTCAGTAGAGCTAACTTGTACGACTTGCCACATTTCATTGTTTCCTCCTTCAGCTCTAAAATTGATTTAAAAAAAAACTAAATTCTGTGAAATTGTAGCCACTTTTTACATCATTCCAATCTGGTTCTCAGAGAGAGAGTTATGAATATTTTCCCACGATCACCTCTTTGAGATGAAATTCGGGAGCCTGAAAAATCCATAACTTCCACAAATCATATCTCTAAAATTATTGTGAAATAAGTTCTGAAATGTTTTGACGATGTTCCTTAGGATTTCGGCTTCGTGCTCTAAAAATTTTAGGTTCTGTAACTTTTTATAAAAAACGTTATAGATAAAATTCCACAATGACCTATTTGGAGCAGCGAAACCCTAGAATCCAAAGCTCTGATACCAAATGTTGTGAAACTAGCTCCAAAAATAGAAGAAAAGAGAGATAAATGCGTTAGAAATCAGCCACTTCCAAGGGGCAACCTCCAATACATTACATAAATGAACAATTCTTGGATGATACAAATGAAAAAACCTCCTTTCTATATATAGGATTCCATGGGGCCACAATGTAATCCTATCCGACCTAACAATAATAATTTAAGGGCGCATTAATAACAATATGGGGGTTACAGGGGTAGAAAAATAACAATAAGGGGGTTACACTAAAAACAATAAGGGACTATCCTAGTAATATAGGGACCTAACAATGCGATGATGGATAACCTTTCCCAGATCCTTCAATGGCTACCCACCGGTGACACATATTCATCTAACAACCACTCTAGAGCCGCCATTCATTTTAAGGTACAATTTAACTTCGAAATTCCCATATTTGAGGGCCAAATAGATGCATATGTCGTAGATAAATGGATTAATCTATTAGAAGGATACTTTTCAGCTCATGAATTTTCCAATCGGGAAGAGATTACTTTTTCACTCCTAAAAGCTGCCCCCCATTTCAAGGACTGGTGGGAAACCTACTGTAAGAAAAAGGACCAGGGGGAATCTTCCCTGTTCTCAGTCACACCCACTTGGAATTATTTCTAAGACACCATCAAGGAATAATACTACCCCATGGGGAGCCATGAGAACAAGTACATATAATGGACTATGTTGCGACAAAAAAGGGATCAAGATGTGCTTGAGATGAATAATTTGTTCCATACCCTGCGCAAAAAGTTGGGTATCAAATATTCAAAGAAACATTTGGTGCTTATGTACCACATTTTTCTAAACATATACATCTAGGAGGAAATGGAGTTCCTTGACATCTCCTTTCTTGGTGCAGCATACCCATATGCAACCAAGATTGAGCAGAAATTCAAACAGAGGAAGCGAAACTTTGGATCTGTGAACCAGAATCAAGGGAAAGGTATCCCCAAATCACAGAACAAAGGACAAGGCCAAGGTGGGGCAGCCTAAGGAAACCCATCAAAGCCAAAAGCGAAGAACAACACCATGAAGCCAAAGAAGGACACATGAAAGTGGTGTGAGTTATATAAGAGCTCCACTCACAACACAAGTGAGTGTCAAGCCAAGTAGTCACTAGTGGAAAATTTGAAGGCTTCTGAATCAGATGCATATTTTGACTCTGATTCTAAACATGACAAGGGGAATGACAAAGGCAAGTAGATTATCGATGCATTATGGGAATTTTGAGGTCTAAAATCGGCCTCCTAAGGAAATTATAAAATAATAGTTGAAATAATAAAATAAAACTAGATTACATCATCAAATTTTAGAGGGAAAATGAAAAAACCACTTTTTATACTCGTATTTTCAACTTATCTCCCTATGAGTTTACTCAAAATTCTAGCGGGAACACTCATTGGATGCATAATTTGATTCATCATCCAAGGAGTACCCATAGGAAATGCATGAAAAACATGATTGCAATCACCTTTTTTCATGTATTTCCCATTTTTCATGTAGCAGGGTCCATCGAAAGTATGTAACATGGGTACTCCTTAGATGAGGAATTAAATTTTTCATCCAACGAGTACTCGTACTCGAAATTTGAGTAAAACCTTAGGGAGATAAGTTGAAAAAGTAGTTTTAATATTTTATTATTTTTTAATCATTTTACTTTTTTAGCCCAAAAATGGTGAATCATCCCCCATGGTTGACATCATCATCTTGAATCCTATTTTTTCTTATAAATTTTATTTTGGTTGCGCATTTTTCTTAGGAGGCCCATTTTAGACCTAAAAATTTCTCTAATGGTGGAGCCCAGTGCCACCTCTTCCACTACCAAGATCTAGAAGGACGAACCAGAAGATCCAGAGGAGGGGGAGTGCCTCTTCCATTCCTAGATGTGTGTGAAGGGTTCCCCATTGTAGTTCATTGTCGGAAATAGGAGCCAAAAGAACCACATTTCAGTAGAGTTCATGAAGTGGTTGGGCTTGCCGATCACATCACACCCACAAACATACACCATCAGGTGGCTTGACCAAGGATGGGATCTTCGCATCAGCCATTAGTGTCACCTTCCCTATAGCATCAAGCCCTTCATATATGAGGTATTTTTTTATGTTGTTCCTATTGAATTTTGTGATTTTTTATTAGGCCAGCCATACTTGTGGAAGTGACATGTTGTGTATGAATCTCAACCTCACATTGTTATTGTTACTTTGGGTAATAATTTATACAGGATACTAGAGGTAGCACCGCATATTTCCATTTCTTTGATCACTATGAGGCGATGTAGTAAGCTAATTTCCCAAACTGGGAATTTTTTTTCCTTATGATCCGCCCTTAGGGCAAGAAGAAAATTGTGGCCACCACCTCTATATAGGGCTCCTCCGGATGGAAACAATAGATGGAAAAGGTCATGGAGGAGTATGGGGACATCTTCACCTCACCTCCAAGGGTCCCTCTACATGTTTCAAGCACTCAATCGATATGATCCAAGGCGTACTGTTACCCAATGGACTATTCTATCGGCACTCTGTTCTGGAGAACGAAGAAATCAAGAGGCAGTTTCACGAGTTGCTGCAGAAAGTTCACGTCTGGTCGATTTCATCACCCTGTGGCAGCTTGATCATGTTGGTGCAGAAGAAGGATGGGACTTGGAGACTTTGTATGGACTATCGGGTGCTAAACAAGATCAATTTCCGGAATAGATATCTGATCCCATAGATTGATGACCTTCTAGACCAACTCAAGGGGGCCAAATATTTTAGAAAGATTTACTTGAAGTCTAGGTATCACTCGGTACCAATCGAACCCTTTGATGTGTGTAATAATTCATTTAAAATAGTGGAGGGAATTTTTGAATGGATGGTCATGTATTTCGGGTTGACAAATGCTCCCGCAACCTTCATGAGGATGATAGATGACATCTTGCAACCATTCACTAACTCATTCAGAGTTGGGAAGAGCACCGCCATCACATTTAATAATTGCTCCAAACACTGTAGAAACACAAGTTTTGTGCCAATTTGGAGAAATTCAATTTTAGAATGAACCAGGTTCAATATCTGGGGTACATTATTGATGAGCGGGGGTTGCATGTGGACCCAGCGAGGAACCAATTCATTTAGGATTGGACAGCCCCAACCACTCTAACAAAGCTCCGCATCTTTCTGGGACTGGTCAATTTCTACCACAGGTTCATGTTGGGGTTCTCTCATATCACTTGGCCTTTGACTTAATTCACCAAAGGAGGATCGAAAGAAAAATTCCTTTGCTATGAATCTCAAAAAAATGCGTTCACAATGTTGAAGCATCACTTCTACTCTGCACTAGTGCTCACATTACCAGACTTGTAGCAACCATTTGAGATCGAGACAGATTCCTCTGATTATGCTATTGGGGGAGCACTTTCTCAGCAATGGAATCCAATGGCATATCACTATGAGTCACTTTCATACATAGTCTAAAAGTATACCACCTATGACAAAGAGATGGATTCCATTACATAGGCTTTCTGATAATGGAAGCATTACTTTTTGGGGAAGGAAACGGTCATCCACATAGATCACTGACCTTTGTAGTTCATACAGACACAATAGAAGTTGCAGAACAATCGCCATCGGAAATGGGTCACATACCTCCAACAGTTCCATTTAAGCATCAAGTACAAGAAGGGAAGCACCAATAATGTTGCATACTACCTCATTGGACTATCGATCGTGGCGTTAACCACTGCGCTTGACTCTTGTGGGAACCAGACTTTGGGTTGGTCACATCTCTACAAAAGTGTTCCAAAATTCAGAAACACATACCAGACGCTTCTAAAGGGTAAGAAAGTTCCAATTTTTCACCTCCATGACACAGTGTTACACCACTTGGGACACCTTTGTGTTCCTTCAAGTGAGTGTGATAAAATGATTTTGGAAGTGCACTACAGTCGGGTTGCTAGACATTTTTGGGTTGAGAAAAAAGTGGCAATACTGGAGAATTATTTCTATTAGTCAAACCTTTGACATGATGTTGATAAGTACATCAGATCCTGCAGTACCTACGCCATTTTGAAACTAACCATCAATAATCAAGGCCTATATACTTCTCTTCCTACCCCTAGTTGGTCATAGGAATCCATCTCCATGGATTACATGTTGGGCCTTCTACCAAGCATGGTAACAAGTGTATTTTTGTGGTCGTCGACATATTCTCTAAGATAGCCATTATGGTGGCCTGCAAGAAGAATTTCACAACAAAATCCAATGCTAAACTCTTCTTTGAGTGAGTGTGGGTATACTTTGGGATCCCACAGTCCATTATCTTAGATCGGGATAACATGTTCCTCAGTACATTTTGGTCAAGTATTTGGTCGATTTTGGACACCAAGCTCACTAAGTCCACAACTTTCCACCCCCAAACTGATGGCCAAAGAGAGGTCTTCAACAGTGTTATCACTAGGTTTGGACCAATTGAGTTGCTCAATTGTCAACCTAGTGCAACTATTTGAAACCACTTGGACTTGAAGTTAGCCCTTCCAATCAGAGAGGGCTCTCTCAAAGAAAAGATAAAATACTCAAGATAAAATTCATATTGTATATAGCTAAATATTTTTGTGTGTTTAACTAATTTTGCAGGTGGAAGATTATATGAAGGCTACCGTTGGGCATAGATTTAGCTATGGGACTTCAATTAGAAGCAAATGTAATCCATGGAAACTGAGGAAATTAAGCTTAAAAAATATCCTTTTAAAACAAAAATTAATACATGAAGAAAATTGGAGCATAAAACTATGAATTCCAAGTAATCATGATACTGTGAAGTTGATGATAATATGAAAAATGGAAAGACACAAATAAATAAGCTCAAAATAAATCTCAGGTCTGAAATACTATTGTTGCAACTATATATTATCTTGGTAGAAAAAAACTACATAATATACTTCTCATTACATTCATCAACCCCTTCAAACTAAAAAAAACCCCTCATTTATAGAGTGAGATCGCTTTTACAAGGTTCTGGCAACTCGGCTAGAATTTGATACTGACCTAGAGACCTAATTCAAATAGGATTACATAATATTAAGGATTAATAGGGATATTTTATATTCTAATGGAGTTGGTAATCAAAAAGGAATCTATGACCATTAATAACTTCAAAAAAACCTATAATAAGCCATGGTTGTCATCCCTATCAAACCAAACTGTCATGCTGAGGTGGCCAACTGATACACTGGATTTAAGATTTTTATAAACCTGAGTTGATGATCAGTTGTCCAATTTGTGAGTTGGCATCATGATGAGTTGTTAGCCATGTCATCCATGTGGAGTTTGACTACTGAGTTGCCCCCTTGAACAAGTGGCATAATGATATTCATGATCTTACTAGGTGATTCAGCCACCTCTTCACTATGTTACTCAAAAATATCAAAAACACATAACGCTGGAATAAAAAGAGAGTATAGGAAATTTCATAGCGCACTTTCATAGCAACCTCCAAAATCCACTTTTTGTATAAATTTTGAATTTTCCTACTGTTGGAGGATCTTCCTTGGGACTAATTAAGTAAACACATGCTCTAAGTCACCCTTGTTCTGATATTTTTTCAAAATTTTACCCTCAAAGAAACCTACAACAGTTTCATATCAAAAACTCATCTTTAAGCCTGGAACGCACCTTAAAAGTACCTATTTCATTGATATTTTTCTCCTTTCTTTCTTTTTTTACCTAAAAAACACTACTAAAACCTGTACATTCTTGGTTATGATAGAATAATACAAAACATGATCCAAAAATGTGTTGCCTTACCATGTTTCATGGAGTAACATCATCATCTTGCACAATTATCCTAAGACCCTTTTTCTTCAATTCTTCTTGTGACATCTCCCTCTGTGATTCCAAGTTTTTGACTTCATCTTGTAACTTCCTTCTTTCTGCTTGTAGCCACCTATTCCTAATGAAAATACAATTCATTGTCCTATGTAGAGTCAGTGTCCTATTTAGCATTTTCCCTGACTTGTTTTCCATTTCATTGTAAAAATCTAGTTGCTTTCTCACTTCCTTTTTGAAATTTTCCATCTCAGCCTTTCCTTTTTGAAATCTACCAACTCCAACTTAGTTTCTATAACCTCTTCTCTATATTCCCTCAGTTTCTCTTGTAAGTGATCCATCTCTATATTTTCTTGAACTTGCTCTTACCCTTTCTTCCCTTGATTAACTCTCCCTCTGCTAGAGATCATTTTTCTATTTCCTCCCCTGTTGGAAGCTTCTCTTTCTAGTTTCTTAGGCATATTCTATGTCATTTTCCCTTAGACAGTTGTGACCTAGTGAATGGTTTCCTAGGTTTAAAGATAAACCCTAAATATTATTGTGAAAATTCCAATTTCTTGGCCTTAAGGTTCTTCTTTTTAGGCTTTGTTCCCTTGGTTTCAACAAGATTTACAATAGGAGCTCTTCAATTTCAATTGCCTCCAGGATGTCTGCTTACTTTCCTCTTCCCTTGGTCTTACTTGTAGTAAGCCTCATGTTGGTCCTTGTGTATGTTTTTACCTAACTGCAAGTAGAAGTATGTTTTTGCACCACAGCTTCTTTCACTTATTAAACCTCCGACTCCATAGGTTCTACCATATGCTTCATTTCCGCCTCATGATCAACTAAAGGTTCATCTCCAGACTCCTTTTTTTTACTTGGTGTATTGGACTTGGATCTTGGTGACTTCTAAGGAGTGAGGACATAAACTTCATATCCAATAATAAACAAGAATGTGGACCAATCCCTTTTCAATTTATTCAATTCTTTCACTACCAACAATTTGATCAAATCATGATGAAATATAGAGGTATCATTGGTTTCAGGTTTTTCCTGAACCTTATTTTCCATTTTTTCCAAGCTCCTAAGAAAATAAAAAACATATCCATTGGTTTCTTACCTGTAAAGTGTAGCAGTAGCTTGAAGTGGTACTGATAAATCATATGGAATCTACCTTCACAAGTAAAATATTTCTCAATTTCCATTAAGAACTTGGAAAAATTATCGTTAATGCATGTTCTAGGGATGCCTGAACTCATATACATGCCTATATTCTCCTCTTTCAAAAATTCATCACAGTTCTGCAACTTTAATTTCATTACCATAAACCATGAATCTCCTAATATTAGAATCTAAATAGCTTGTGCAAATGTGTTAGGAGACAGAACAAATCTCAATATGCCTACTTTCAACCTTTTACCAATAAAATTGATAGAAAAATCCTTCGAAACATGTGCATTGTATCCCTATAACATTTGGAAAAATCGAAGGCACCCCACACTAGAAAATGCCTATGAGAAGTTGGGGACTTCCTCGAGCAGCCTCATATCCATGGCCTCATATCTAACAAGAGGTATACCTCTGTTAAATTTCCTTTGTGATTCCATGTCGCCAAAATGTGTTGATCAACTCCCTCTGTGACACCTTAAAAATATTTTGATACAGCACAAAAATAATTTTACACAAGTAAAAGTTAGCCTAAGATATCTATTCGACAGAAACTAGACCTCCAGACTGCTGGCAATACAATTGAAGCAGCTTACAAGGATGAGGGTAAAGTGTTTTTTGAAATAGGAAATCAGAATGAATAGGCGGGAAGGGAAATTATGACCAAGCATGCATGTACATGTGATGACAAATAATGGAATGGAGCAATGATGAGCTAATATGCTCTAAAAAACAACTGATTAGACCTTTATGACAATCTGCGGCATTTTCCCCATTGTTAGAAAATAAAACAAATTTCGTAGCAAATCCTGTGTTCGGGAGGGTGAATTCGGTACATAAGTGTTAGGAAATTCTGTAGAAAACCCTGACTGTTTTACACTGATTTTGCTACGGAAGTTGGTAAAAGTGCCAAATGTACTGAAATGTATAGATTAACTCATGCATGAGATATTTTTAGATTTTTCTTTGACATTGACCCCTATCACATTAATGATGACCTTCAAGACCCCCCACGTATCTGAAATATTTTGAAAATTTTGAATTCAAAAGACCTTATCAACCCTAAGTGACTCAACCTAATTAACTTAAGACCAATCCTAATGGATATCATGGATAACAATGGCTCCAATGGGGATGTTTCACCCCTATGGTACAAAAAACAAGTAGCAGCTCCAGTGCCTTATTGAAAACTGAAAATTATAACTTTGATGAAGTCTTCACTAAGTCTTTATGTCCTTATCCTTGGGCTCAAACTTGATGAAAATATCGCATTTATTTGCAAACATGATAAAGGTAAATGGAATATATATAATGATGTTTCTTTTAGCATACCGAGTTAAGAAGAATAATGTTTCAGAAACCTGCCATTGACAGGTCCTCCTTGACACAGTTTTCCATCCATCTCTTGGAGTAACAAGGTGTTGTTTCCATTATATGTTGAAATCTTATAGGGTCATTTCAAGATGTTTTCAAATTTTCCATTTTTTCCTTTATCTTCTATCTTAGCCTCCCATTTCAAAATCACATCTAGAATTTTGAAATTTTCCTCCTTTTTTTTCCTGTCAAATGTATTTTTGACTTTTTTTCAGAGAGAAAAAATTCGTAAACTTTCATTATAGAGAGATTACATGTTACATATAGCTGTGTAGTGCAAGAACTGATCAGTCCAAAACTGAAAATAAACAGTCAAAAAATACATGCCATCCAGCAGGTATGATATCAGTCCCAGAAATAAACATTTTCAGGGATAATATAAAAGTTACTTAGTAAGCTCGGTGCTTAGCTTACTAACAAAAACAGCAAAATTATAAACTATATAATTAAAGATACATGTCAGTAGTAGATATCCCGGGATATAAACACAAAATTCTCCCCCAAAAAACCTGTACAGCAAGTATTCACTTATAGATGTGCCTCCTCTATGAATGGCCGATGAAAATATCTGTAAACATGTTCGCCCGTGTGTTCAGTGAAATGCCAGGTGCCCCAATCTAGCTCTGATGCCTCTTTGGATAATTTGTCGGCCATTTTGTTCCGAGACCTGTAAATATGAGTGACAGAGATAGAATCAAATAGCCCTTTGAGATGATGAACCTCCCGCAGCAGTGCAGACAGTGTGTGTGAGTGACATAATGCAAGATTATTGAACCAATTGATAACAAGCAGTGAGTCACCAAAAATCTGGATGGCGTTGCATTGGATGTCCTGTGCAAAGTTCAGCAGTAGGCGAAGGAAATTTAGTTCTGCATAATTATTTGTACCGGGTCCCAATCCCATTCTGATATGGTGGAAGTGGTGGTCATTTAAGTAGAGGATTGCACCCCCTCCACATCCCGCAGCATTGGACGCACCATCAAAGTATGCCCAAGCACGCCTGTGATATATTATTTCAGGGGTGTCGAGACGAGGCTTGCTGTGATGACTATCAACCGGCAAAAGACTGAAAGTAGAAATGGAGGCCGCACCAATATGATCACAGTCTATAGGAATATCTCTGAAAATCTGTCTATTCCGTCCTATCCAGATCTCCCATGCCACAATTAAAGGGAGATTCCTCATGTGCGGTTCATTATCATAGTGCCTCCACCAATTATTCCAGGCTGCCAGAATGATGTCTCCCTGCCAAATAGGATTACAGCCCAAGTCTGTGCAGATCTGAGCCCAGATTTCTTTGACCCTCTTTCATAGGAGGAATAAGTGGATCGCGTCCTCACAGCAAGCCCGGCAGTAACTGCATTGTGAAGCCCCTTGGTACGCTCTATTGTGGAGAAAATCCATGGTGGGAATACACTGACTTTGTTTTGTGATTGCTGATAATTAGTGAACACCTCCTCTCTCTTTTCTTAGAAAGAAATGAAGTGACTTATCCTTCTATGGACTGCATTTGGCTCTTCCTCCAAACCCTGCAGTAATTTCATCATCAGAACTCCAAGGGAACTAGGAAATATTTCTTCAGTTCCACAGACTGGCTCATAAGGGGAGGCTCCTATAGATCTCTTGGTACAAATTCTATCAGCCCATAATGGAAATTTCAGCTCCAAATTCCATGACCTTTTATTTTCCTACAAAACCTTCTTGATAATTCAGACTATCCTCTTATTTGATGACTCAGCCAAGTGATTACCTTGATGATAATAGGTTGTGGACTGGCCAAGGGAAATGTAATGGGACAACCAAACCTTGATAAAATATTATTTTCCATAAAATGTATGATGACTAAGTTTATAGCTTGTCTTGTAGGGATTGCTTCAATCCACTTTGTGAAATAATCAATGGTTGTTAAGATCCACTGATGTTGACCTGAAGATGCAAGATGTATCTCGCCAATACAATCCAATCCCCATTTCTAGAAAGGGGATTCTACAAATATGGGTTTCAAAGGTAATGGAAGTAGCTTCTTTTTTCTGTCAAAAATTTGACACTCATGGAGGACAACGATATTTTTGTAGACATCCTTAAACATTGAAGGCCAATAGAAACTTGCTCTAAGTATCTTATTTACTGTCACCTTCCAATAATGATGACCTCCTACGTCACCCTTATGAAATTCACCAATCACCTTTTCAGCTTCATCTTCTAGAAAGCAATTAAGGAGTATCCCACCGGTATCCCTCCAATACAAATTCTTATTCAAAATGCAGTACCTTAGAGATTCCAGCTTGAAAAATCTGGATTTGGACTCGATCACTTCAGGAGGAGATTTGTGATGTGGAAAAACAAAAATTGCATCTTTATACCAATCAAACATATTGAATTTTTCTTCTATAGGGATCAATTCTTCTTCTTCAACCACCTCTGAAATTTCTGCAATAAAATTCACATCTAGGAAATACAAATTTTATTGTGTCATCAACTTCGCTAACCCTTGTCCTTTCACCAACTTTGTAGCCCTAATATCCAAATCATACTCCAAGAAAATGGAAATCCACTTACCCCACTTGCCATCTAGATCAGCTTGAGTCAATATGTCTTGTATCACATCATTAGGAACAAAAGCCACAATGTGAGAATGAACAATATAGACTCTGAAATCTTTGAGTGCCTTCACTAGAGCATAGGCTTGCTTCTCCATAATGGTGTACTTTAGTTCAGAATTTCCAACTGTCCTATTGAAAAAAGAAGTTGGTTTTTCATTACCTTGTTGCTTCCTCTGCAATAAAAATCCTATAATTGTATGCTCAGAGGAAAAAGTTAAAACTGGAAATTCCTTAGAAAAATCAGGATTTATGATCACTGGTGCTTGGGTAAATTCCTTCTTGATTTCTTCAAAATAATTCTTTGCCTCTACTGTCCATTTATTATCAGAATATTTTCTAAGCATCTTGGTGATATGATTAACAATTTCTTCAAAATTAGGAATAAACCTTCTAACAAAATTCACCTTGCCTAAGAAGGATTGAATTTCCTTTCTATTTCTAGGAAAATCTATCTTCTGAATGGAAGCGACCCTACTTGGATCAATATTTATTCCCTCTTTTGATATTATGTGACCCAATAATTTTCTAGTTGTCCAAGAAAAAAACTTTTGGCAGAATTAAGAGAAATGCCAAATTTTCTACATTTTTGGAGAATTCTTTCCAAGTACTTGAGATGCTCTTCTTCTTTATTTTAGAACATAGTGATGTCATCTAAATAAACAACCACATATATGTCATTTTCTTCTACAACTACAATGTCCATCTCCCTTTGAAAAGTCGCTTCTGGATTCATGAGTCCAAAGGGCATCTTGGCATACATAAATGTTCCCCATGGTGTAGTAAAGGTTGTCTTCTTTTCATCATATGGATGTACTAGCATCTAGTTATAGCCTAAAAATTCATCTAACATAGACATCCTTCGGGATCCAACAATGTTTTACAGTATGTGGTCCATCTTGGGAAGAGGATAGTTATCTTTAAGAGATTCCTTGTTCAGATTTTTAAAATCAATGCATATCCTAATCTCCCCACTTTTCCTCCTCATAGGTACCAATTTAGCAAGCCACTTAGACAATCTCAATGGAACAATGATTTTTGCTTCAAAAAAATTCTTAATTTCTTTTTCAATCAATGGCATAAGCAATGGATTTATCCTCCTCAATTTTTGTTTGAAGGGTTTTTCATTTTCTTTGATGGGTAATTTGTTTTGAATGATGTTAGGATCATACCTCTTCCAATATTCATAACTCCATGCAAAAACATCAATGTATATTTTCATCAAATCAACATACCTTTGTTTTACTTATGAATAAAGAAATTTGGACAACTTAGTCAACTTGGGATTTTTTGCAGTACCAAGGTTACAACTTTCAACTTCCTCGTCATCATATTTCATCTTAGGACTCTTAACCACATCTTTCTGATCAAACAATTTTTCAATAGGGATTAAACCTTTAGGAATACAAATATTCTTCAATTTTATGACCTCAAAATCAACTTTGGTTTCAGCGAACATGTTTTGATGTTCAACTTGGATGTTTTCAAATTCCTCTTTCAATTCAAGAAAATTTCTGACTTGTTGATCATTTTCAAACACTTTTCAATTGGTTATATTATCAGGAATGGTTGGACTATGTATAACTTAAACTTCATACCTCTTGCTAGGATGGATGGGGATGGTAAAAAATTTGATCGAGACAGCCAAGGAATCAGCAACAAAATTGTGATCTCTAGATTTGATGGTGAAATTATGTTCTTCATAATTTTCAAGCATTTCAAGGATCATATTTCTATATGCCTTCATTCAAACATATTAACTTTGGTAATTACCTTTTACTTTCTTAATAAGCAATTCAGAATTGACACAAACTAAAATCCCCTTGGCACCTAATTTTTTCAAAACGTCTAGACCAAAAACGGTGTCTCATATTCTGCCATATTATTTCTACAATCAAAATTGAATTTATAAGAGAAAAATTTAATTTCATCCCTTGGAATTGTAATCCACATACCTGCACCATCTCCCTCTCTTCCATCAGTGCCATCAAAATCCATATGCCACCAACCTTCCTTGTCAACTTCTTCAACTTGTTGAATTTCAGCTTGCTGATTTTTTTCCAATTTCTGATTTTCTGCCTCATTAGTGATTTCATTGAAAAGGATGGAAGATCCAAACTCATAGACTGGAAATTGTTTGGGTTTATCTTAACTACTAACCATGTATGTCATCCTAGACTCTCTATATAGCCTCCTTTGCTCGCGAGAAATAGGGATAGTGTCATAAGTCATGTCCATTTGCATAGTTCCCTTGATTTTGGAAGCCTAAGATCTGGATAATAACAACCAAAATTTGGAGGGATATCAGCCACAAATGTCCATTAATAATGTCTTAGCAGAAATTTGATTTAAAACAACAACCAGATCCTTGATAATACCAATACATTGAACTCTTTTGGCATCAAAGGAAAATAAGTATTTGTAAGTTCTGGTTATGTCTAAACCCATTCTCTCCATGATGACCTTAGGCATTAAGTTATGGGATGCCCCTGAATCTAGCATATCATTATGTAAAGTCATGTCATGGATGTTTAGGCTCACATAGAAAGGTGTAACTTCTTCATTCTGCTCATCTTCCACTCTTGGCCCTAAGAAGATAGTATGATGATCTTCTTGAAAATTATGAATATCAAAGGGTCCAAGTTGAGTATTAAGTAATTTGACAATTTGGCTTCTATTTTCAGTAAATTTTATGATCTCACCAAAAGGGACAGTAATTTTGATCTTTGAAATTTCATTTTCTAAACTGAAAGCAGACTATGTTTTTTCAATTTCTTTGCCACGAGAGGTATCTTTTTTCTGTTCCATAGCCTTCGGAGCATCTTTCTTAGGTTTATTTTTCATTTATATTCCTAGGGTTGTATTGTTTTTGCATTTCAAAAATGGCATGCTGATAGCCTTCCCAATAATCAGATTGTTTTTCATCTTTATTATTTCCTATGTCATGGCTAGATTCATCATGCTCTTCTTTTGTTAAGAACATCCCTGCTAAATATTCATCCAAACAGTGCATTATATTTTCTTTAATTTTAGGTTATGTTTCTTCTTCATCCACTAAATTTTGTTGGAAAGGAGGCCTAACTTGTTGGTCAGGTTGATTTATATTATCTCTTGATCTTTGTTGATTTTGAGGTCTTTTAAAATGAGGATTTCTAATTTTTGTTTCTTGTTGTGTAGCAGGAGGGCAATTGTTTCCAAGAGAAAGAATATCCATAAGCCTTTCCATATTTTTCATCATGGTGACAAATTTCACATCAGAGGACGTAGATGATTTTTCTTCTTTCAATATTGCTTTTCCCATTTTGGACCTCTTTGTTACCGCCATATTAACCTAAAATTTCACACTATCATTTTTCATATCAGCCAAAGTAACATACTCTCTCTCTCTCTCTCAATAGAATGGAAAACTCATAATCAAAGGCTTCTGCATATTGTAATTGGGTAGCCCATGGAGGCATTTTGATATGAGCAGGAATAGAATTGTAAACCTTATTGAATATATTGGAAAAATATTGGACTGGCTCATTATTAGCTTTCCTCAAGTTATTATATATAGCCAAGGCTTGAACCAGGTTTAATTTACTTCCCCATTTTCTCAAAAAATAATCCTATAATTCATCCCAATTTCACAGACTTCCTGGGGTTAAAGCTTTATACCACTTTCTCACTTCACCAATAGACATTTGCACAAACAACCTCATTTTGACATATTCATCATCTACCTCTTCTAAGTATATGAAATCACTTAATTGGTCAACATGCTTCTCTGCAGTGATTCCCTCTTCACCTCCAAAAGTCTTTATTCTATTGGAGTATCCTTGTGGGATATCATGGAGTAAGGCAGTCAGAACAAGAGGAGCATACCTAGCAAGGCCTGCAGGAGGAGGAGGAGGAGGAACTCCAGCCATACTGGCAGTGAGAGTGCTAGTTTAAAATGTAGCATAGAGAGTAGTTTTTTTACTAGGAAAAGAAGTATTGAAAGAGGATGTGATATTAGAAGATTAACTGGCAGGAATTTGCAGCTTAGAGATAAAAGAGCTCCACTCAGGTAAAGGGACAGCAGCCCTCCTTCTCAAAAATAAGTCAAAAGGATAAAGTTATTTTAGTTTTTCAAATGAATCTTTCTCTAATGATAATTATGATTTGAAATTTTGCCAAAACCCCTCTTTATCTTCTTTTGGCACAGGAGATGTAGTATCAATTCCTAACCTTTGTAGATCTAATACAATTTTAGTCAATTGATTATCTGATTTAGAACTAAAAAGGATTTCTTCTATCCTTTAATCAAACTTTATGTCTTCAAAACTTCAAACAACCTCAAAAGGTAAAGATGAAACTCTTGTAAGATATGGATTACCTGATTTTGATGAGCTACCAATACCTCTGAGAATTTTTTCTAGATCATCAACTATCTCTGGTGGATCAAGCTCTAGATTACACCTCATGTGAATATTCTTAGAAGCCACCTTTAGGCTGAGTATCTTAGTGGAGTCACCAAGGTAGAATTATAGCCTCGAATATTTCTAATATCCTGCTACCTTCAAGAGCTCAGTTACTTTTATTTAAATCAATTACCCAAGATAATGCAGCTTCTAACTCCCGGCAGATGCACCTAAATGTTATCAATAAGTTGGGACCAATTGGGCTACTCAATAATGTAGTGCCACTATTTCAAAGAACTTGGACTGGAAGTTAGCCCTTCAATTCATAGAGGGCTCTCTCAAAGAAAATATAAAATACTCAAGACAAAACTCATATTGCATATGGCTAAATATTTTTTTGTTTTAAGTGATTTTGTAGGTGGAAGATTGTATGAAGGCTACCATTGGGCATGGAGTCAGCTACAGGAGTTCAATTGCAAGAAAATGTAATCCATGGAAACTAAGGTAGTTAAGCTTAAAAGATAACCTTTTACAACAAAAACATAACACGTGAAGGAAATTGGAGCATAAAACTATCAGTTCCAAGTAATCATGATAATATGAAAAATGGAAAAGCACAAGTACATAACCTCAAAAGAAATCTCCGGTCTGAAAGACAATTGATGAAACTATATATTAGCTTGGTAGAACAAAATTACATAATATCCTTCTCATTACATTCATCAACCCCTTCAAACTCAAAAAACCCCTCATTTATAGAGTGAGATCTCTTTTACAAAGGTATGCCACCTAGGCTAGACTTTGATACTGATCAAGAGACTTAATTAAAACATGATTACATCATATTGAGGATTAATAGGAATATTTTATATTTTAATGTATTTTGTAATAAAAAATTACTCTATGACCATTAATAACTTCGATAAAACCTCTAACAATCGACGCTTGTCATCCCTGTCGAACCAAACTTCCATGATAAGGTGGCTAACTGATACACTGGATTTAAGAACTTTATAAACCTGAGTTCATGATGAGCTATCCAATTTGTGAGTTTGCATCATGATGAGTTAGCATCCATGTCAGCCTTGTGAAGTTTGACTAGTGAGCTTCCCCCTTGAACAAGTGGCACAATGATGTTCATGATCTTATTAGATTATTCATCCACCTCTTCTCTTCGTTGACTACTCAAAAATATCAAAAACACATAACACTGGAATAGAAATAGAGTATAGGAACTTTCATAGTGCACTTTCGTAGCAACCTCCAAAATCCGCTTTCTACAATTTTTTTTACTTTTCTAACTACTGGAGGATATTCCTTGGGACTAATGAAGTAAACACGTGCTCCAAGTCACCCTTGTTCTAAGATTTTTTCAAAATTTTACCCTCAAAGAAACCTACAGCACTTTCATAGAAAAAATTCATCTTTAAGCCTGGAACGCACTACGAAAGTACCTAGTTCACTGATATTTGTATCCTTATTTATTTTCTTTTTTTACCTCAAAAACACTACTAAATCCTGTACATTCCTGGTTATGATAGCATAAGATAAAATATGATCCAAAAATGTTTTGCCTTACCATGTTTCATGGAGTAACATCTTCATCTTGCACAATCATCTTAAAACCCTTTTTCTTCAATTCTTCTTATACCATCTCCAACTGTGATTCCAAGTTTTTGACTTGATATTGTAAGTTACTTCTTTCTACTTGTAGCCCCCTATTCCTCTTGCAAAGATGCTTCATCATCCTATGTATAGGCAGTGCCCTCTTTAGCATCTTCCCTGACTTGTCTTCCATTCCATTGTAAAAAACTAGTTGCTTGCTCACTTCCTTTTTGAAATCTTCCATCTCTGACCTTTATTTTTTGAAATATTCCAACTCCAAATTAGTTTATAGAACCTCTTCTCTAGCTTCCCTCATTTTATCTTGTAAGAGATCCATCTCAGTATTTTTCTAAACCTGATATTTACTGTTTCTTCCCTTGATTAACAATGCATCTATTGGACATAATTCTGCTATTTCCTCCCCTATTGGAAGCTTCTCTTTTTTTGGTTTCCTAGGCACCTTCCTTGACATTTTTCCCTTAGACAGTTGTGACCTAGTGAATGGTTTCCTAGGTTTAAATATAAAACCTAGATCTTCTTGTGAAAATTATAATTTCTTCGCCTTAAGGTTCTTCTTTTTAGTCTCTTCTCTCTTGGTTTCAATGAGATTTACAACAGGAGTCTCTTCAATTTCAATTTCCTCCAGGATGTCTTCTAACTTTCCTATTCCCTCAATCTGACTTCTAGTAAGCCTCCTATGGGTATTTTTGTATTTTTTTACCTGACTACTGGTATAAGTCTGTTTTGGCACCACAGTCTCATGCACTTGTTCAACCTCCATCTCCATAGGTTCTTCCATAGGTTGCATTTCTGCCTCATGATCAACTAAAGCTTAAGCTCCAGAATCCTTGTTTTTCCTTGGTGTATTGGACTTGGATCTTGGTCTCTTCTTAGGAGTGAGTACATAAACTTAAATCATAAACAATAATGTATACCAATCCCTTTTCAGTTTATTCAATTCTTCCACTACTAGAAATTTGATCAAAGCATGATGAAAGATATAAGTATCATTGGTTTTAGGTTTTTCCTGAACCTTATTTGCCATTTTTCTCAAGCTCCTAAACAGATAAAAAGCCATATCCAGTGGTTTCTTACCTATGAATTGTAACAGTAGTTTGTTATGGTACTAATAAATCATATGGAATCTACCTTCACAGGCATAGTATTTATGAATTTCCATTAAGAACTTGGAAAAAATCTATTTTAAGGCATGTTCTAGGGAATCCTGAACTCATATCCATGCCTCTATGCTCCTCTTTCAAAAATTCATCACAGTTATGCAAATTGAATTTCATTACCTTAAACCATGACTCTCATGATCTTGGGACCTTAGTGGCTTGTGCAATTGTGTCCAGAGACACAAAAAAGTTCAATATGTCCACTTTCAACCCTGTATCGATAAAATTGACAGAAAAATCCTTCTAAACATGTGCACGGTATCCATATAACGTTAGGAAAAATTGAAGGCATCCCACACTATAAAATGCATGTGAGAAGTTGGGGTGTTCCTCAAGAAGCCTCATATCCATGGGCTCAAATATAACAATAGCTCCAACTTTATGCAATTTCCTTTGTGACGTCGTGTCTCCAAAATGTGTTTATCATCTCCTTCCTCGACACCTACAAAAGTTTTTTAGAAATCACACAAATTATTTCACATAAGTAAGACTTAGCCTAAGACAACTGCTAGACAGAAACTAGACCTCCAGGCCACTCAAAAGACAATTGAAGCAGCTTACAAGGATGAGGGTAAAGAATTTTTTGAAATAGGAAATTAGAATGAATAGGTGGGAAAGGGAAATAATTACCAATCATGCATGTACATGTGATGACAAATAACAGAATTGAGCAATGATGAGATAATATGCTCTGCCAAACAATTTATTTGACCTTTATGACAATCCGCAGCCTTTTCCCCACTGTTAGCAAATAAAATAAATTTCGTAGAGAATCATGTGTTTGAGAGGGTGAATTTGCTACAAAACTGTCAGGAATTTCCGTAGAAAACCCTAATTGTTTTACACTGATTTTGTTGTGGAAGTTGGTAAAAGTACTAAATGTACTAAAATGACAAAATTAACTTGTGCATGAGATAGTTTTGGATTTTCTTTTGACATTGACCCCTATCACATTAATGATGACCTTCAAGGCCCCCCACATATGTACAATTTTTTGAAAATTTTGAAAAATACCTTATCAACCTTAAGTGAATCAAGCTAATTAACTTAAGACCAATTCTAATGGATATCATGGATAACAAAAGGATGATCGTACACATTTTTTGCATGTACAACTCGAAGCATCCATGCACATGGGATGAGATCCTCCCCTGTGTCTAGCACAGTTATAACTGGGCTCTCCACATCTCAACTAGCCACAAACCCTTTTAGGTGGGCTTGGGATTCTAGCCACTATGTCCCATTGATGTGGTCATACCATTTGCAACTACTCAAGCAGATTCGGCTCATGTACAGTGTAAAGACGACAAGGTGAAAAAATTCATTAAGCACATTCAACACATTCACCAATAGTTCCATGACATGTTGGACAGAGCCAATACTAACTACAAGCAGGGACATGATCAACATTGGGTGCCACACAAGTTTCAAGTGGGCGATAAATTTTGGTTGCATTTGTAGAAAGAACGCCTAACCAGATCTCATCGGAAGCTCAAACCACTCTGATATGGGCCTTACACCATTATCAAGGTTGTGGGAGACAATGCTTTTGAGCTCATCAATCTCCCATTCCTTGGCCTACACCCAGTATTCAATGTGGAATGCCTTCAGCCATACTTTCCACCATTACCTGACATGTCATATATTTCAAAACAACTCACACCAATAGACATAAACCCTAATTACATGGAACATGCCACAACTGATCAAATCATGGACATGTAGATCAAGAACACTCGCTAGTAGAAGATCCAGTTGTATCGAGTTTTGAAAGTTGGCCAACTCCTACACTAAGGCAAGTGGCTCACTAGGGACCAAGTTCAGGAGAAGTTTCCTCATCTCATTTAGGAACTCAACGTAATGGGAAATATTGAATCCTAAGGGGGAGCACTTATCTAGGTGGATATTGGTGGCCACCTGCCTATTCCAGCTGGACCTCCACCATTATTTCTTTCAGATTTTCAATTTCCTTAATTGTAGCAAAATTTACTATTTTTCGCATTTTTTCGGGTCCTAAACTTCCGGAGTTGTTTTGAGGCCCTATACGACATTTTTTTGGGAAAAAAAAACCAACATGGCTTTGGGACAATTTTGGGTCAGTTAAAATTTTATTCCTCATATACATCTTTATCATGAGGTATTGTGCATGTCAAATGGAGATTGTATGCCAAAATTACGTCTCGGAGAATTTGATGTACCAATTTACCCAAACAGGGCCCATAGTCTTGGCTCTTCATCTCCTAGGGTTATGGTTTTGGATGTTTAGGTTTTTCCCATGTTTTTCAATAATAAAAAGGCCCTTGAGCCTCATTGTAACATAGTTCATAAGCATTTAGCCACCACATCTTTTCTTAGAGATAAGCTACCATTGCTCAAGCTATTTTATTTCCATTCTATCTGTAAGCTTATTTCAATTATTTTATATTAATGAAATGATGTATATTTTCTATTGCATCTATGTGTTTATGTTTATTTTTTTATTTTATTTCATTCTTGCATAAATAAAAATCACCATAACTTACCTTGACCTACCTTCAAGTTGTTATGATTACATAGAAGGAACTTGGCTCTGATACTAATTGTTTGGAATCATGATTACTGTTAAACCAAAACCCTCAGGTGTTAGTCAATGATCACATCGCCAAAGATAAGGATCCAAGAGAGGTGGTTATTCCATGTCACAAAACACATAGGAATTATTGGTTTATCCAATGTCCAACAATTACATTGTTGATAATTTAAAAATTACATGTGAATTCAAATGGGCATTACTCTATCATCTAGAGTCCATTTAAGGTGCATTTTTTTCTAGTTTTAGATAATTTTTCCTGTTATAGGAATTGGTGTGGTCCATTTATAAAAAATTTATATTTTTCAACTTTCTATAATTGTTTTTTTGTAAAAATTTCATTATAATCCTCATTTGTGAACTTCCAAGTGGCACATATTTTCATCATGAAACAACTTTTGATGCCCTTCTTTCCAAGTTCTTAATTTTTCAATATTAAATTTATATATTTAAAGTTATATTTGTTACATATTGTAATATGGAAAATCAAAATGAAATCCTAGTTACTAGTTCTAACTACTTCTCATGGAAATATTATATGGAGAATTTACGAAAGTTAATGAATTTACTAGATTATCTTGGGAATAAAATTATTCCCCACTAATGCATATAATAAATCCAAATAGAACAATAAAAATTATTCAACATGAGGATTAACATGGATGTTTATCTGTTGTGATTTAGAATTTCACCTACAAGGGATTGAAACCTAAAATAAAGTTTGGAAAAAAGCCAGAATATATGTTTAATAAACACAATGTGATTCAATCCCACCAACTAAAAATCAATTAATGGCTTTAATTCCTAGTGATTTCTATTACATTGAGGTTTTTTCTATAATTTTAAGACTCTTCAACTTATACTTCAAGAATGTAATACAAAAAGTAAATATGATCAACTCATATATGGTATTCATGCTAAACTTGGAACTAGTTGTTTTTCCTTTGTATATACTATTCAATCCACCAAATAATCCCTCATTAGTCAAGGATATACCTACAAAATATGCTTATTTGAAGCATTTTGTGATTGTCTCATTAGAGATCAATGTAAGCTCTTGCATCTTGGATTGATCAATACTGCACATACATCTAACAAATATTTAGTGAAATAACAAAACTGAGGCCTAACCATCTAAATAAGAAACCCTCTTACAAAAACAAATATAATAAGGGTTTCATGCCCCCTTATCCTTACTTTTATTGTAATGTTGATAAGAAACTTGAGCTAAAAGGAAAGATGTCTAATAATTACAACTTTTTGTGGAAAATAATTCTATCTAGAGTCACATTGCTTTAAGAAGATGGAAGCACTCAAAGCAACCATTAAAAATATAAACTTCTAATTAGATAAATATTCCTCTCATTCCTCAAAAGAGCATGCTCTTTCCTCTCCCATTTTTTCTCTCAGTGCATTAATCAAATAATGGTTCTTTAAATGAGTATATTATTGATTCAAGAGCTTCCTATCATGGGGTTAAGTATCAAACCATTTTTTCTTCTCTTAATAAATGTAACACAAAAAAATGATGATAATAGATCTCTAGGTGTTTTAGTATTAATTATGATTCAAGTAATTGATGGTCACTCTAATGATGTATTGTGTGTTCCTAGTCTCTCCTGTAACTTTATTTCTTTCCATCAAACAATTATTTTTGGTGAAGGAAAAACCATGGATTTTTAACATCACAAGGTTGCATTAAGGAACAAAAACAATCGTCAACATAAATTTGACGAATTTGGGTCATCTTCTCTTCCTACTATGTTTATTTCTCATAGAAATGACATGAGTAGAATTTGTAATGTATGATTTTACCAACTCAACTATTGTTCATTGAAACAATTATGTAAACATAAAAGGTTCATTGGTCTTCCCTTAATTTCTTGTAGGGATGGTGCTTCAATTAGGTTTTTTTCTTAGTAAACATCATTAGGAAAATTTTGAGAAATGTGCTTATTAGTAAACCTTGGCTCCATGACAGCTCATGCACAATGATTTTATGGCCCACTTCCTTTTCTTTATTTTGGTGCAAATTATTCTTAACCTTCATTGATTCCTTCTCCATGTTTGATCTATTCCATAAAAAATTAAGATGATATTTTCAACATGTTTTTTGCCTACAATTCCCTTGTAAAAAAATGATCTTGACATCAATTTTATGTGTTAATAATAGATAATGGTGATGCATATTTTAACAACAAATTTACTCCTCACTACACTAACAAGGGATCCAAATCAAACATGATCTTCCCTAAACCCTCAACAAAATGGTATCATTGAGAGATATACTCGCACTTTCAAGGAAATGGTAAATTGTATGATCCATTCAAAGGGATTAAATTTTCGTTTTTCAAATGTTTAAAACTTTAATAAGCATGATGTAAAATAAAATTAGACATAGTCCACTTTGATGTGTGTTAGCTCTCGATTTTGACCCTTTTTTATCATACCTATTCCATCATTTTTCTATCATTTATCACTATATTCTTATCATATTTACCGTATTTTACCTCTTTTAATGCATACCAAGGTAAATTATTTATTTATTTTTATTTTTATATTTTCTAGTAAAAATTGAGCATTAAAATTCATTTTTGGCAGAAACAGAATTTCCTGTAATGGCTCATTCAAATTCCTATGTGCAGGGTACCTGGGCATGAACTGAAGGCATATTTGGAAATGTAGTGACCAAGGATGGAGAAATACCTATTGGTTCACCCAGAATCACTAAATATAGGTGCGGTCAACGGTGGTCAAACTTGACCAAACACACTGGAAATCCCCTAATTTAGGGGTAGTTTTGGGATTTTGTGGGATTTTTCCATATTTTGTGTAAGAGAGAGATGAGCTTGACCTTATTAGATGGAATAGGACTCTTGTTAGTGGTTACATCAGTTATAGCAAATATTGTTAAATTGTATTCTATTTAAGCAAAGCACTCAACAACTATAGGAGTACATTATGATTATTATTTCCTAAATACAATTTGAGACAAAGACTTTCTTTATGCTTTCTTGTGCATAATATTTGTGTGATGTGAATGGGGATTTGTTGTAGCTGATTATCTTAAAGTTTACTAGGAAAGGTGGAGGGCACCCATACTGAGTTAATTACATTATTGTCGATTTATGTGTGTAGATGTAAGTATATGTTAGCATCTTCATTTTTTGTGTTAAGATTGTATTCATTATTTTAATCATTTGGTAAATATTTATTGTATAAAATCACTTGCATGCCATGGCGAATTATATATTGAAAATGGTTTCTTTTGAATGATTAGATTCAATAAAGAAGGACAAACCATGTCTCTAAGTTAGAACCTCTTCTTTGTTAACTAGGATTGAATTGAAACCATTGTTCACTTTTTCACATGCTTTCCTAGATTATATGATTTATGCTTTGGTAATTTAAATGAATTGCTTTTTTTGAATGAATAGAAACAATAAGGAAGGACAGTGTGGACCTCTGCGCAAAGAGCCTCTTCCTTGTTAACTAAATTTGAATAAGATCAATGTTCACTTTTTCATATGCTTTCATAGATAAGATTTCTATGCATTCTTCATATTCAACAATTTATACTTGTAGCTTTCCATTTTCAGATTGTAACATGCATTTATTCATTTTTTAGTATCTAAGCAATTACCTTATAAACTAGTCATATATAAGGTCCATATACTTTGGTGTGTTTCTAAGTTACCAACCCGGAATGATATTACAATGCATACTCTAATTTACCTCAATAAATTAGAATCACAATGTGTTTGGAAATGAAGCGTGAGCACACATTCCAAATGAGAAAATGAAATCCTTACATCTCAAAATTGAGAAGTGCATTGTATTGGTTATTCAAAGGATGTAAAATTTTATAAACTTGTATGTATTATGATAAAAAATACAATTAAAAGTTACACCAAGTTTTATGAATATTTATTATCCTGCATGCTTGATTCAATGTCTATGCAATATTCAACCAACAAGCCATCCTTAACAAAAGTTTCAACTACCACATCTTCTTCTAATAATTCTATTTTTATTCTAGAATACCCTTCTTTAGATAGTGAGGATGAAAAAAACACTCCACTTTTTCAACCTCATCCTCTATATGAGTCTGCTAAACATGAGCCTACACCAACTTCTTAGCTTCCCCACTGGGTCTACAAAACAAGGAAAGTCGTCAATGATCTATTTGATGATCCTTTTAATCAACATCAAACACATTCACAATTCCAATGGGTCCTCTTCCATTTTGGATAAAGTTCCAAAAATCTAGATCCATAAGCATTTATAAAATCTTATATTTTTCCAACATCATATGCAACGATGATTGAAGAATCACATTCCTTCATGGAAAATGAAACTTGATATCTAGTCCCTATTTTGAAAGGAATAAAACTTTTTATTTGAAAATGGGTCTACAAAACTAAGGATTTTATAGATTGTAGTGTTGAAAAACACAAGGCCTAGTTAGTCACCAAGGGATTTTGGCAAGTAGAAGGTATTTTGTATAATTAAACATTTTCCTATATTTTCCAAAATGAATTCCATACTTTGTTATTTTCATTTCAACTTCATATCATTAGGAGGTCCATCAAAGGTGTTACACCAAATTTTGGTCATTTGACCATTTACAATTAGATGGATCAATTTACCATAGTAAAATTTCTTTCACTATAAGAAATAATTTAATAACCCATAGTTTGTTAAGTTATTTCTAGTCCAAACAGGAAACCCCATAATGAATAATTAAATAAATCCTTATTTGCTTGATTTTCCTCTAGGAATAATTAATTAAACCACTATTTAAATAATATTCATGGTCATATTTAACCCAATTAATGAGAAATAATTAGATAAATCATTATTTATCTTATTATTATCTAGGAATAGTTAATTAAATCATTATTTAATTAATATTTATTGTTAAATTTGACTAAATCATTTAGGAATAATAAAATAAATCATTATTTGTTAAATTATTCCTTAACTCCATCCTTGAAATGATAAATAAATAATTTATTTGTTTATTATTTCTAAATAAATGGATTTAACCAATTTAAATTCATTTTCCCTCCAACAAAATATAATAAAATATTCCAAGCAGTTAGATCTAGATCCTGGTTAATAATATTTTACTATGCACCATTATCAAGGATAACTCAATATTTTGTTATAAATAGGAGGGTTTTCCATTCATTATTTACCTTTGAACCTTTTATCATGGTCATACTTTGATCCTTTGTCATTGTCATACTTTGATCACTTTTTGTTATTATTTTTCTCTTCAACTCCCATAGAGTTCAACACGTCTTGGGTTTTCTACACCATTAAGAGAGAGAAAATTTGGATCTGAAGCACTGAGGGTAGCCAAGAACCCATCCCATTGAGGGGGACTGGTAACATCATTCTTTGTTCCCTTCCCAGGTGTTAACATAATATAAAATTATTTATATATCTTGTCTTGTCCATTGGTTATTTAGAGAAACTCTTATTTCATTTTACTATTTAGCTACTTTTACTGCATAGATTTGCATTTGTTTTTTATTTGTTTCAACTATATATTACAGATCTAAATAAGTTATACATCCATATTTGTTGTTAGGGTTGTTTTTCATGTGCAACTAAAGTGATATCTTTTCGTACACTTGCATTAAGAATTCATTCTAATAATTGGCGACTCCACTAGGTTTTATTCAAATTCCTGTGTGACCAGCTGCTTCAGTAACTAATGTTTTTCTTCACCTATTTTTAGTCTCTTAATGTTTTTTTTTTACCTTTTATGCCCTAAAATAGTAAAAATTCTAACTTTTGAGTGTTTCTAGGTGTTTTCCGCAGGTAACATGTATCAGTCGCGCCAGAGACATAAATTTTTTCCGCAACCTACTGCCCGAGACTCCCAAAACTGAAACTCGCACTTTTCAGTCCAGATTCTGCAATTTCACGCTCAGGTCGCACTTGTTGGGCCCAAAACTATGATTTCAACAGCCTACATGTCAGTACCTGCGAGCTATAACTTTTTTCACGATTTTTTTTATTACAGTCAAAGTTTGTCGCAAACATTGTTTAGGGTTTTCTAACCTCTATCTCAACCCTTCTTAAGCCTATATATGCTCAATTCATCTCCTTAAAGTAGTACCAAGCCCCTTAGGGTTTTAGTACGCTTCCACCTTTTTAGGAGGGGTTTAGTTGAGTAGGTAGTCTGAGATTTTGCAGTGCTTTCATCCATTTTTTAGGGTTTGATCTATCCTTCTTTCAGATCCTTTTTGGATCAGTTATTCTCCCATCCAAAACCCCCTCTTTAGTTTTTTTTGGTCTCTCCCTTAGGGTTCCCCTTTTTTATCTTAGGGTTTTAACCTTTTGCCTCCTTTTTTGTAGTAGTTTTCCCTCTGGTTTCTTGTTCTTTTCTACACCTTTTCCAGTAGATCTGAGTCAATAGATCCTTGTCCCTTAGACCTTAGATATTTTGGCCATATTGTGTGTTTTGAGTAAATTTTTCCAGCCTCTTAGCACATTTGTTTGGGAGCCCTTATTTTTGGGTTGAATTTATGCATATTTAGCTATTTATTTTACTGTAATTTCAGTTTTATTTACAATTATACAACATTTTTTCTTTTTCTTTATACACAACTGTCTAGGCTTAATTAAAATTAACACACAACTTGCTCACATGCACACCTAAAACGAATAGCACTTGCTTTACACCCCCAAACCAAGACATAAAAATCGTAAATAATTTATCTACCCCTATGAGACTTTGTTTATTACTCTTCCATCTTATCTGGGTATTTGTGTCTTGCCATCATTGTGGCCCCAAGGCGCTTATCCTGGAGACTCCTAGGCCTTCATCCTTAGTTTCTATTAGGAATACTTACTCCAAAGCATCGAGCCTAAGTTAGTCCTCTGCCAAGTCCCCATACCGACTTTGATTCTGGTCCATCGAGCCCTCACTCTGATTCCAAACCCGGTTCTCCTCTACCTCATCTCGTCACCATGTCACACTAGAAAATTTGGCGGAAATTCCGACGGCCAATTCGTCGCTATTCCAACACATAGTCATCGCAAGAGCAAAAGTTCAAGGGCGGACAAAATTTGGTTTTTCATGCCATCGCAGTTCCGACGCACTTAAAAAGTGTCGCACTATCAACACTTCTTTCGTCGCTTCTGAACAAGCCTCGCGCTTCTGACGTCTCACGAACCGTCGCGCTTCCGATATTTGTAAATTGTCGCACTTTCGATGAAATGTGGTCCGATGTTTTGGACGTCGCTCTTCTGACGTTGTAAACAGTCGCAAATTCGACGCAATGTGGTCTAAAATTTTGGACGTCGCTCTTCCGACGTTTGTAAGCTGTCGCAATTCCGACGAAATGTGGTCCGACGTTTTGAACGTCGCTCTTCCGACGTTTGTAAACTGTCGCAATTCCGACGAAATGTGGTCTGAGGTTTTGAATGCTGCTAGTCCGGCGTATTTATACTGTCACTCGTCCGATGTTTCTGAGTTGCCGCAATTACGATGCTTACAAGGCGTTGGTATACCGACGACAGGTTCAATTTAAAAAAAAAAAATGAAACTTTAAAAGAGGAAAAATGTTGTTTTGAATATATTATATGAAGTAAAACAGTCCATGAAGTCATTACATTTTCACATCTGAAGATTGGAACCCAAATATCCATCCAGAAAAGTGGAAGTCCCACCCCGGACAGTGATAGAAAAATACCCCATGTCACATACAGGGACTTGATATAAAACCCAGTAACGGTCCACATGGAGATTATCGACAATCTGAGAAAGCATCCAAATATGCCCGAGGCATCCATAAGAAAGTGAAATAGTAGTATGTAGAATAGTAAAGCAATAGATAGAGTACCGACGTCCATTGTTCCAAATACAAATTAAAGTACCCAAAATCCTTGAACAGAGAAAAACGCTAATCATGTGAGGAGTGTGATATGTCCAAAATATAAAAAGACCATCGGACCATATCAATAAACCAGCAACATAGACCAGCATCGCTAGTTTTGAAGGCAGAGTGATAAACATTAATCATTTTTTTTTCACAAGAGAAAAAACGTTGTTTTGAATATATTATATGAAGTAAAACAGTCCATGAAATCATTACATTTTCACATCTCAAGATTGGAACCCAAATATAACATCCAGAAAAGTGGAAGTCCCACCCCAGACAGTGATAGAAAAATACCCCATGTCACATACAGGGACTTGATATAAAACCCAGTAACGGTACACATGGAGATTATCGACAATCTGAGAAAGCATCCAAATATGCCCGAGGCATCTATAAGAAAGTGAAATAGCAGTATGTAGAATAGTAAAGCAACAGATAGAGTACCGACGTCCATTGTTCCAAATACAAATTAAAGTACCCAAAATCCCGCAATAGAGAAAAACTCTAATCATGTGAGGAGTGTTATATGTCCAAAATATAAAAAGACCATCAGACCATATCAATAAACCAGCAACATAGACCAGCATCGCTAGTTTTGAAGGCAGAGTGATAAACATTAATCATTTTTTTTTTTCACAAGAGAAAAAATGTTGTTTTGAATATATTATATGAAGTAAAACAGTCCATGAAGTCATTACATTTTCACATCTGAAGATTGGAACCCAAATATCCATATAGAAAAGTGGAAGTCCCACCCCAGACAATGATAGAAAAATACCCCATATCACATACAGCGACTTGATATAAAACCCAGTAATGGTCCACATGGAGATTATTGACAATCTGAGAAAGCATCCAAATATGCCCGAGGCATCTATAAGAAAGTGAAATAGCAGTATGTAGAATAGTAAAGCAACAGATAGAGTACGTACCAACGTCCATTGTTCCAAATACAAATTAAAGTACCCAAAATCCTTGAACAGAGAAAAACGCTAATCATGTGAGGAGTGTGATATGTCCAAAATATAAAAAGACCATCAGACCATATCAATAAACCAGCAACATAGACCAGCATCGCTAGTTTTGAAGGTAGAATGATAAACATTAATCATTTTTTTTCATAAGAGAAAAAACGTTGTTTTGAATATATTATATGAAGTAAAACAGTCCATGAAGTCATTACATTTTCACATCTGAAGATTGGAACCCAAATATCCATCCAGAAAAGTGGAAGTCCCACCCCAGATAATGATAGAAAAATACCCCATGTCACATACAGGGACATGATATAAAACCGAGTAACGGTCCACATGGAGATTATCGACAATCTGAGAAAGCATCCAAATATGCCCGAGGCATCTATAAGAAAGTGAAATAGCAGTATGTAGAATAGTAAAGCAACAGATAGAGTACCAACGTCCATTGTTCCAAATACAAATTAAAATACCCAAAATCCTTGAACAGATCAAGAAAAATGCTAATAATGTGAGAATTCTAAGTAAAGTTAATCTATTAACGTTGGGAATAAAATTACACCAAAGTCAAAAACATTTCCTGGTCAGACTCATGGAAAATTTGTCATCAAAAAATAAAAAAATTAAGAAGACTGCCCTCATACGGAGAAACCAGTCTTGAACGTTTAATTTACAGAATTCAAAAATATTACAAAGGTCCAGCACAGTAAAATAATCTAAAAGCAGCCCAATTAAGTGGGCCTGCTAAGCAAGAAAAACAAATTAACCAAACTACTCCTCCGGTGGTTCCTCCATGATTCGGCACCATCCTTCGGAAGGTCCAGGATCGCTAGGTGCTACCTCCACATGCATGCCACGGCTCCCCTCCTGAAGGCCCGAATGCTCGCCGGCTTTTTCCGAGCTTAGACCCGCCGGACGGGTGCATTCTTCCTCTGTTTGGGCCTCCTCGCGGAAGACCACAGTGACTAAAGTCGTGATTCACGGGCGGTTGAGAGAGCAATTAAAGGAAAATTGCGCAGTGCGCATCGTGGGAGAAGGTGAACTAGCGGTGGGGAAGCGAGGAGCGGGGGAATCCATACGGTGGCCAGATCCTACAACCTGACCCTGCCCACTCCTAGTATTTGGATATCGACCTGCGTAATAATCACTGGACTGGCCGGAAGTCGACTCTTTTGAGGGGCTGGAGGGAGCGCGTAGGGGTTGACCTCTAGTGCTCCCCCTGCGGCAACGCATCCTATGACGCACGCGAGGCATGGGTGCAGTCTCAGGCGTAGTGGGCACAAGAAGAGACGGAGAAGCATAATTCCAAGAAACAAAAGAAGACAGACAGAGACAGAACCGAGATAAATGCAAATATGCAGCAAGGTCTAGGCAGCAGTTCAACTGGCCACTTCTCCTTATCGTCACAGTTAGCAGGAAGTGTAATCCAGCAACCGGCTCATCTGAAAAACCATAGCTAAACGCCATTTTGTCGACCCGACTACAATGCAATCAAAGTACGCCCATCATAATTAATCTTTGATCATTAATAATGAGAGCCAAAGGCCAGATCATATTGGAGCGTGCGGAATCGCTAAGAGGAGTGGAGGTCCGATCTTGAACAGTGTTAAAAATTAATTAATGCGGATTTGATGTGAAAACTTAATTGAACAGCGTTAAATGTTAATGCGATTGATATGAAATCGCCATATCCATGTCCCATCGCCTTAAACGCCATCGAATGCACCCGCAGCCAGGAGCAGGGCAAGTTTTTATTGAGGACACGTGGCAGAAATTGATTGGAGCGGATCTTTGTTTGGGCCGCTTGTGCAGTGGAAATCCGGACCCGAAAAATATTAGGGAAAATTTGATAATAAATTCGCGTCACAACTCTCCCTCCGTACGCCAGCCCAACTTCGGACCCAAAAAAGATTAGGGTGGAATTCATTTGGTTTTCGCATCACAAAATTGGCCGACGTTAGCAGGCTATTTTGGAATGTGAATTTGGTTTGAATTATGGTTTATCGTCGTTTCAATTCCAGCGGGCTTGACTTAAGAACAATTTTGTTTGATCCCATCTTATAAAATTTGTGTTGGTTTTCTTTGATAATACACATATTTATAATAAATCATGGGAATACCACACTAAACATGTGGAAAAGTTATATAAATAATTATTGAGAACAATCATTTTTATGTAAATATATCCAAATGTGATTTTGGGAAATAAGAATTCGAGTATTTGGTTCATATTGTTTGAAAGGAAGGAGTGAAGTTGGAGCCTCAAAAGATGCAAGCTATTACAAAATGACCTATTCCTAAGAAAATCAAGGTTCTTAGAAGATCTTTAGACTTACATGATATTATTGATCATTTGTTAAGAATTATGCATGCATTTCAAGTCCACTCACATATCTCTTGAAGAAAATATCGTTTATATGGAATGATGAGGCTACTTTGGCATTCTCTCTTTTAATGGATGCCATGTCTTCTACACCAACATCGGTTGCACCTACTTTTGGTAAAACATTCATAGTAGAGTGTGAGGCACTAGGACAAGGAATTTACGTAACGTTAACACAATAAGGGATATCATTGGCTTTTAAAAGCAAGGAATTCAAATAAAATATTTGGTGAAATCTACGTATGAAAAATAAATGGAAGAAATATTACATGCAATAAAAAATGGGGATAGCATATCATTGGGAGGTACTTTAAAGTCAAGATATAACATGATAGCATAAAGTATTTTTTGAAGCTATGGATTTCATTGGAAGATTAACAAAAATGAGGAGAAAAAATGCAAAGTTTTAATTTTGAGATAATCTGCAAAAAGGGTAATGAAAATTTAGTACATGATGCTCTTTCTAAAATAGAAGAGGCCTCAAATTTATATCCAATTACATTTTCTATTCCTAGGTGGCTAGAAGAAGCTTGCCATAATGGAAAAATGACAATAGTACTAAACAAAAACTAAAATTTATAAAGGATGGGATGAACTCTAAGGAGGATTGGGAGTGAAAGAGAGATATACTTTGGTGCAAATGTAGAATATTTTTATGCATGCACGCATATTTGAATAAAAAAATATTAAGGGAGTCCCATGTCTCTCTGATGGTAGGACGCAGGGTTCCTTAAAACATCTCAAAGGATCAAAAAATATATTTTTGGAAGAAATGAAGAAAGATATTCAAAATTTTGTAAGAGAAGGTCAGGTTTGCATAATAAATAAAAGAGAGATAGTAAAATCTCTAGGGTTACTTCAACCATTCCACATACATATTCAAAGACTAGAAGATATATCAATAGACTTTATTACAGGGTTACTGAAATATAAAGGTGAGTATGACATTTTTGTGGTAATTTATATAGACAAATTTTGTAGATTTTTTTTGTAGAGCTCAAAGTACATAAACAACAAGCCAAGTGGCAGAAGTGTCCATGAAAGAAATTCATAGTCTTCATGGTTTTCCTAAAGTAATAGTAACAAGAAACTTTTGGAAATAATTATTTCTAGAACGGTCCTCTCAGAGGAACTGAAGAGCCATATGTTATGTATATAAATTGTAATTCCTCGGATGAATAAAAGTAGAGAGGGAAGAGGAGAGTAGAGAGGGGATTTCTACAATAAACCTCTATGTGTGAACAATTGTTTCCAGTTAAATGATTTCCAAGCTTAGTTGCCATTGAATTATCTCGAACAGCTAATTGTGA
This sequence comes from Pinus albicaulis, assembly GCA_034641835.2. NCBI lineage: Eukaryota > Viridiplantae > Streptophyta > Pinopsida > Pinales > Pinaceae > Pinus > Pinus albicaulis. The sequence goes on along the minus strand of JAXQQM020061014.1, from coordinate 1,755 downwards.
AGAATTGTTTAACTGTGAGGTGATTGGGTACTGATAATTCCATTCTTCTGTCTTTGAATTCCCATAAATTGTTGGATAACCTTGTGAACTCACCCCACCTGAAGGCGAGGTATGTGTAGAGAACCGGGGTTGTGAAAACTGTTCAAATATAAAAATCTCGCTTAATAAAGAGACAAAATTATTGTGCTTTCGGAACCTGACCCAAGGATTGGACATGAGTTAACAAACAAAAGGATAGCAGAACTAGACTTGCACCCGTGGTCAAGCCCTGTACCAAAACCACGAGCGGAATCACAAAAGCGGGTTGCCCATATCACACCGCATTTGCAGAGTAGGTGGTATTTCCTATTCGCGAGCGATTCCATAGGGAATGCGACAAGTGGCGAAGTGACCCCCAGAAAACCACCGTTTAACCCGTGCCATCGCACGTTAAAGCCCGACGTTGGAAGCCGAGCGAAATTGCCAAGAGTCGTTGATTTGGAGAAGGGCCATCGGATGATGGTCGCATGTTGAACTTGCCCGGAGATTAACTAAGGTGTGAGGAGGATAGCCAGGTAAAATACGAGTGTTTTATTGGTTATTGATATATATATAGGTGGGGCCGGAGTATAATCAAATTGTTTAATTAAACGATTGGCAGATAATTAGCATAAGTCTGGAGCGTGATTTTTGTAAGGCTGGTTGGTGAAATAGAGAGCCGAAAGTTCATTACAAGTTATTTATTTAAAAAGAAACATGGAGTATAAGTACAAAGTGTTGAAAGTTAAAAATTGGTTATAAGGCTTGGAGATAATATAAAGTCGGGAATATAAATTAAAGTCCAACCATTGTGGATAGTATTTATTTATCAAATTCTACGAATTTGATAAATAAACCCTAAGAAATAAGAAGTAAATTAAGACTCAGGCTGGAGGAAAAGAACGGGGTAAACCAAGGGAAAATGTTGACAGAGCGATTGTAGACACACCAACTCTCCTTAGGGGTCCAATAAAACCACCGTTTAACCCGTGCCATCGCACGTTAAAGCCCGACGTTGGAAGCCGAGCGAAATTGCCAAGAGTCGTTGATTTGGAGAAGGGCCATCGGACGGTGGTCGCACGTTGAACTTGCCCGGAGGTTAACTAAGGTGTGCGGAGGATAGCCAGGTACGATACAAGTGTTTGATTGGTTATTGATATATATAGGTGGGGCCAGAGTATAATGAAATTTTTTAATTAAACGATTGGTGGATAATTAGCATAAGTCTGGAGCGTGATTGTTGTAAGGCTGGGTGGTGAAATATAGAGCCGAAAGTTCATTACAAGTTATTTATTTAAAAAGAAACGTGGAGTATAAATACAAAGTGTTGAAAGTTAAACATTGGTTATAAGGCTTGGAGATAATATAAAGTTGGGAATATAAATTAAAGTCCAACCATTGTGGATAATATTTATTTATCAAATTCTACGAATTTGATAAATAAACCCGAAGAAAGAAGAAGTCAATTAAGACTCAGGCTGGAGGAAAAGAATGGGGTAAGCCAAGGGAAATGTTGACAGAGAAATTGTAGACACACTATCTCTCCTTGGGGGTCCAATTTCATTTTTGTTGCGTCACACGATGATCTCTCTTCTCTGGCATTTACTTGTATTGAAGATCACTATTCTAGGAATAAGGAGTTATTTTCTCCAAAAATAACCCTAGCCAAACATTGACAATGCATCAAGGATATATTTCTATGCTTCATAAGAAAATTTTTTCTACTTCTAAATCATG